>JAUYWG010000049.1:466860-512490 GCA_034779775.1 Enteromius afrohamiltoni
TATATATCAACTCAAAGATGTAATGTTTTAAATCAACTTTTTTTTATTAGTGTGTTCAAACAATTGTGTGGTTTTCACACCTGCTCTGTAGTTGCTGACGGTAGCTGAGCTTTTCTGAAATGGTCACCCTGGTCTGAGGACACATAGATGACACGGGGAGAGCCCTGTAAACACAACATGCCATAAATTAGGCATGCTTTGATGATTCATATAGGAGGGAACATTTTAAAAGTGTTCATGTAGGTGAACACACGCTTGAGTTACACACCAGTGTTTCCATGACAGAGGTAAACAGGAAGCCACCAATGTATCCGAAAGAGAAGATGTTGTTGTTGATGGTGGTGAAGGTTTTGCCGAAATCCTGTGTCCGTCTCAGAATGAGCTCGCCTCGTCTGGCTGCCTCCACTGGTTCAAACCCAATTCATAATTTACTATTTAATTGATAGGCATTAAATTGACTGACCAACTGTCTCAGTTGTACACAAAATGTGTCTCAGAGAACATCAGTTATTCATGTCTAATGACTCCACAACATAGATGAAATCACGCACCAGTTCCTTTTGGGCTGGAGCTAAAGAAAAGATTGATTCCAGATCCCCTTGAAAGGAATAAAACAGGAAAAGTATCTTTTACTTATTTTATCAATCAGATGATGTTTCTTTACTGTCTGATTAAAAAATGTTAATAAATATATATGTATATATATATTTCTTGTTGGGTTTCTCGTTTCACTCTGTTATTGTTCTCACCATGTGAACGTGTGAACTCCTTCGTGAACTTCAGACCAACTGTTTCCAAAGTCTTGTGAGAGCCATAACCCATCCTGAAGAGAGAGAGCATGTCAAAAAACTATCACATATAACATCTTAAGTGTCAACTAATTAAATACAATAAGGTTGTGGCAGAACTGAGTCCATTCGTAAAAGCTTACTCACGTCAATGCTGATGACCACAAGGTATTTTGGGTCCTGGTAGTGGAACTGAATGGCCTGTGCTGGATGAAATGGAAGCTGCACTGATCTGAATGTCACACCAGCATCCACTGACGTAAAAATAACACCTCCTGGGCTTTCGGTAAAAGGCAGGTTGGCTGTTAGAATCACCTGTAATGGTGAATAATAAGTGTTTTACTTAAAATCGGGGTGTGCAGTTTCACTTTTATAAAGCCATTTTTCAAAAGTGTCCATTGTCTTGTGAATACTGATATTTGAAATAATAATAAAAGATACACTAAATCTGAGATTAATACAGCCGTAAGTCACTGTAAATAAGTTAGTCATTGCGATTGAACCTAATCATTTAAACGGATGTTTCATTCAGGAACAAAGCACCCTCATGTTGTTTAGAGATGAAAAGTGCTGTGGATATGTTTGGAATTATTTTTTGTTGTCAAAAACAGGAAATATGGTGTCTAAAATTCTTCCATGTAAACTGATTAAGTAGGCTATATGAAATGGTATAAATATATACATTTTTGGCCCCCATGTCTTGAATGTATGATTTTTTTTATTGCATTTTATTAGACTGAATCATGATTTTGAAAGAACACTCTAAATGCACACTTAACAGAACAGAACACTAGGCATCATACACTACACGAGCAAGGATCATACAATACCAGACTTGTTCCGATCACGACAAACTGATGCAGAAATGTGCGCCTTGTTGCTAGGAGACACACGACAAATGAAAAAAAAAATGGGTTCTAAAATCGGCTGAAATGATCAAACAAGTTTGCCATTGTCTGACTGGATCGAATCAATGCTGAAACTGAAAAAGAAAAATCTGAAGTTAAAAAAGTCTGAGTCTCTGACCATAATATACAATGCTCAAAAAACATAAAGGGAACACGAATATAATCTTATATCTGAATGAATGAAATATTCTTATTAAATGCTTTGTTCTTTACATACTTGAATGTGCTGACAACAAATTCACACAAAATTATCAATGAAAATCTCATTTAAAACCCATGGAGGTTAATGGGTTTGGAGTCGCAGTCAAAATTGAAGTGAAATAACACACTACAGGTTGATCCAACTTTGATGTAATGTCCTTAAAACAAGTTGAAAATGAGGGTCAGTGGTGTGTGTGGCCTCCACATGCCTGTATGACCTCCCTACAATGCCTGGGCATGCTCCTGATGAGGTGAACTCCTGAGGGATCTCATCCCAGACCTTGACTAAAGCATCCGCCAACTCCTGGACAGTCTATGGTGCACCGTGGTGTTGGTGGATGGAGCAAGACATGATGTCCCAGATGTGCTCAATTGGATTCACGTCTGGGTAACAGGTGGGCCAGTCCATAGAATCAATGCCTTTGTCATGCAGGAACTGCTGACACACTCCAGCCACATGAGGTCTAGCATTGTCATGCATTAGGAGGAACCCAAGGCCATCCGCACCGGCATATGGTCTTACAGGGGGTCTGAGGATCTCATATCGGTACCTAATGGCAGTCAGGCTACCTCTGGCGAGCACATGGAGGGCTGTGCGGCACAGGGTTCCAGTGGCGAATTTGCCAATCTTGGTGTTCTCTGGCAAATGCCAAACATCCTGAACAGTGTTAGGCTGTAAGCACAACCACCACCTGTGGACGTTGTGGCCTGGTCATTTTGCAGGGCTCTGGCAGTGCTCCTCCTGGTTCTCCTTACACAAAGGTGGAGGAAGCAGTCCTGCTTCTGGGCTGTTGCCCCCCCACATCTCCTGATGTACTGGTCTGTCTCCTGGCAGCACCTCCATGCTCTGGACACTACGCTGGCAGACACAGCAAACCTTCTTGCCACAGCTCGCATTGATGTGCCATCCTGGATGAGCTGCACTACCTGAGCCACTTGTGTTGGTTGTAGACTCCATCTCATGCTACCACTAGAGTGAAAGCACTGCCAGTGACAAAAACACATCCCTCCATGGGCTTGCCAGTGACATCAGTCATCAGTCAGAAAGCATAGGAACTGAGAAGTGCTGAACCACTCCTTTATTGGGGGTGTCTTGCTAATTGCATATAATTTCCACCTGTAGTCTACTCCGTTTGCACAACAGCATGTGAAACTGATTGTCAATCAGTGTTGCTTCCTAAGTGGGCAGTACTATCCGATTTTCTGTGGAATCAGTCAGCTTCAATCTGCAGTCTGTCTCTAACTTTCTTCAACTAGCGTCAACTTCAGACTGAAAGATCACGTAGTGTATTCCAGGCTTTACATAATGTATGCGGGCACAATGTATTTGTGTTTTGAATGTTTTGGTTTTTTTTGCTAAATACTTGATAGTGTCAAAACGCACATCATTAAAACAACATTATGATATTATCGCAGACAATATAAATCGCACACTAAGATGATGACACCAGAGATGGTGACAGAAGTTAAGAAGCTAATACACACCACAGGGTATTAGCTTCACACCAACCCCACTAAAGAAGAAGTTTTAAAAAAAGTGTGGTTTCATGTTGAGTTTTAACACAAAGCCGCTGATGTCATTAGGAATGTCTGTTAAAACCCTTGAGACAATTTTATTGGACAGAATGGTGTATATTGTTACATACAGACAGTGGCATACAATGACAAAGTGAAAGGTCATGCTATTATTTCTAATATTATTATTAGTTATCAGGAATAGCTAAGACAAGTTGACTTTCTCAGAGATAAAGTCATGGCTTCAGACTTAGCATGTTTATTTACCTGTTGAGGGTTCCCGGGCCCAGCACTTATTCCAAAGTCCTTCTTCATAAATGTGTTGTTAATGGCATGGGAGACATCATGAAAAGATTTTCCATAGTCTTCACTATAAAAGGATAAGTAAATCAGGAAAGAAGTCCAATACAGCTGGCTGATCAAGTAAAAGCTTTTTTTAATGTTTTGAAATCAATATCTGTGCTGAGTAATAGCCTAAATTAGGGATGACCAGTCCTGTTCCCGGGGATCTCTTGTCCTGCAAAGTTCAGCTCCAACCCTCATCAAACACAACTGAACTAGCTAAAGGAAGATCTTCTGGAGCAATTGATAATTAGTGACAAGTATGTTTTAGCAAAGCTGGAAATGAGTTCTGCAGGTAGACCACACAGGAACTGGATTGGGCAACTCTGGTCTACATTTTATTTATAACAGCAAGACTGACCTCCTATAAAGGCGCGATGAACCGCCTTCATAAAATGAGTCTGAGGGAGCGCTGAGTGTGGAAAGAACCAGGATTACCTGAGATGGAGAGAAAAAGGGTTCACACTACCTCTGCATAATTTCTTTAAATAAATAGCCTATATATAAACTTTTTAGTGAGTGACTCATTATGAACAAAAACTACATAGTTCGTCCAAATTCTCAAGAACATAGATGAGAAAAATTATAAGTAATGATTAGACAATTTGGCTTTAGACCGACTAACCCCAGTTCCATCTCCAACCCATGTGAGGGTAAAACTGGATCCATCATCCCCATGAAACCCCGTCTAGAAAAAGACCAAAGGACAGAGTTGCACATATACTGATGGAAGTGGACTTTCCTGTTCTGGC
The DNA here is from genome assembly GCA_034779775.1 of Enteromius afrohamiltoni. NCBI lineage: Eukaryota > Metazoa > Chordata > Actinopteri > Cypriniformes > Cyprinidae > Enteromius > Enteromius afrohamiltoni. Next base: position 471,367 of record JAUYWG010000049.1, read on the forward strand.
TCTTATTTAGGCTAAAAGAATCATTCACAATAATAATAATAATAATAATAATAATAATAAACTTTTAATTTCGCTACTGACAACTATCAGTTGAAATGTCTAACTGTCAGTAAGTACAGAAATACTTTTAGCACGACTTGGTCACCATAACAATCAGGTGAATCAGGTCACCTTTCGATATTAATGTCAATGTCGAAAATAAAACGCCACGATAAAATCAGTTATTCGGATGGTGTAAACTTCAGCATCTCGTTCTCACCTCGTGTGTGTGGCTGAGCAGAAGCTCCTGGTCTTTGGCTGACAGTGGAGACCTGCATGCTGTGAAACGCGCCTGTCCCGTCCAGGTGTCCCGTCTGTGTCTCGAGTGACTGCGTGGAGTCCGAGAGAAAGTCACTGTCCTCGCGTTGCGCTTCCCGTGAACGAACGCGTCCTCGCCGAGGACCAGTAAGTACACACTACCCAATAAGAGCAATGTCCGGTTCATGACTGTATGGACAGAGAGAAAGAAAGACGTTTCCCTTATGCCTCAGAAGATGCGCTCAGGAGGAGGAGTGAGCTCCGGCTCACCGCAGACACAAGGCAAGTGTTTCAAAGCGATGTGAGCTGCCTCCCCCAACAGCATATCGTTCCGAGTCAGCATTATGGCTACATATGCTGCACAAGCCTATAATGCCACACAAAGCAACATTTTGGGAAATTATGCCCGTGTACAGGAAGTTTGGGAATCAGAGGCAGGATTTTGAGCATCAAAGCAGCATTTGCATAGTATGCGCGTCTTTGTACGTTCATTAAAATTAGTACGAATTCTTTTGTACATTTTCGACCGATCTGCTTACGTAGGTTACCACTGTTAAGTTTAGGACCTGCTTACTTAAAGGCCACCTTAAATACCTTCTTGTCAACAGACATAGAGTCATTGCAACATTGATTTCATTTATGTAAATTCTCTAAGAAACTCTGGAATGACATCTCTACTTGGTTAAGTTTAAAATATGTGATACCTGACTTTGTGTTGTGTTTATTTTTATTTATTTCGTTTTTTCTTTTATTTCAATTTGACTATGGTGCTTTAGTTTTTGCATGCTGCTGTTTGGACTTCTTGGAATGTTAGTAAGATTTTTTCTTAATGTTGTTTACTTGGTTTCTTGCATATTACCTCAAAGCAGAAAAAAAGAAACCAATACCAGTTTGCTTACTTCTGGGCCCTGTGCTGTCTGGGTTTTGAGACACAGCCATAAAAGTGGCTAAATCAAATATTAACTTATAAATAAATGTATCTATGCATTATTGACTCTTCCATTGACACCTTATACTATTTTTTTGGCAGACAGTTTGTTGCGTTCTTAATTATTTAGTCACAAGTAAACCACAATAAAACGAGAGAATGTGCACATCCTGATTTTGCGGAGTTCAACGTGTATTTAATGATAGATGACTGACACTATGTACAAGCACCAAACAATGATTGTAAGCCTAAGCTTCACAAAAACTATAAACTTTTTAAATCTGATCGGCTAATCCCAATGTTGTTCCAGGGTAAACAAAGATGTTGACCCAGAGACACGTAGAACTCTTTTCTCAGAATCAGATAAACGGTTCTGTGAGAGGGCACAATGTTTTTTATTAAAAACACTTTTCGGGTTGAGCGCTTTTAGAGACAAGTCCGTCAGAATAGAATCATTATTATTTATCATAATACCCGCTACCGATGCACTGTCATCCAGAAAGTTAATGTGAAAAAAATGAACCTCACAAATTCACAAATTACAGTTTAATTTGATAAAAAAGGATGAAAAGGTGCTGTCTCCCATTTAGACCCAAATAAAACATGGCTTCTCATGAAACATGTTACAGATCATTTTCGATATGTACAACACAAACCAACAATTTATGTAAACTTTAGAAGCCCTGTCTTTCTGTTAGGAAAATACCACCAGACAAATAACTAATAAATAATGCATTTGTGCAAAAAATTTTTTTTTTCTCTTAAAACAACTCCAAATTTTCTGCTGCAAAGCACCATGAGTCGTTTAAAAGAAAACAGCTCATAAATGTCACAGTATGTTCAGTTTTTGGCACATGGTGAATGTTATCACACAGGTAGTGTTTAAGAAAGGTCTGCAAGCACGTCCCGTGGGCTTGAGAGTCTCTCTCTGTCTCTGTCCAGAGGAGCAGCCAGCTCTTCCAGCTGCTGTTGCTGACTGTTTTCCAACTCTTCCAAGCGTCTCCGCAGCACAGACAACTCCCTCTGGTGCTGATCCTCCTGAGAGAGAAAATGCAGAAACAGATGAGTGGGATGAAGAGGGAGGAGGATGGTAAAGCAGCAAATTTATATCCTGGGTTTTGTTATTGCTGACAGGAGAATATTCTATGTCGTGGATGGGATGTTTGCAGACACCTGTATGTTTGAGAAGATGGACTCTGCTGGGATTAGGAGGGATTGGGCCAGAGGGGTGGAGGAGGCCATTTGGTTGCCCAGCAACAGGCGGCGGAACTCATTGTGTCTCCTCTGTAGCTCCTTCAAACGCTTGCTAAGCTGAGCATGCTCTTCCGAGTATGATTTTCTGAGCACACACACATAAATAATAAAATATTATAGAAAAATCACATATGCATACTTTATTCTCTATAGTCCCCTGATAGTGTTATAAACTGAAGACAGAAGTACTTTCTGGCTGTGCTTGCTTCGATTTCAAGCTCTTCTATCTTGGCTTCCAAGAGCTGAATCTTGTCTTGGAGTTTGTTTTCTTTCAGTTCTGTCATGGTTTTTCTCTGGATAAGAAAAGAGAACAATAATGCACCTTTAATAATACAAATTTTCATGACAATAAATACGACACAACATAAAAATACCAAACAAGTTTAAGCAAACTGTCAACCCTTTATTTTAGGCACTACCTTTTTCTGTGCAAATGCTGCCCTCTGCAGGCGCTCTTTGGCCTGGCTGTATTTCTCCCGTAGCTCTGCTTCTTTTTCCTGCAGTTTGTGTTTCTCCTCCAACCATTCCACTCGCCTTTCCTCCACCAACCTGTGACAATAAAACATTAGCATTTCACTTCATTCATTTAATTTAACGATTGGCCGTTGACCATGTTGTTACAATGTTTAGGTCAGGGGTCATCAAACTTGATCCTGGAGGGGGGCCGGTGTCCTGCAGAGCTTAGCTGCAACTTGCCTCAAAACACCTGCTTGAAAGTTTCAAGTATACCAAGTAAGACCTTGATTATTTGCTTCCGGTGTGTTTAATTAGTAAACTCGGAAGGCCACCGGCCCTGGGCCGAACTTGGTGATCCCTGGTTTAGGCTATTTTTATCGCGAGAACAGTAAAATGTAATAATCATAAATTATAATTAGCAAAATTTATAATAATCACGATAAAGGAGATGCAAACAAGATAATTCACATACAGAAAGTATGTTGCAATTAACTGCATCCCAAAAAAAAGTGTTTGTTTACACAATATATAAGTATAAACACACAAAGTATATTTTGATAGTTTATTTTTATATTCACATAATTTATTATATATGCGATTAATCATTTGACAGCACTAATATTTTACTTATAGATATATATTCACACACATACACGTACCATTATAAACAAATGACCCATATTTGTAATTGAAGGGGAAAATGTCTATCAAGCACTTTTATTTAATTTGAATCTTGCTTTGAAACCAACATTTCATCTTACCAATCAACTCTCAAGCCTCTAATCTGAAGAAATGCTAAACGGCACGTTTTGATGCTTGCTCAGCAAGCTGTCAGCATTCTCTGAAATATTTTTGGTTCTCATTTGACAGTAATGCTAGTATCCAGGCTACGATAAGGTGTACCTCTCGGCTTCCTGTTGGGTCCGTTCCATTTGTGTGCGCGTGCTCCGTAGGTCCTCTCTCACGCGCTCTAGACCTTCTCTCAGTCTGCTGTTGGTTTCCAAGAGCTCACTCTCAGAGTGAGACAGGGATCCTATCTGTAGATTCAGCTCAGCGTTTTGCTGATAAACAATATACAAAACAAGTTATTTGAGGTATATGATACGTAATGGTCATGTCTATATTAAGTGCATTCACAATAACTTCACTTATTTTCCAGTGCTTACCCGTTTCAGGTCTGCGCTTTCTGTTCTTAAGGTCTCCAACTCTTCCAGCTGTTGGCCCTGCTGCTGAATTTTGACTCTGTATCAAACAGGGGTTGAAAATCACATAGTATACAGCGACTGAGCATTTAGTAACTTCTTGTCACTCAAAGTCAGCATAAAATAGATATCCTTTTAGACCAGGAAGAAAAGAGGATCAGTTCTGATTTCATGTGGGCGTTAAACAGAAATAAATGACCCTGAAGTAAGCTTGCCTCAGGTTTTGAAGTTCCTTACGAACAGACTCTTCAGCCAGCTGTGCGGCACGGAGACGCTCTTCCCACTCCTCTTTCTGAGAGTTCCCCGTGGCCTCCTGAAGAGCTCTCTGTTGTTCAAACTCAGATAAACGATTCTCCAGCTCCAGCCTGGTGTAAATGAAATAAATTCATTTGAATGTAGACAATAAAGCTTTGCATCGGTTCCTCATCTTATATTAACAATAGTGCTTGCTTTTCTTCCTGAAGCGTGGTCATCTTGTGTATCTCCTCCTCTCTTGCTGCCTGGACCCTGCGCACCATCTCACGCTCTTTTTCAGATATCAACTCTTTATTTCTCTCCAACGCTGACTTCAGGACCTCAATATCTGACTGCAAACCTGAGAGAGAGAAAGACGCTGTTATTATTGTAAAACAGCTTCCAAGAAAGTAAATGAAAGAAAAACGAAACGATTACCCTCTACTTGGCACTGCAGTGTATCTCGGTCTCTTTCTAGTTCTCCTTTAGCTCTGACGCACTCTAGTTTTACGTTACTCAAGTCCAGCTTATGTGTGTGCTTCATCTCTTCAATCTGGCCAATAAACACACACAATAAACAGGATATCAACTACAGATGTCACGCATGTGGACATGTTGTTGTAAAATCTGACTTGTCACTCAGGCTGTATCCACACACCTGACTGTTGAGTGAATTGATCTCCCTTTCGGCTTTATGCAGTTTGCCTGTGAGGAGTGTGTTTTGTTCCTGAGATAGACGGAGTTCGCTTTCTGTCCGGTCCAACTGCATACGAATAGACTGCTTCTCTGCCTGAACACCAACGAAGGAGAGAGAGAAAAATAGCATACATTTATAAAATAACATATAATATAATAAAATATGTTATTTTATACTATTATTCAAATCAAGTCTTTTTAATGTAAATTTGATGTGTTTTATATATATTTATATATATTTAATCTAAATAAATATATAATAAAATATTTTTAGATTATTTATTAAATCTTTTCCTTTTTTTAAAATGCTGTGACATGAACGCATCACATATGAATAAAAAATTAAGATGTGCTTATTTCATTATAGAAATGCAGCAAACGATTTCTTAAAATATATTTTAATATTCTAAAAATGAAAATGAAATAAATACATGAAAGTAAATAATTCATATAAAAATAGCAATATCTTAAAATGTAAACTTCACTGTACATACAATATGTTATACTTAATACATTTATAAATGATCATATATATTAAAATAAAATATTTACTTTTTTTAAAATATTTATAATATTGTTTTTATAATATATAAAATAAAAGAGTGGAGACATGATTGGATATCCATTTCCAAGAGGAGAAGGAATTAGATATTTGTTTCTGGCATCATGAGCATGTGTACTACCCACTGCAAATTTACACTGAACTATACAGTTTTCACAGAAAGGCCTAAACTTACTTGCCTCATCAAATCTTATTTGTATCATCAAAAACGTACAACTCTTCATTTTTATCTGCTCACCTCCAGCGCTTTTACTGCTGCCTGGGTTTCAGCCAGCTGTCGGATCTGGATCCACTGCACATTTTCGGCCTGAGCACCCGAGTTATTTCTCTCAGCCCTGAGTTCAGTGACTTCTGCCTCTAGTCCTTTGAGCCGCTGGTGGAGCTGAGCTTTCTCCCTCAGCAGGGCTTCAACACGCTTCCCGTCCCGTGCCGGGTCTCCGCTCTGCAGCTGAGTGGCCAGATCCTCCTTATCATGCTCAAGTCGGGCCACCTGCTCAATCACATATACAACACACCTTTATAAAGAGACACTGCGGGGTCAATATTCACTTCAAAATCATACAACATACATCAGCTTCATGCCGTATCCGTCTCTCCTCCAGGACTCGGATGTGCTCCTCTTTCTGGTGATCAAACTCTGACTTGAGGAAAGTGAGGTCATAACGGAGCTTATTATACTCAGACCTGTAATTTTCTGCTTCCTGTCACAAAGAGAAATAAAGAAGGAATGCAGAAAAAAACAAAGTAATCAGTTTGTTTTCCATCTGTGACAGACAGGCTGTAGCATGTACTCAGGTGGCTGTCAAGGGAACAGGGGCAGGAGTCAGCTGGTGTGAAGGGGCATCTTTTACCTCTTGCAGTTTGTTGAAGCGTTCTCTGATGGGAGCCTCCAACTCCTGCTGCACCTGTGCTTTCAAGAGCTCCAGCCGCTGAGGGGTCAGCACCTGAAACACATGATCAACAACACAAAAGTGCTACTTTGTCAGCAAAATGTCTACTTCGAGCATACTAAGACACTTATATTTGCTTATCTCTGCAGCACCAAGATATATCCACGTCAGTATTAGTGTACTAAAACAAATAAGGTTAAATAGAAATGTTAAAAAAAATGACAATAGTACATAAAATTACTGAAATTAAAAATTTATAATATAGCTAAAAGCTAACCAAAATGCAAAAAAAAAAAAAAGCTTATACATAACATGTATTAAAAAGCTCTATATGCATTTATACAAATCCTTAAATTCACAATTATTTGAAAATATGACAAATAGTCATGATAAAGAATTAGGAGGTTTGTCCAAACATTTTTTTTTATGTGCAATAATAATCTAATCTTTAAAATGTACTTTAAATATTGTAATATAGTTTCATATCTGAATATACGGACAGCTAGTATTAGAAATCTTCCAAATTAACTAGCAGCAACACTAAAAGCAGTGTTTTATATAATACTTGTAAATAACACAACAAAATAACTTGCAATAAATACTTCTATATGTGTCGTAAATGGGTCAAAGACGAAAAAGAGTTTAACCCAAAAAATAAATTTAAATTTAAGTTTTAAATTGTTGTTTTTCCCTCCAAAAAATCTAAACGTTTTCTGTTTAAATGAATTGCAATTTTGTTTCAAAAATAAATGTGGCACATTTTCCCCTCATTTACCTAATTTAACCACTAAAATTTAATAACAATCTTGCTGGGCATATTTACAACATATTATTATCTATGTTTTACCCATTTGTCAGTAGGATTTTCTTTTACTCATTAAAACACAACATGTTAATATGTACATGCCAGAATAAGCTTGTTTGACCTTTGACATAAATATTGCGTTACACTGAATGGCAATGTAACATTATTTCAACCAAATTTTGTCATTTTGTTCTCCAAAAACATAAAAACCCTCACTTCACTTACATTTAAAGTGCTTTCTATGGACATAAAATCACTTTTGTGAATTCTTTTGAGTTTCTTTTTGACATCTTAACGTCTTTTCCCCAAATACAAGTCTAAAGTGTAGAGAACTGTGTACCTGCAGTCGGAGCTCCTCCAGCTCACGTGTTTTATCCAGCAGCTCTCCTCTGAGCTCGGCCAGCAGCAGCTGCTGTTTCTCCTGAGCGACCTGGCGATCACCGAGCAGACGTTTCAGTTCACTCTGCGCCCGCGTGTATTCATCCTGCAGTCTGTACAAACACGCTGGCTCAGTAGGCGTTGAGGTTTAACAGGATATCTAACAGTATATAAATATGCAGTATCCGCTCACCTGGTGTGCTCCACTTTCAAGGTCTGATAGTTGGTCTTGTGGTTCTCACAGCGCATTCTCTCATCAATAAGCATCTTCTGGAGCTCCATATCGGAGCTGGTGAGTCCCGTAGAGCCGCTCAGGAGGACTGTGGCTTTCCCACCTCCTCCACCCGGCTCCAGGTTTGGGAACATGGCAGATGACTGCCCCAACGCTGGAGGGTTCATCTGCTCCATAACAGTAAAAACGAGTGATGGAACAAAAGTAAAAGATTTTATACCTCCCCCAGAAAGCACTACAATATCAAGAGAGCTCTAAAAAACGACCAACACCTCCATCAACACAAATGACTCCAATTCAGCCAACCAAAGTCAAGAGATGCAGCCACATCTCATCAGGACCGACCGTTTTAAATCACTTTTAAGAGCCTCGTTAGCAAGAACAAAGCATCTAATCACTACATGTGCATCACAAGAGTCCTTATTGGCTCCTCTGCTCTCAAGTGATTAGATGTGAAGCTCAGGCTGGTCTCCAGTGATTGATTCAGTGTTGTAGAAACAGCGCTACTCCAGGATAAACACTTAACGGCTTCCCGTGTTGTCAGAGCAACTGAGCCACTGGGAAAACGTACCTCGTTGATTTTAAAAAGCGCAAGATAAAGCATTTCGTGCTGTCTGTGAGCGGAAGTCGGTGCACTGATTGTCTGCTATATTGAAATGTCATGCAAATAGTTCTTCATAAACCCTACACAATGCACGTATTTCATAAGTAAACACCTCTGCTGGGCGTATACGTTATAAGTAACCGCATACGTTCCAATCGACACAAAATAGTATAAAATATTGGTGCATTTAGGTAAAAAGTCAATTATTTGAAAAGCTGTTTTAAAGTTACCTGATCCAATACTGACAGCGACGCACTGTTACGTGATGATGATGGCGGCTAGAGGCGCCTTTCAAAATAAAAGACTTGTTTTGACACGTTCCGCTATGCTTCCGTTGTTTACATTATTACAAGTATGTATGTTTGTATTCATTTACAAATATTAGTTAGTAATGTATTAATATGATAAATATTCCATATCATGTATACATGTATTAAATATGGATTTTATTATGCTATATAATTATTTAATAATGTGCGATAAATTATCGAAATAATAATATTTCAATACAATTCAAATTTATTTGTATAGCGCTTTTCACGATACATGTCATTGCAAAGCAGCTTTACACCAAAGTGACGTTTTACAGTATATTTAGCAGGGCTGTGCAATTAATCGCAATCGCAAAGAGAAAATCGCAATTTAAGCACATGCAATTTCTAAACCGCATAAGAATGCAGTTTTATCTTAATTTATTAATTTAAAATAATCTTTAATACATTTATTAATTTATTAAATTAAATTCTTAATTTATTTTTTATTCAGAAATGGCACAAAGAAATTACCGACGCAATTATCATATTATCATCGTGCCTGCGCACATCGTCAGTAAAGAAGATGATGGAGCCGTACACGAGTTTAACTGTCCACTTATTAATGTAGAAATTATGGACATGCCGGTTTTTCTTGCAAAAAAAAAACCTTTAAGAGAGCAATCTGTTTTTTGGTTTTTGATTTACATTAGTTTTTATTTATTGTTATAACTGGAATTGAGGTTAGTTAATCTTTAATTCTTTCATGTTGTCTGTTTTTAAGACAATTTATTAGTTTTGTTTATCAAGCAGTTAGTACTATACTGTGTACAGTACGTTATTAATTAGAGTTGAGAATAGTTCATCTTAATTTATGTTGCCTGTTTTAAAGACATTTTACGACAGGTTTGTTTTTTAAACTTAATACTATGTTATTTCATTGTGAAATGTTTTGTTATACACTTCTTGTGCACTGAATACATTTAGAATGTACTGTATGTATGAAGCTTGTTTGAAAAAGCAAAAACAGTTGATAAAATCGCAATATTCGTTGAAAAAAATCGCAATCGATTTTTTTTTTCCATATTGCACAGCCCTATATTTAGTAGTAGCTTGTACATGTAGATGTGAGCTATCAATTAATGACGTAATCGAACAGACAAGGAACATTATAATAAATACGAAATCATTCGAATTTTCTTAAAATCATTTGTATTTTGCTTAAATATTATTATATAGCTACCAATCAAGGCTGTTTTTTAATACAGCAGATAAAAGTCTGAAATACTGTTGCAGTTTCTAATGTTGCGTTAAATATTCTTAAAAAAATTATTTATTTCTGTGACGCAGCGCTGATTTTTATCAGCCTTTTTACTTCAGTCTTCAGTGTCACTTCATGATCCTTCAGAAATCAGATTCATATGCTGATTTATTATCAGTGTTGAAAGTGGTGTGCTGCTTTGCGTTTTTGGAACCTGTGATACTTATATATAATATGCTTCACGAGGTATAGTCACAATGAAGGAAAGAAAGGCATGTGGGTTTGAAACAACATTTTGGGGTTGAACGTCTTAATATCTTCGGAATTTGCAATAACGCATTTATGCCAGAAGAGGGCAAACATTGACAGTATGTGTCATCCTCCCTGTCTCAACCTTGACATGTGTGAGGCTTTTCTATTCTAGCTGACATCTAGACAGATGCTTTCATTGAACATAGTACAACTTTGTGCAGTGCGGGATAATATTGTCTGCAACACACAATAATCACAGTAAAAGGCGAGTTTATGTACCCAGGCTTGTGTCCAAGGGTTGTTTTTGTTCCTTATTTGATTTTACATGGGTAGTTATCGTTCCTTCAGCTATGCCAACACACACCGTCCGTTTATAAAAACATGTGTTGAGATTGGCGCGAGCGTTTTATATTTTGGCATCCCAGTTCTCGAACCTCTTGATATATTTGGGCATGAACCAGCCCTCATGTCGCTATGAAAGATATTTATAGTTTTTGGTAAGCATTTTATCTTTAAAAGGACAGGAGATTAAGCCACTCCTGAAATAGAAACTGTTTTTCCCACAGTTTATTATGTGTGAGCGAAGAGAAAGACAATGTTTTCTTTTTTAACCTGAACATTTATTCAGGTGCTCAGAGAAGTATGCTAAGTGCTTGAGATGCTGCCTGTTTAGACCGAAGGTACGTTAGTTTTGTATTTCCTTTTTCTATATATAACAAAAATGATCAACGCCACGCATGTGTAAAGGTGCTGGAATACCACACATGAAATGTTACTATCATCTGACTAATAGAAATCACACATATGTGCCATTACTATAGCTATAGCTACCTGCTCAGAAACCTTCATGCTTATCGCACTTCCAGTTTTTGTTTTAAATGTACATTTTTGCCCCTGTTTTTCTCATAGTAGGAAGTTACGTGACAAAGCTGTCCCAAAAGTCATTGTGCACTACGAATTCTACCTTGTAGTTAATTAATTTTAGAGTTATTATAAAGGTTATTTTGCAATCCACAATTACAGACCGAGATGTAAGGAAAGCTTAAAATGTTTTTAATCTCATAACCTGTTATCTTTTTAAGCCTTTTAAGACGTAAACCAACCTGATGGTTCCCATCATTGTGTGAATCAACTTTCCATGTCCCAGTAAGCCTCTGTGGAAAAAGTAACAACACTCACTGCTCTCATTTTCTCCTTTGCATTGTGGGTCACAGTATGCTGGTAGGTATTCACTCCCACTGAGAGCTTAACCAGCGCCTCAGTTTTCACTTACTCAGGACATTTATCACTCACACTTATCATCAGCTCTCCAAGTAGACGAACTCCACCTATTTCACAGTGATCCAGATTTTCTCATAGTTAAACCAAGTATTCGAGCGTGCCGTCTTATTTATGACTCTCAAAAGATTAAAATAAATAAATCAAGACAGACGTTGTGGACAGTAGCGGAAGAGCAACACTTCTCCATGTTTAAGGCAACCGAAGAGGAGGACGGGAATGTAAGAAGAATCACGCCACTCAGATATAATGCTGAAAACATCTGTGCTGCTGAAAAAAACTATTAATTAAAAGGCTGAGGTCTTCATCCATTTATTTACTTTGATACCCTGCCATGTTTTTACTCAATGCACGGAGTCCTCATGTGGCCCTCCACCTGAAGTGCAAAAAAACTTTCCCCAGATTTTTCACTTATAGCATTCTCTCAAAGCAGTGACCTAAACTGCAGATCCGTAATCTTCTCGCATCTGTTTCTTTTCAGACAGGATGGAGATAAAAATGCAGCTCTGGAGAAAAACTGTGGTATACGCTTGCCCTTCCCCCTCAGAAAAATGCCTTTCTAATGTTTCAGTCACTTATGGCCAATGTTCTCTCGACATAAATATCACAGGACTGACTTCATGTGGATATCCACGTATTTTATAAACCTTACAGTTTCTCTTTATGATTTGAACATGTGCCTTGTGTTTAGGTGCCATGCATGAATAATATATGTTTGTTATGCTTGCATGTGTTAGTATTTAAGAGTTTATGTTTTGTTGCGTTTTGAAATTTGTCTGAAAAAAAAATTATTGCCAACAGTATTGTGCCAACACAGGGCACAATATTTTGCCTCTTCGAAATTGGACGAACATAAGACACATCAGTGAATTAAAAAAAATCAATCTGTGTTTTTATTTATCATGATTCAATTTACAAATGTACTTATCAGAAATATTAAAAAGTACCTAAACAGCGAATGTGACAGCATATTAAAGTTTCATTTCTCGCTCAGTCAGAATTTTGCTGGGAAAATCACAAAAAAACAAAAAAAAAAGGTTCCCAACAGCATCACAGTTTCCATCTTAACTCAGACGGATGATCTCAATTTTCTTAGGCCCTCTGTAAGGTATGGGCATCAATTCTGTAAACAGCTCCTCTTCATCTATCTCAGCTGTGAGCTCCTGAGCTGTGATGCCTGCTGGGTCAGTGCCAGGCACCTGGCCCAGCTGCTTGTCTTTAGGACAGTCTGCGTTGTAGGTCTTGACGTAGTTTTCCACCGGCCAACCGCGAAACTCCTCTGGTTCACTGCACACCAGACCTGTGTGGGACACACCGGGGTGGTGCTTGAGCCAATAGATCAAGTAATGAATGTTGTAATCACAAATCCAGGGGTTGTCCTCCAGAGACAGTTTTTTCAGGAAGTACAGGTCCTCTAAAACGCCATATTGAAAATAGCGCAGGCTGTTGTTGGACAGGTCCAATTCTCCCAAGTACAGCAGGCCTGTAAAGGCAGCTACAGAAAACAGAAAAAGCAGTAAAAAGATGAACAGTCTCTTCGGATTTCATTTTTAAAACCTATAAATAAACTTAAAATTCAGGTTATTACATTAACACTAAAATCAAATCAAATAAAAAGTGCAAATTAAATCATATTGAACATGCATTATTTAATGTGACCTGGAACCACAAAACCAGTTATAAGTGTCAATTATAGTTATAGTTATATTTCCATTGATACATGATTTGTTAGGAAAGGACAATATATAGCCGAGATACAACTATTTAAAAATTATCTGGTGGTGCAAACCCCAAAATCAAAACACTGAAAAAATTCACCTTTAAATGTTGTTCAAATGAAGTTCTTAGCAAAGCATATTAGTAATAAAAAATTAAGTTTTTACATATCTTTGGTAGGAATTTTACCAAATGTCTTCATGTAACTTGATCTTTACTTAATATCCTATTGATTTTTGGCATAAAATAGAAATCTATCATTTTGACCCATACAAATTTTTGACTATGCTATCTGGGTCAGACTGGGTCACATATGTGATTTTTTGTTTATGCGGGATTATATACAAAATAGATTTTTTATTTACATGAAAACATACTCGATGTGGACTGAATGAATTACACCTCATGTACCAGCTAGCTGTGCTCTCACTGCGATCTCTGAACTGACTGATGAACTAAACAGAAGCTAGACTGCAGTTCCTGAGCCTGTAGTGTGGCTGAATCAGTGTTATCACCCCTCTAGGGAACCATTAGATGACACACCCTGCTGCTAAATTCATTAGAGCCCAACTGACTGCGATTAAGCGCATTTTTTAGGCTCAGATGTCTTATAATTATAGCGGCATCGGCAATTACTTTTCTTTTTTGTTTGTATTTCTCTCTATGGTGAGAGAAAAAGACAAATGTGAATTCTGTGTATAAACTTCTGAGGAAGCGATTTACTCAAGCCTGGGGAACTAGTGGTCAGTTGATTAAATATATGCCATTTCTAATGACTTTAAGGAAATTTAAAATGGATTTGCTTTAAACCAAAGGGTTGAGTGTACAGTATCTGAAATAAAACTGTAGAAAGTCAAAGGGATTCAACCGTTCTTGAAGATTTACATCCCAACACTGAAGTTATTGTACTGCTTTAAAATAGAGATTTTCAACCTTTGCAGTTCAGGGACCCTTAAGTGTATATATAAAAAGTTATACTGTCTTTTATAACAGACATCGTTGCAAATGTTTATTGAAAAGATCTCTCACTTGTTGACAACACTGGCTTGAACAGACTAGTAGACAGTAATAAAGGACACAAAAGCCCTTTCGTGTTTCATGGCAGAAAGATTACAGGATTCCCAAAGCTGCTAAATGTGTCTGCTCAGCAAGAAATGGCCTACAGATTTTTTTTTACAAGCAATTCTATTCTGTGAACCCCCTGCTCAGTTTGCTCTAATTGGTAAAGGCTTGAAAATGAACATGCTGAGGTTTATTGCTTTCTCCACAATAACAATTTGATAGCTGTGCTGCATAGCTGAGGCACACTTTGATTTCTCTCATTCTTTATTCCCGAATAAACTCATAAGTTTCACCCACCCAAATGATTGTCAGAGATATAAGCTTGATGTAGAGGCCAGAGTCGACTCCTTCACCACTGTTCACGCACATACAGAATGTGGCAAGTTTTATAAATGCAACAGAAAGGAAAATGAATGGTTTCTAACTAACCTGCATGAATTCCCCAATGGTGTCTTTTCATTCAGCGCCTGACAAGATGCTTTAAAACTTTAATGTCAGACTTCCTTGTCACATACTGTATTGCTGTGCCAAACATCTGTTTCCTGGACTTTGTACAACAATCAAATAAATAATCTCCAGGACGGGATTTGATTGTGTACCATTGGCTTACCTGTGTCGATGCTTTCCAGACTGTTTCCGCTCAGGTTCAAGAACTTGAGCTCTTTAACATTGACAAACTGCTTTGGTCTCAGCTGCTTGATGTTGTTTTTGGATAAATCCAGACTCACAATGTCCAACGGGATGTCAGCCGGCACTGTTTTAAGGTCTACGAAAGAGAGAGTTGAATTACTGTAATTATGTAGGCCTGTTGGAAAAGGTAGCTTCATAATTAGCACAGTTACGCGTTTGACTGATGTGTGCATTCGACAACGAATCTTGACTTCGTTCTGAGTTATTTTGATTCCTGAGGGAATACTGTCTAATTGACAGTGTGCTTGCGAAACACTTTGAAGGGATTTCTGTATTTCCAAATGATTTCCAGCAGGCTGGCCATACATGGAAACATCTGTCATGACAATTGTTGGAAGTTCTTTACAGTTGGATCCTCGTTGGTGGTCTGCTTTCAGTCATTTTCTGAGACACTTACTGATAATGGCATTCAAGCTAACTAGTATCTGTATATGGATCTTAAATTATTTGCAAAGCATGATCGTTGTGAAGAAGCTCTCTGTGTATTTTGGAAAATTCTGGGCACTCGAAAGATCAACGCAACACTTTTGGATGGCTCTAGCAAACCGTGCCTGGCTATATTTATTTACATCTTAACAGAGAGAGCTATTTAAATCGTACACATGGCACACATTTGGTGGTAGCTCTCGATGCTCTGTGAGACATCACTGTCTCTGTGATATTCGGAAACGTTATCGTGGGACTTGTCTGCTTGACATGTGCAAAAGCTATTCGGCATGCAGAACTGATACAGCTGCACTTCCTGCTTTGACCTGCCAGAGCACCTGTTTTAAACCCTAGAGAGCCTTCAGTGAGAGATCTTGCTCAGATTTTACATTCTGCTTTTGTTCTGCCACCTATTTAAACACAGATTTGATCCACGATTGCTACTAGAGTTGATATGACACAGTTTTACAGTGTATCTGGGATCTGTAGATTTCTGAATCGTACCCAAAGAAATGAACGTGCTGTAATTCTTGTTACTAATTCAGGGGAAAGCCTTCCCAGAAGTTGAGATCACTAATTCTTGGTTTTTAGTTTCCTTCTCTTACCATACGATCCCTGCATGTGCTTTCTGTGATTAATGCTGACAAAAGAAATATCCATTTATCCCTTAGGTCCCCAGGATGGATGATGTAATGCCACAAAATTGTGACTTTTTTGTTCTCGGGAGTGATTGAGGATGCCTCCCTTAGCTGCAGACTGCTGACTCACTATTCCTGACAAGAGAGAAGTCCAAATCCCACTGACTTCAAAATACATCTGACTTCATTTATTTCACTTCATTTGACTGTTTTCTATCACACACGTTCGCTTGCCTCATCTAACCCTGAATTTCATCTTTGGCCTGGCAGTGTTTCTCATCTTGTTATGGATGTCAGAGCACATTTAGCTACTTTTTCAAAATAATGAACCTCACTTTACAAGATGGAGAACTGAAAATCCTTGCAGAAACTGGGCGCTCCAGAGAAGAGAAAAAACCTTGCAGCGACAAAGAGCTCTTTCATAGTTAAATGCAGAATTACATCCGTCTTACTTAAGTGAAATTTAAATGTCACTTTCTTTGTCGGATCTCACATCCATCTCATCTTCGAAACCCCCCCCCTCTTGTCCTAAGTCGTTCCCGGGAACACCATAAGACATGCATAAGACACAGACAAGCACTGTCCTCATATTCCCATGGAGATTTGCATGTATAGTCGTAGTAATGTGGTATTTCCTATGCTTTTGGAAGGGAGTTTTTTTTAAGGGACTGATTCACAAAGACGTTTTTTCATATGATTTTTGCCTTTGTTTCACAGACAGTCTTTTGAAATAGAACACTGAGATTCAAGCTTCAGAAAAGTTATGGTGTCTTGATAACAGTCAGAATATGGCATTCATGTGCCTCTTGACAAAAGTCTCCAGATGTTGAAGCTGGAAAGATACTCATTCCCTTTCCGCTAGTTCCCTGCATCTTATATTTTATGTTTCCAGACATTTGTTCCACTTTGGTGTGAATTAGAGTAACTTACCACATGCTGAGTCAGCAGAATATCTGACTATCTATCTATTTATCTATAAACTTAAAGAAAGTTGGATAGCACTTTATTTTAGTTCTTTTCCTCATGTGCTTACTATATACCTATTATAATAATTACAATAATTAGGTACTAACCCTGAACATACCCCATGTAGTAACTGTATATTAGTACTTTCTTGGGTAAGTACACTGTAATTGTAAGTACATGTAAGTAATATAAAATAGTTAAAATAAATAAAAGTCAAATAAATTGTTTTTTTTTCAATGTTTCCTGAAATGGACACAAGGTCTCTTGAAACAAACAAAGTTGTTTCTTAAACACTACGGAGAGCTGCTTAAGACAATTAAATGGGAGTGTCTAGGGATATGAGGAAAGCATTATTTATTGTGTCAGTGTTTATTGTGGAATAAGCTACACTTAGGCCTAACTAGTACTGCAGAGAAACCACTTCAACATTTCAATTTGCTAAAAAGAAACCACACATTTTCAAGCTAACCCTATTCATCTTTCTGTCAGATTTAATTGTCTAATTGCATTTAATTTGGCAGCCTCCTTCACAAATCTTTTCACATTCATACTTCATTCAACAACTATGTAACTGACTAAAACATAATTATGCAAAATTTAATGATCTTTCTTCCTTTACCTAGTGAAAAATCTTTCAGCCAACGAAATCGGTTTAATGGACCAAATTTTGCATGATACCACTGTTGAGGTCACAAACTCAGCCAAAAATTGCTTAATAGTTTTTGGTAACCCCTTGTTACTGAACACAAATAAAAGAAAACACTGTGTGCACCTATATAGTGACCATTATGGTCACCATGGTCTGCCAAGTCAATTATGAATCATTGGATTTTCCCCGAAGAGGGTAATGTGTTTCTTCGCAACCACAACTTGATTTCACACCCACATCTCCCCAAATAGTGAGCAATCGCTTTCTCACCTCTGTTCCTGCAGTCCAGACGGGTCACAGGGTGAACGTAAGTGTGGCACAGAGAGGTTGCGTCAGACTTTTTTTGTGAAGCCGGTAATGGCTGATTGTCCGGATGCGGGATCGATACATTCGCCTGCTGAGGGGTACACAGAAGCTCTGGATCCAGCTTCTTCAGTTGCCTCCCAGAGAAATCCCTGGGCTCAGCACAGCGTGCGTAATTGCCAATGTTACGGTTACTGGGCACTTGTATGAACCTCACCAGGGTGTCCAGCTGGCAGTCACACCTCCAGGGATTGTCATGGAGTCGCAAGTACTTGAGTTGCGGCATTGGGATAAGCATGCCTTCACTGGCCACCTGCAGACGGTTGTGCTGCAGCAGTAAAGTGGTGAGGCTGCTCAGGCCGTTGAACGCTCCCTCCTCTATGCGGGAGATTTGATTCTGCTGGAGATCCAGACTCTTTAGGTTTCGGAAGTGACTAAAGGTGTTGTCTCGCAGCACCTGGATCCGGTTCCGAGCTAGCAGCAGGTGGTCAATGTCCTCCGGCCAGCCCAACAGTACGGCTGTCAGATGGCGCTCTTGGCAGTCAAAGAACTTTTCCCCATTGACTGTACTTTCCTTGCAGTCTACAGCAAACCGTTTGGTGGTACTTGACCGGTCTCGACCCCGCATTCGCCGTCCCTTTCCACCCTTTCGTGCCTCGGTTGCCCAGACCACCAGGCACAGCAGCAGCAGCAGACCGCAGAGCCGCCGCATGGCAAACAGCAGCAGCTGGGCTAACCAGTCAAGTAGAGGCTCAGTGTAACTTCGATTAACCCAAGAGCTTGCTTTAGTCAGAGTGAGGGGGCACAGCTGCAGTCCCTGAGAAGAGGCAAACGAAATGTAAATAACTGCATTACCAATAGAGAGAGAGAGAGGACATGCACACAAATGAATAGCACCTTTGTCTTACTGTGAATTCAAAACCAGTAAAGCCTCGTAGGACAGTACTTATTTTTATAGGAACACTGAAGGTTAAATGCAAGTTAAGCTCAAATCCACAAAATGTAGTTTTGTGCTTCCTTCTGTGAAAATGTGATCCCAAGGGTTTAAATGCCTGATTTGAGATTATATGCTGGACAGACATTGACGGAGAGGACGTTTGGAGCATTTGTACACACATATGTGTGCCAGTCCTATTACATCATCCCGTCGCACTGCTTACAAATCCTGACCTGCGACAAACATTAATAACTATTAATAACATTAGAAACTATTTATCTTTAGATATGTTGAATTGATTTTGATTGGTTGGCAGATGTTACAAGGTGTGACTCTTTTCTTTGACAGCACAGCTAAGAAGTAGTTCCAGGTTTGTTGACCTATCATCACTATCACTTTGCCACGTTCTTTCCGAGTTAGTAACAGTTGGCCATAAAAAGTAGATTTACACATCCTGAAGAAAACACGTATGTTTGGTAATTGTGATGCAGTTTAGTATAGAATAAGCATTGAATTCTTGAAATCCACTTTGTGTCACGGCTGCATTTCCTTTGTTGTTCATTAATGTTCAACAATTTAATGGTCCATCATAAATTGTTCCTTACATGAAGTAGAAAAATTTCTTAAAGTTTCATTCCCCTATGTTAAGGATCAGTGCTGCATAATGTCTTTACTTGAATTTAAAATGATCTAAAATATTTGGATGACCTCTTTCCCTAGCGATTGCATAAAAACAGAATGAATTACAACTCGATTTCTGGCATAATCCCTTTTATGAGCCCACACCCTGCTTTTTCAGTATTTGCCTTGTGGTGAGACATGCTACATTTTTTACTATTTAATAACAATTACGCACTATTCCTCATTTCCTACATGTTTTTCTCTCGTTTGGCTCGCACATTAATGTTAAAATAACCTCCCATAGACTTGTCCTGTGCAGTGTGCTAATGCAGAAACACATAAGCTATTTGTTGATTGATTTGTTTCTAGCACTCGCAAAACATTGTCCTGTTTGTGTGAGTAGTCCGGCGTGGTCCGTTGAGTAATGTGAATGAAGATGAATAGGAATGCTGATGGATAGCTTAATAGTAGTTACAACAGTTTGCTGTAGAAAACACGCGTTTAATTGGCTAACAGGAGAAATAAGCATGAACTGTGGCAGTGCTAGTACTTGAACTTAAAAAGGGATGCTGTATTCTGTCTTCAGCCTGATTATTCTGTTTGTGAGTCTGCTGAACATCTAAAATCTGTTATAAAAAAACTGTTACAGATAGCAGTGGATTTTGGGCTTTTAGGGCTTTCCTTGCTTTTCAAGACACTGTAAAATAACAGGTCTTGGCAAGACTTGTACCTCTGACAGGCAACACTCTTTCAGTTACGTTGCTGTGCTGCTATTTTCACAGATGTATCATGCAATTAAATTGTTAAAATTGTATTAGCAGGAACAGTTCCATCTTCTCTCTTTCCAGTGATAAAACGGCATAACCATGACATCATGTGAGCATGCTGTGAGATAATCACAGTACTTTATTTTTATACTTTTTCTATACAGACTTGTACACTTGTTGTTTTGCCAATGGAAAAGGCAATTGCATTAATCGCTTCCTAAATATATACGTTTTCTTTACAAAATATATGTGTGTATATTTATTATGTATACATTATTTTTTATTTATTATTTATTATATACAAACAGAAATTATATGAATATTAATATATACATGTAAATATTTTCAAATGTTTATCTAATATTTTATATAATTTATGTGTTTGCATTTTTAGATACATAATAAATATATACAGTACACACATTTATATATTAGGTAAACAAAAACTTATATTTTGGATGCGATTAATTGAGATTAATCGCTTGACAGCACTAATTTAAACCTTTGTGACCTTTCGTTAACCAAATAATTTACTTTATATATAAAGGTTTATAAATAATACAGCTGTTGCCAGTTGAAATCTATAATTTTCACATTTATAAAAAAAATTAGTTAAGATCACAAGAAACTTTTTGTACTGTTAAGATACTGTTAAAGAATTAAGTTGAATAGATAGAAATGTTATGTTTAAATCATGCACACACACACACACACACAAACTATGATAATCCCAGGTATAATGGGAGTCTGTGAGCAGATATGCCTAGGATAAGCTCTACTAATGGAGCGGACATTAACAGGAAACAGTCAGCACTTCAGGTGAATGAACCAGCATAACGCAATCCTTATGCGAGTCCCTGGCTGCCACAGCCTTGGTTTACTGCAATAATAGAAAGAAAGAAGAACCATGGGATGGAAAACCCCAATGGGAAATGGAGCAGAACACAGACACTGTTCACTGTCTAACATGAGAAAGGGAGTGTGTATTTTTTCCTTTATTTATTTATTTATTTATTTATTTTCCATGCCACCCAAATTCCAGGTCACCCAGAATGTCTAAAGGAATGCTCCTGATTATTTCAGGTCCAGAGATAAAGGCTTGAAATAAAAAATTTGGTTAGAGAAGAATTTGGCCGCACTCCCACATCGAATAGACCCTAGTGTGTGTGAACACGCTTGCATGGCCAGAAGCGCTTAATTAAAACCATTTGACGTCCTGCTTGAGGAGGAAAAGATCAACCCTAAAAAATAAAAAAGCGGTATAATCATTAAACCTCTCCTTTTAAGTGAAAACCTTCTCAGCACATGTATTTAAGCAGAGGAACCTTTGAAAAAGAAGACCACAAACATGCATTTTCGAATGATCACTCAGTCTTTCTCCTCATGTTCTTTGCTACTTTCCTGAACCAGCATGTATAGTTGGACAGTGTATCTTAAGTGGAGACACAATTGCTAAACAAACACACAAATTGACTTCAGTCAATACCCAAATCCCTGCCAAAATTAAGACTGCAGGAAGCATGCAATCCCACTGTTGCGAAACTGCAGTCGAGTCAAGAGTGCATGACTTTCTGTACATCTATCTGCATTGGCATTGGCATTAAAAAGATTTCCCTACACACATGCAAACATGCACACCTATAATAAAAGTCCTTAGTTACCTGTGCACAGGGAAATACATTCGAAATCTCATCCAATCTGGATATGTCCTGTTAGCTGATCTTTAGGTCCTGTCATGAGCTTTGTGCTGTGCTGGATGCCTGAACTCAGCGGTCTGACTGTATGTGTGTGTGTATGTGCATGAGCATATGTGTGTGTGAGGATCAGTGCAGCCCCCAAGCTTGTGCCTGGTTTTAAATTACACGTTGCTTCTCTGTGCAGGCAAGCAGACCCACATGCCCCTGTTACAACTGTACCGCCTCCAGCCTTCCAGCACTTTGTGAGGCTTTTCATCAGTCTGATGTCAAAGAGACTCTACGAGGCAACCCCATTCAAACAATGTGGAAAGTATGTATCTGGACTTCATTTAAAGGGGTAGTTCACCCAAAAATGAAACGCCGACATGACATCTGGCATAACTTCATAAATTAGGGAATGTATTTGTATTTGTCATCATTTTCAATGAATCAGTTCAATAAAATGTTCACGATTCAAATTTATATGGTTCTTGAGCTCAACACTTCAATGGCCATAGAAGAACCTTTTTGTCTAAATGGTTCCATAAAGAACGTTTAACATCTGAAGAACCTTTCTGTTCCACAGAAGGTTCTTTGTGGAGAAAGAAGATTCTTCAGATTATAAAAAGATAAGAAAGAGATGGTTCTTTAAAGAACTTTTGACCGAATGGTTCTTAGTGGAACTAAAAACGGCATTGGTGTTGAAGAACCTTTTTTTAAGAGCAATACATTTTAAAATTCTTCTCCTCTCAAGGAAAGAAAGTACAGGTCTGCAACAACATACACTGTAAAATGTAATTAGTTGACCTTAATTAAAAAAGTATGCAAACTCGTTGCCTCAAAAAAATTAAGCAAAGTAAACTTAAGATTAGTGAGTTAGAAAAGCTTGTTTTTTTTAAGTGTGCAGTACTAGCTACTCACTGACTCCCAGAGTGCATTGCAGCAGAATAAATTACGCAATTCCTTTGTTTTACAGATGTTGTTGTTGTATTTAGCTAATTTAATTAGTTGTCTTGTGTCAGAAGTAGCACAATAAAAAGAGCAAAGAAAGTTGTTATAAAATTAATGAAACAGAATTTAATTAAATTGTTACCATTGTTGTGATTTGCATGCTGAATGATTAAGTCAGTGTGTGACTTCAACAAATCACCACAATAAATAAAATTTCCAAATTTCCCAAGAGACTGATGAATAAAATCAAACCGTGTCTATTAATCTCCAAAACAAAACTTTGAGAAACATCACCAAAACATAATAACTATATAGCGATAGGCCACCTATTTAATGCAATTTTTTCACTGCTTTTCTTCCTTTGAAACAACATGACTCTGATCTCATGTTGCATCACCGCATAAATAGAAAGAAAATTATTAAGACGTAGACAAAGTTCTAAGTGTCCAACCAATGGGAACGCTAATCACTGGTAAGTAAAAAATAAATTAATTAAAATAAAACATTTTAGGAAACACTTATGTGGCATATGTGATGTTCAGTTGTATTGAAAATGCAACATTGAAGATGACTTTGTTAAATGAGTGAATTCAGCTAGTGAAATATAACAGACATGGGGAATATTTTTCTTCTTCTGTCGTTGTGTTGTGCATTAGCAACAAATTAGCACACTGCTGCCTCTCACTGCTTTATTAGTGTCATTGGTTTCTTTGTGGCTACTTGAATAATTTAAGTAAGTGTCACTCAAAACAAGTAAGTAAATTGTTTTATTTGCCTTGGAAGTTGCTGTAACTTGGTAAAACCTAGTAAGTATAACAACTAAGTACAGCTTACTAACTATATCTAAGTAAGGGGAACTATTCGGTTTTACAGTGTAGGACTACATAAATTATAACAGGATTTCAACGTTTGAGTGAAATATTACTTGTGAAACAGAAATGTTGGCACATCTGTCTATCATCTTGAGCAACTTGTCTTTGAGAACCGTCTTGCATTTATTATGCGTGTTACATTTGTGCTCATAAACATGAAACAAATAAAACTGAATGGCATCTTGCTTTGTAAATGAAATAATGATTGAAGCACTAGGAGACTTGCTCGCTTTTATCTCTGGCTTGCCTTTGGGACCGTTTTTTCTATGTGTTTGTTAATATCACCTCATAAATGAACAGCTACCCCTATTACTGGGCCCCTGTGCACACGACCTGTCTTGCAGTGAGGACTTTGATGTGTCTGTTCCCAGAAGGACAGCTCATGAAAGTGTGTTGTTTTTTAGTTAAAAAATCTTTAAAAAGAACAGAACAACTGAAAATGCCAGATTAAAAAAAGTCATGGCAATTAATGTTATTTTAAAAAAATAGGGGAGTAACTTCTGGAGTACTTATTTTCTTGAGCTAAAAATTACTATGTAAGTGCAATCTCTAAACATATCTTAATTCAATCGCCAGGTTTTTTTTTTTTTTTTGCAGCTGTTTTCTTCTTTTTTTAGGCAGGCTCATTTTCACAATCTGGACCATTCCAAAAAATTGTCCTGGATTAGGTTTAATAGCTAGAACACGTTTACCTTTTGAGGGGTAGGTGAAATTTCTCTTAGTAAAAAGGACTGCCAAATCTTTTACTCTCAGTCTGCCAGCAGTTTTAATTGTGAAGTATTTGTTAAAATAAAAATTCCCATATCATAAATTGTAGAGCATGGCACTAACAATGCCAAGGCCAAGGGTTTGATTCCCAGGGAGTACATGAACTGATAAAAATGTAAAATGGCAATACCGATTATAAGTCTTTAAATTCACAATAGCATTGCATTGGAGGGTCATCCAGCCTCCAGGTACTGAAATAAGAGTTGTGTTTTGTGTCTAAATCTTGTTACCATTAACAATACGATAATAGACCTACAAAAACCTTTCAGTTAACATTGCATCTTCCATCTGCCTCATGTTTATGATTTTTGTCTGCAGATGTGTTTTTGACATAAATAGATGTTTGATCATTCAGATTTTGACTTGTTTATTGAGGGAGCAGCTGTGTATCATTTGTATTGCAGTTAGTGCCTGGACATCTATGCAAAATACTGAAAAGGTAAGATCAAAATGTTTTATCAAAACCAAGACGTTTTGCTGTTGACCTGTATGTTTCTCAGGGAAAGAGAGAAAAAAATCACATCCTTTCCTGGCGTTTATCCACAAGCCGATTGGAACGGCGTTGTGTTGCTGCTGTTGGCATGGATACAGCGCTTCCATAGGGATATGATTAATTTGTAGTCTGTATTAATAGTCAGCTGAGGTTATTAAAATAGACTGAATTCTGGAAAATTCCACGGCAGGTAGTGCAAGAGAATGTTTATGGTAATAGATAATTTACTATATTGTTATAATTATCAATGTGTAAAACAAAAAAAAATGTCCTGTGGGTTTAAACTATGGCTGCTTCCCACCTGGAATGAAAAATGGATTCCTGATTTCACCGCGTTTAGTTGCACAAGACATGATGTAATCAAACTTGTACTCCAAGGAATAGGAACATCTCAGCATGAAGATAAATTCGGACATTCTCATCAAATCCTGCTCCTGAACTAGCCTAGACATGCCAGGATAGCATGCTAAAAAATGGATGTTAAGACTTAGACTTAGATAATTATACATGCATCACTTTGATTGTTGTGCTTTACTCAGATTTACATATTCACAGATGTTTCTATCCATGAAAGGCGATGATAGATAGGTTTATCTGCCCCTAATTAGAAAAATGTCAGTTAGATTCACTAACATAAGAGCTTAAGTTTTGACTACAGCTTTTTGGACTGACAGGAATCATAATTGTAACCAGGCAAGTTTGCATTGCATTATGCTAAACTTGTGAAATAAAAGATAAAAAATAAATGAATGAAAAATTAGGTCAACATTTGTTTTAAATTGTTAAATAAGACACAGAAAAATAAATGCTTGCTTCTCTTTCAAGCTTCTAATTTCTTCAAGCACTTGATTTAAAAAAGTTTTAAAGTAATTTATGTACTTCCAATGATTTAATTTATGCTTGGATCATGAGGTACTGCAAACAATATTACATTCGTTTGGAGAGAGACTATTTATCATCCAGTCCAGACAAAACAGTTTAACCTGAACTTAAAACGTAAAGTTTATGTAAAAAAGACAGCAAGTACTGCATGGTTCTTATAGTGATTGAAAAGGTGCAGCTGCTGTGAAGGGCATTACGCATGCAGAGTGGACTTTGGCATAGATTTCAATGTGTCTCCACATGCACATTACACTCTATCTACCCATGAACAAAGAGTCCATATTCGAAAGCAGTGTCAGAGCTCTGTATGTGTGTGTGAGTGTTTGAGAGAATGAAAGAGTGGATTTATAAGGCTTGCTGATATTATGCAGAACAACCTTTGTTCAACTTTGGTTGGCAACTTTAACTGGCAACAGATCTACTGTACCTGTTTCCAAAGCCGTTCCTCAGCAATATTTGTGCCAAATTGCTTTCAACTTCCAAATTTAAGCTTCCTGTTACAAAGCCATTTCTGTTGAGAGGATGATCCATAAGATGATTCTTTATGTAGATAAATTTATGCGTAATGGCAAGAAGATATAGTTCATTAGATCAAAGTCTCATTTAAGTTTTCCATCTTATTTAAAATGACTGTATTTGTGCAGCTGGCAGGAATCATATCTCAGCAGTTCAGCTGTGTATATGTATCACCAAGCTTCACTTGTCACATATTTAAGTTTTTTCTTCTTAATAGTGAGTAAATGTGTTTTTCTTTCCTTAAGTAAAGGGCATACGTCATGCGGACATCTAGCCTTGCTGAAATTTAAAACAAAGATTTTGTTGGTATTTTAGTTCACAGTTAGCAGATCTGTTCTGATCAGGAGGTGGACTCAAGGCAAAATGTTTAATCATTGCTTTGACTCCCCAAAAAAGACATTTCTACATCATACTCACTAACATGTAATTTCAATATGCTTCTCTTCAAAGAAAATGTCATAGAAGTGTCCCTTCGCACCCTCATGAGAAATGATTAGATAAGTAGTGATACCTGGCTCATGGGAAAGTCGTTATTTAGAGTTTTCAATCTTTTCAACAAATAAGCTAATATGATCGATTGATTCATAAATCAGAAAGACTTGGTTCTTGAATTCAGCTTCAAAATAGCGTCATCGGGTAAAACAGTAGCGTGCTGTTGGATGATGTAAAATTTGAGTTAGATCACCCAAAAATGATTGTCATTAATTACTCATGTCGTTCCAAACCTGTAAGACATTCGTTCACCTTCGGAACACAAATTAAGATATTTCTGATGACATCAGAGAGGCATCCAACACTCCATAGACAGCAATACAACTGAAATGATCCCAGGTCCAGAAACATACTAAAAACGCTGGTAAAACATCAAACATCAGTTGATCAACTGCACTACGAGAATACTTTTTTTGTGCAAAGAAAACAAAAATAACATAATCTAACCATTCTTCTCTCCTGACCTACGTCTTCTGTTCACCAAGACTGAATTACTAATTTGTCATATCCAATATGCTACTTGAACTTTATTGCTAGAGTTGTCGTGCCTGACCTATTCCTTTAAGCTTCATGAAATTTTCATTCATCCACAAACATTCTTAATAAATCACAGGATAAAGGGACCATATCTTCATGTCTTTGATCTCTTACTTCAGAGCATGTGTCTGCAAGTCTGGATGGATAAATGCTGCATGGCTCAGACTCCAGCGAAACTTGTGTCTGCTAGTCAGTTTTTGAGAGATGGAAAATATCCATGAACAACCGCATCGACAAAGAAGCTCTGAGCTTCTGAGCGCACATGAATAGACATCTGAACGTTACGGTATGGAATTACATTTTGGGTCACCATTTTCCTATTATGGAGGTCAAAGAGTCTGCTTACAAACTTTTTCCTTTGTGTTCGACAGAACAAAGAAATTCATACAGGTTTGGAACTAACTGAATTTTAATTTTTGGGTGAACTATTCCTTTAAGAGTTGTCTTTCCCATTACCCAGCAAGAGGTTCTAACTTCTTCCCAACATGCTTTGTCCCTACGAGTTTGTGGCTGTAGGAAGCAAAGTAATTGGGACTTGTGTCATGGCAACATGTGCTAATTGTTGGACAAATGTGTTCTTCGTTACAGCTTTTTAAAACAAGGCCCAGCAGACCACAGCCAGACAGCTGTAACACCCAGCATGGAGTTTTTATTTGTCATAGATTCTAAACAGGGCTATGATGAAAGACCTCAAGCAGACCATCCCATTTAAAACCAAACCAGGTTCAGCTCCTTGAATTAAAGAGAAATCACAGCATTATCAGGAACAAACACTTCCTGAAAGTAATACTGATCATTTCTTAAGGAATGGATGTTTGGTTGACTCAAGGTGTTCATAAAGTCCATTCTAGATGAGTCAGCTTTGATGATGAACATCTTGACTCTGCTGGTCCAACAGCTAGGCAAGCACCAAAACCAGGAGAAGTATCAGGTCTGGAGCATCTTAGAAGTTCATCTCAGAAGCTAAATGGAAACATGCTGTAAAAGGATGTCTTTGACCTTTGCACGTATGTCTCATATATTTTGAGACGTCTTGCATATAAGAGGTCTAGAATAGCATGTCAGGTTAAAAGATGTTCAACTTCTTTTCAACATTTTACTTGTCATGCTTTTTGCATTTTAAAACATAAAAGTTCTGTGTGAATGCCCCTAAGATGGTGTGTTTTGCAAGGAAATACAAGCAGATGTGGTTAATGAGGATTATCAAAGAGACTTGTGCAACTGGGATAAACTCAAAGAGTTTTCTTTCTCTCAAATTAATTTTCCTTCCATGTTGTCAGCATAAACCTTGTGGGCACTGGGAGGACAGCCAGTTAGGATAAGGAAGTGTGTGAACGTAAAGATATTGTGGGAGCTTGGAGGATTTTAACAACCAAACACACTCCTTTCCCTTCTTCTCATGTCAGGTCTATGTACTTTCGCTACAAATCACACTCATTTCGTCTGCTAGAAAAAAAAAATGGATTCAGTTCTGAAAAATGAAACCCCCGTCTGTTTCCTTCTGCATACATGACGTCATCCCTACTGAAGATAAACAACATAATGCCTCAGGAACCATTGTTTGATTTATTTTTAGAGGGTGATTTATGTAACTGCAAAGCTTCAGTATACACACTTTGTTTTCACAGATGTGTGGTCTCCACTCTCTCTCTCTCTGCTACCCTCAAACATGACAGAGGTTTAATGGCAAGTCACTTTTTTTTCATTCCGGGCAGACAAAACAAACTTCATCTGTACCACAAATCTAAGAAGATCTTTGTATTTAACAGTATTATTTCTGCACTATTAAATGTCACCAAATGGAATTGGATTTTTCCAAACAGGCTACCCATCCCTTCAGATATCAAGCACCTCACCTTAAAATTAGGACTCAAATAGGAGTTGTTAAATTTGAGTAGTATCGTATTGCATTTTGTTGCAAGGTTCAACTTCTGCTCAGTCAGTAATGAAGATGCTTTTAATGGTAGACTCAATTTACAAGTGAACTGAATCATGCTAACCAGCCAAACTTTGAATTTAAAACCTTGAGGACGATTCAAACAAACATCAAAAAGCCTGTTTGCACTTTTTCAGAAATACTATGTTGGGATAAGAATCCTGTCAACACAGGCTGGTTTGGTATTTTTTGAAGCAAGCCAGCTTTAAGATGGTCCTTAGTTGGTTCTGAGATGGTTAAAAGCTGGTAAATTTCTGGCCCTAGGTTCCTAGCTCCTGTTTAGGGCTACCTCATAACCGGCTCAGTACCATCTTAAACCAGTGCATTACCAACTAAGGACCATCTTAAAACAGCATAAATCAGATCAAAACATACTTAACAAGCATATGCTGTTTTTGTCAACACAGAGAAAACACCTTTATAACTTCATATTTTAATTCACTCCTTCATAGCCAAGTAGGACTATTGATCTTGATATGGCAGAACTGATAATGACAGTGCTTCGATTTCCTCATCTTGTGTTGTCCATTACAACACCTCTGAAAGAGAAGCAGATCTAGGTGCCTGCTATCCAAATGTTATTTCCTGTGTTATTGCTATATTCAGAGCATGTTTATCATTTCTAAAGGAATTTGAATCATTTTAAGGTTCCGCTGTGAAAAAGCAAGTGGACCCACTTAGGCTCCAAATAGCTCACATCTGGCAGGACCTCCCCTTCCCCATCAATTTGTCTAGTTTCGGGGGTACCGATTAGGGGGCTTGGAATATGAAGCACTTCTCTAACAACTCTTTTAGAGACACACTTTTAAGATCACGCAAATGTCTGAAAATGGACAAAGAATCCTGTGAAGACATCTGCGGCCTACAACAAGCTACATGCATGCTGGAGAATACAAAAGTAGTCTTCATCTCTGGTGTTATATCTTGGTTGAAACCCTTCTCTGTGTTTGGGAACCAACGCGGGGTTTTACTTGTTGGTAGACTTAACATGCCAATTTTGTTCACACTTCCTTTTCTTTGCTTTCCCTCCTGATAGGATACATACTTGTTGTGTGATGTATTGTATGTATTCAGGGGAAGAGACTCAAAAACATCTGTAGAGCAGCTTTATGGTGGTGGAGCATGTCTGTGTGCATGTTTTAGCCAGTGAGACTGTTATAGCTGTTATGTGGCGCCGGTGTTGTGGTATCCCCGTCTGTATTAAAATATAATTGAATGACTCACCCATAGCACAGACAGTGAAGTACCGCAATAAAATTTATAGACTTTAACTGATACACTGTTACTGGACAAGGTTTGTGCATCCACACAGGACCAGTCAGGATGTGTTTGAGGATGTCTTTGGAAATACAAAGTTTGTCATTCAAAACATTTAAGTAGACCTTGATTAAGGAAATGCTTTTTTTACTGAAGTGTCACGATGTACAAAGTAACAAATGAAACACGGATCAATTGTGAGATGGATTTTTGTAAGGAAAAATACAATATATGAAAGAATTCTTGAAGACAATCTTTTATGTATTATTAAATAATTAGTTAATTATCAAAATGATCACCATAGCAACCACGAGGTGCTTTTGCAATGGCTCCATTTCTAAAAATGTTTAGGGCTGTAAAATATGCAAGTGTACTACGTTTCATGCTTTTATGAAAAAGGGATCTTTTTTTCTCATATCACCCATACTATTATGACTCTTGGGAAATTCCCAAGTTCTTAACCCACTGGGTTGTGTAGTAGCTGTTAGCTGATTCTTCATATTCACAGATCTAATAGAGATGTTAAGGTTTCAGAATTGCAGTGCTTGACTGAAATTGCGTGCTTAATATTAGCAGTTACATACTCTGCTTTTAATTGGATGCTTGCGGGAGAGCTGAAGGAGAAATGAGGCAATTCTGCATGAACTTGTTAGATGATCTCATTGCTGATCAATGTGGGAAAACTGCATGACTCGGGCTATTTGCCTTGGTAATGTCTTAACTTGGAGCACCTGCTGCTTCCAATGTTCAGCTGTACCCAACTATAAATCTCAAAAAAAGTCTGGGAAACCTAGAAGGCTAAGATTGAAAGATATGAGAGATATGGGGTGGGGTATGATTACAGGCTTATTTCTTAATCACCATGTTCGTGGGAAGATGGATGAGTAAAACTTTTTGTTTTGAGTTTTGCTATTAAATGTATAGCATGACTGTACATGTGGACAGAAATATGCTGAATATGAACTCAACAAACTTCTTCATAGCCTTTTATCACATTTATGAATATTAGTAGCCTTAAAGACACTGTTCTGAGAAACGTGGCCAAATTTTTTTTGCATAATTTTCCTTGCCCCTGCAACAGCTCTACAAAGCTTTAAACCACGCTTCTCTCCATAGCAAATCTATAAAGTTGGTTTAATAGTTTCTTTTGCCCTATCTTTTGAAAGCTCTGTGGTTTTTCCATTTAAAAGTGAGGTATTGGCACAAATATGTAGACTGAATTGAACCGTGCACAATTATAACATGGCTGTGAACAGCTCTTAAAAACTAACCCTTGCTACTCAACAAAAAATTGGTAGAGTTTTATAAACTCAGTGCACTTATTTTTAAAATGTTTTTTTCTTTTACATACAATGTATTAATCTAGAAAATCAGTGTCAGTGTCATTTACTTAATGTACATGGAATGTAAGTCCAAACTCCGAAGGATTCAGGATTTAATTTATCAGTGTGTCATGATTAAGAACCTCCCTGGTTTCAATTGAGCCATACTATTTGACCCTAAATAGACGGCCCATTGCTGTTTACTGCAATTTTCTCTGTTACAGTTGCCTGTCTGTCTATTTCTCTATCAATGTTTTCATGAGTTGAACTTGATAGTAAACAGTTCTCCAGCCCAGTTATCTCTGCAAGCAATAATTTTACTTGAAATATTGAAGATTTACAACTGTAAGGTTTATAAACACAACATTGGTATTCCAAAATTAATGACGGTAAATGGTTAGAAACTTGGAGGGAGAGGCAGCAAGCGATACAAGTTTATTTGAAAAAAATGAGAAGCATTTGTGAGATCAAAACCAATTAGATCCTCATATCCCTTGAAAGCCCAGCTGCTGAAACCTTATCAAAACCTGTCAAACAAAACGGTTGCATAACCCACACTGTCAGCTTCTCTTGGCCACATATGTACATGTTTAAAATGCATTAAAAGATTCACCCATTGTCACATTTCATTGTATTTAGCAGCCGTAACATGAATAAGTCAACACAAAAACAGTCCTGCCAGTGTAGAAAACATTATTAACCTATTTTACTGTATGTATCCCAAAAATGGCTACAAAAACAGCAACGTAAAAAAGGCAGTCGTCGTATATCTCGGTTTACTTGCAAGACTCAGTCAAAACATGGCAAAAGAGCAAAAGAGGGCAGTGTCCTTGCTTGGGCTCCAAACAGTTATCATAGTCAAACCAGAGATAAACGGCCTTGTTGTCCTTATATCCATCTCCTCCCACTGTGACTTCCTCCTTTGCTCCCCCTTTTCTCATATTAGTGGTAATTCCTGCAGGACAGTTTCTCATCCGAGCCTTGTTGTGTATTTCTTTCCCTTTGCGTCTCTTGTCTCATCCCTGGCTTGTTTCCAGTGCAGTGCTTCTGGTGTTGCAACATCTCACGAAGAGAGATATTCATAGCAGTTTATTTAGAGATTTCTGCAAATACAACTGCACTTACTACAGAGTGTCAAACATGCAAACTTGTTTCTTGGAAGAAAGGGTCAGGGTTTATCCTTGCCTGTCCTGTCCTGGGAAGTATCAAATTTGTCCAGTTGACTATCAAATTGCAAAGCTTTGTTTTCCTATTGTTCCACGTGACTTTCACACTTTTGCTTATGAAATGTATTGACTGCTATTACTGCTGTCACTGCAGTAACTGTATTGCATGCGATTAGTGCTTTGAATCTTAGCTCTTGCACTCAGCAGCTTTTTCTCCAGATTTGAAAAAAACTGTTGCAATTTTAAACTGTAAAGAGTGGTCAGTAAAGCTCAGACAACAATGTGAAAGAAAAAGAATAACTGTGTGGTAGTTTGTTCAGTTTGGCCATGAAGCACTGGTCCTATCTTAGACAAAGTGTGGGAATAATGCGAAACACGGCAGTTCGGTTTAGCTTGTTTCCAATGTTTTCTTGTGTTCTGTGTCTGCAGGTGGCTCTAAAGGAGACAGAGGGGAGGAAATAAGCCAAGAGCGGTTATAGAAATCAAGAGGGCTCACTAACGTGTTTGTGTGTATCATATATTACAAAAAGATGCAACTTTCATACAAATTAATGACAGACAAACGTCTATCTCAGATCTAATTTATCATCAGAAAAATCTAAACTGAATATGATTTACACAGCATTGCAGCTGTTAATCTCGTAAAACCGCATCCTCTAGAGCCTCCTCCGCACCTCCATGCAAGGATTGGCTTTTCCTTTTTGATAGGGCTTGTGCACCTACAGGATTTCAGCCAACCAAACAGATGGTGCACCCTCTGCTTTTTCTGCTTTTCTCGAATTACTGTTTCTGCAATTCTGGGGGAAGACTCCACTGTCTGAACCTCTTCCCACAGCCCCTTTCCCACAGATGTCTGACCTTTCGGTCACAGTTGGAGATTGTGAGTGGACAGAAAGACGTGCGCAAAAATCTGCACTAATGGTTTCACCTGACAATGCATGCGGACTGTCTCCAAATCTCAGCGCAGTGACCCAACGCGGCTTTGGCGGGCTGGCTGGTTGACCTGGAAAAGATATCAGGAGACGTTCTACATCACAGACCTCCAGAACCAGCCTGGTCAGCATTGAGACATTAATGACTTATTTTTACTAGGAATGGGTTTTATTTTCAGTCTTAATTGGGCTTTAAAACAGCATTTTGAGGTTGTGTCCTTATTTAGGGTGAAAACGGGCAGTTTTAATATGGATGTGTTGGTTAACTTTGATCTGCTCTGTCCTTTGGTTACGCTTTAGACATAATATTGCCAAACACTGTGGCTTTCCCCTCCAGTGTGTAACCAGTATTTTCTGGTAATCCCAGAAAGCCAAGATAAAAGGCCATTCAGGATTCTACCCTTATGTACTTGATGGAAGATAAGACACTGTAGGCTTTTTGTTTTTGCACTACTTTTCCTACAAGCTTTTACAAGGTTTTTGAGTCATATGTAAGCTGACATTGTCTCTACACGTCTCCTATGTTTACCAGGTGTCAGCTTTCACATTGGACAGAATATCCCTCCGGGCTCCATGTCTTTCCGAAGTTATAATTTTGGTTTAAGGATAATCATAGAGTATCCTTCACGTCGCACAAAGCTTTCATGAAAATCTTTCCATTCGGTTCCTCACCAGAACTCCTCAAAACCAGTATTGTGCATTTCAAGAAATTACTCCTATTGAAATTTGAAGGCTTGAGAGATTCGCGTGCATAATTGTAAATCTTACAGCAGTGATGTGGAATATCTGAATATTCAGATGGGTGGCATTTGTAAACGTTTGCACAGTGGCATTTGTGAGCGAGTTAAATTATAAACCAGAGCTGCCACCACATCTGAGATGACTCCTGGAGCAATATGTTTGTCTCTGGATTCTCTATAGATTTTACAGATATCTGTTTGATGCAGTATTCCCATATTATTAAGCTTGTAGGAAAAATCCAACAGGAAGTGACCGCTTTAGATGACTGTGGCTGGGATGGGAACTTCTGATCGGTTGAATAGAAGCACTGTGGTTTGAGGCCTTTCTCTCTGTATATCTGTCAATTTTTAGCCGTTTTTTCTTTCTCTGTAAAGGGTTCCGGTCTATGGTCTCTGGCAGACAGACACTGATAATTACTTCCATCTTCCGCCACAGAAGCAATGTCCAGCATGAAGCAAATACCCTATACATCCACCCACTCTCACGAAGCTTTTCTCCCTCAACAGAGAGTGTTCGTTCATGTTCATCTTTATGAATCCAATTTCTCTTCCAACGTTTTGTTTCTAGTCTCCCTGGTGTCTTTTTGCAGACCGAGAGACCTTATTCACTCATTTCAGGCAACAAATTCCTAAAGCATTTCATACATATGTTAACCCTGGAGCATGAGAACCACAAACGCAGTCTAGAGTTAAAATTAATCTTGACACATCTACCTGAAGCACGACATCACTGAGAAGCTCTTTTGACAGCTTTGTGATTGCATAATGTCTTGGGTTTTAAAATGAGACTGGCCTCTTCCGAGGCGTAGCAATGAACAAAAGGCTTCTGGGTTACAAAAAAGGAGATCTATTGCCCCCTTCCGGATGGCTTCAGCAAGAACCAGAAAGGGAGACGGTAGTTAGACATTACAAATCACAAGTCTTCAAAGCTGAAATATGCTATCTGTAACAAGCTTATATTTGTATCAGGATATTGACCTTATGTTTTAAAAGTCAGCGGACCAGGAGCACAGGGCCCATGACAAACCTAAATATCCAGATTGACACTCAACGGCAAAATTACACATAGTTGTCCTTTATATCAGCCTTATAATGAATCAACAAAAAGGATTAGTTGTTTTTAAACATTAGCTGGAAAGACACATGGACACTAAAACGCAGTGCAATAGGAAAGACCTGTGGCCTGAATGAAGGAATAAAAGATGGATTCCATTGTTATTGGACACCCATTTTTAATAATTTCATTTGGCTAACAAATTTGAAAAAGCTTTTGTCTGTAAAATAGTTTATTTTTTTTTTTATTAAAACATTTAAAAGAGACAAAAGACAAAACTTAAATATTGAAGAGATTATTTTGGCTGTAGTGAACGGGTCTGGGGCTGTCCACAGAGTTGAATAAGTGGTTTGTATCTTCTTATTGGATGTGCTTTAAATGTCGAACGCTGAAAAAAATAAAAAGCAAATAGGCACTTAAAACACACGTAGGCCTGTATTCACAAAACATCTTAAGGCTTAAGTGACTCATTACTAACAAAACCTTAATGGGTGCATCATTTCTGAATTAAAGACTCCTACATTTTTCCCCTTTTAAAAAACAACGACCAGTCTTAAAGAAATCTAAAATCACTAACTTTTAAGACTAGTCTTAACCTTTTATGCAACCGTGTAAAATGCAGACCAAGTGTTCCTAATTAAACATCTATATTTGAAATTGGCAATTCACTTTTTTCCGAATAGATCTTGAACAATGTCGCACTCTACGATAAGTCTCTAAATGGATCTCTAATAGAGACCAGCCCTATAATGCAATCACTGTGTGAATAGGAAGCATGCTGACGTCACCCATTGCAAAACAATCAACCCAGCGCTTACCATTCAAGACTTCACAAGATTAAGAAGTAAATGTGCGTCTCAGCAGCTTTGAGAACAGGTTGATTAGAATATATTTTAGCTAAAAACCTTTACTGCCTTTCAGGAAAACTCTTAAGAACTGGTAAGAAAAGGTTTTGGGAACATGGGCCCTTAAATGACAGCATTTTCAGAGGACGTTCTCACCCATTGCTGTTCTTGCACCTGGCGCATCTCTTGCAGTCTCCTTTCATGCGCAACTTTCCGTGCAGCATCACGCTCGTCAAAAGAGAAGGGCTCAAAAGTGGTCACTGAAGTCCAATATTCAGGGCTGCATGGATGACGGGGAGAAAACGCTTAAATATTTGGGAAACACACCACAACAACAAATAGAGTCAGTCTCAACTTCACCTTTACCTGATATTATAGAGGGTGTATCTTCTGTCATTTGTATGAACAGGTGGAGATGCTCTAGATCGGTCATCTGCCAAGACTGGTAAAGCCACAAAATTACATAAGTTCAGACAGACTTTAATTATTTTGAGTAATATTTAAATATTAATATTAGAAATTATTTGAGTAATATTTTGGAGGGGGGTTGGTGGTATGCCTACCGTATACACTAAAGCAACACCAACAGCGCATAGACATGCGTTTTCTCTGCGTGATGCTTTTCCCAAGTACCTCTCATGAGCCCTTACCAGTTTCACAGCTGTCCTGTTTTTGCAGAGGAGAGACGACGGCCAATGCGTACTGGCGGTGAGGCGAGAACGTTAACGGCGGCCTGCGTTTAAACGCACTTTTGTAGCTCTTATCCGCTTCAATATCTGCGAATAGAGAGATTAAGAAACTATTTTAACCCCCTAAAGCCCTCAACGTGGATCTGCCGCAGCGCGCGCTTGATCCCCCTCTGAGAGAGTTGCTATGGACACCGTGTCTGAAGCAGGAAAACACAGTGACTGAAACAGCACAGATTGAAAGACTTTCGGAAAAACAAAAACAACCGGTAAGTTATAAAAGGCCGCGTCGAAAAACTTCAATATAGATTATATATAGCTTATGTTACCAAAAAAAAAAAAAAATACACATTTAACGTTAAGGGGTTCAGAAGAGCTTGACAACGCCATACAAGCTAACGTTAACGTTATAGGACAGTGGATAATCTCAGGTGATTAGGTGCTTTATTCCAAGTTTAACACGTCCAATATGAGTTTAAATGTCATATTGCGTGACCTTATAGCCATACTGAAAACAACAGACAGTTTATCTCCGATTTTGAATTGAAAAATATACGAAAGCAAAGACGACCGATAAAACTGAACTCCCTGCGAACCAACGAGTGTGACGTTATTCCATAACAGAGACGTTATTAACAACTCAGTATGTACATGTAATGGGGTTAAAAGGTTTTAAATATGTATAAATTAGATCCATTTCATTGAGAGATCAGTGCGCTTTCAGAGAGAACCGCCCCCACACACACACACTTCCGATTGGCTGTGATCTTTGATTGATTCTGTGTAGTGTGGACACGGCGTGAGACCATCTTGACAGCTTGGAAGTGAACACGCGGCCAAGATTTGTGCTAAAATACAGATAAGCTACCCAATACCAGTAAAACACTACACTCCGACAGTATTTTATACCTTTGTATTGTTTTAATAATGGTTCGATTACCAACGATCTACCTGAATAAATCTGTGCGGCGTCCGTTTGTACTTCGTTATGTTGAGCCATGATGACTATCGATGTAATTGTGACCGGAAGAATAAGCTGCGCTTCAACCGGCCGATTCCTCCACTAAATATATGTCCCCAATTAATGAGGTTAATTGTGTACAGCTGCCACAAACTTCTGTAAATCGTAGGTTCCGATTTACGGGTCAGGATCATGTGAGGAAGTGGGAAAGAGTTCACGGACTGATTTAGCAGATTCAAATATATTTTAGTATGACTGTCTTTAAAGGTAAATGTACTATTTGTAGCTCATGAGTCAAGCAGAAGGGCGGAGCTCTGAGGAGGAGGAAGGCTCCAACGAGAGGGCCACG
Organism: Enteromius afrohamiltoni; assembly: GCA_034779775.1. Lineage (NCBI taxonomy): Eukaryota > Metazoa > Chordata > Actinopteri > Cypriniformes > Cyprinidae > Enteromius > Enteromius afrohamiltoni. The sequence goes on from JAUYWG010000049.1 coordinate 510,157, forward strand.
CCCATTTCTGCAATAGCTCCAGAAGCTGATTCACATCATGAACAACCTGCTGTCATTTTATCAAATCCAGCACTGCAGTACCTGGAACAGGTAAAAGCTTTTTGAATTAATAATTCATCTTGTTCACCTGTCTCTTAATTTCCTTTAAATTGACAAAACTGATAAAATATCATGATATTAATGTGATTAACAGTTTTTTTTTTAAACCCAACCAACCCAAAACCAACTCTTAATATTTAGATGCAGTTTTATTTGTTTTATAAAAATATGAATTTATCTTTAAAAGCCCAAATGTATGTATATTTTCTTCAATACACATACAGTTGATAAAAGTTGAAAAAGTTGTTCTAACAATGATTAGAAAAAACTAAACATTAATTTCAGACTGGTAAGAAAAAAAAAACTAGTCAAGGTCTGCCTAGTCACACAGCAATACTTAAAAAGCTTAAAAAATAATAAAAAATGTATTTTGCTTTTCAAAATAAATACTGTACATTTTTTCCTGGAATGTCACAGATAAAGTATAGTTTCTTTTTATCAACCTTATAGTCCATGTCTGTTAGTTTTAAACATTTCAACTTGTATTTATATCTAGCCTACAGTTAAAAAAAAGTAACTTTCAGTAAAAATATATTTAAAGTAGTGCTGTCAAATGATTAATCATGATTAATCACATCCAAAATAAAAGTCTTTATTTACATAATATATGTGCTTATGCTGTGTTTATTTATTATGTTTATATTAAAACACACACATACAGTATATATTTAGAAAGTATTTACATGTAAATGCATTTATATATTTATTTTCTTATATTTGATATTATATCTAATATATTTAATATATAAAAATAACATATTTTCATGAAATATATACATGCATGTGTTTGTATTTATATATACTTATATACTTGTATAAATATACACAGTATATGATTAATCCGTTGACAGCACTCATTTAAAGTGTTAATGTCCACCAGCAGATTATGATGAATGGTAAAATTAATTATTTTAAAATGAGCAATTTTAAAAAGCTTCTCAGTGTGTCCCACTAAATACATCAAAATGCACTCATCAGGAGTATATAAATAGGATGGTACGGTGTAGTAAACCAGTTAAACACAAGATGGCAGTAGCACATACACAAAAATATGAAACCATAACGAGATCTGGTACATACAGACTGGATGATGGATAGCATTTTTACGTGCCTTGCAAATACAAATGTATAAATTTTATTATTAAATGCAGTTTTGTTACGGTTTGAAGATTCGTAATGTATAACAAGATATATCTTTATAAGTTGTTCTTGAGGAAAAGTGCATTACTTTCCAAAAAATAACAGTTAATTTATGCTTCATTTGGCTTACGGTGCATAATTCTTTGGCCTTATCATCATTTTGACATTTTTAAATGTTTGTCTGTAGTTTGTCGGATAGTACTCAGAAGTTAGGTTGTGCCACGTGCCCCAGAAGATCCCATCCCTCTTCCCTTTGTACTTCGCTTTGTAGTATTTGCCATTGAGGTTTGCAGACATGCAAGCATCAAACCACCAGCCCGATCCGTAGTACGCTCCACAGTTCCCTGAGGGGTACATGTCATTGTCTTTGTCAGGTGTTGTGAAGAACTTCTGATCATGGTTGAAGTGTTTGCTAAACTGCAGAGCATTTCCAGCAGTCCCCGAGTACCCGCTCAAAGACAGCCGATAATAGAGGAACTCGTTGGATACGTAGAACTGTTCATATTTGGCGTACCCACGCGTGCCCTCAAAATCTTCAAGCTCAATGCGCAGGATCATGTCCTTGGTTTTGGTGAGCAGGTGGATTTTATCATTGCCAAGCCAGAACTCGCCTTTAGGGTCACCAAAACCCTTCTTGTACTCAGCCCATGTGCGGTTGAAGTTCACGCTGCCGTTGATGCGACGCTGCAAGACAGTCCAACCACCACCGAATTGCTCCATGTCACAGTACACAGCAAAGCCGCCATTTCTGGGATCAGGAGTCACCTGGTACACCCCATTTTTTCTCTGCCCCAGTGCACTGATGTCAGAGCAGTCTCTGGGAGTGATGTTTGTGAGGTCTGTAAAGACAGAGACTTTTAAGCATGCTATATACTTTACATGCATCAGGAGCCCACAAATAAAAATCTCTCATGTCCTCAACCTCATGTTGTTTCAGACATATATGAATTTGTTTCTTTTACTGAACACAATAGAATATCTTTGGAGAATGTGGGTAAACAAACTAGTTTCCAGTATTTTCCCTCATACTATAGAAGTCAATGGCTACCAATAACTGTCTGGTTATTTTTATATATATATATATATATATATATA
>JAUYWG010000049.1:525812-550288 GCA_034779775.1 Enteromius afrohamiltoni
CCAAATTCATAGTATTCGAAATTCAGTAGGCGAGAAGTACCCAGATGACCTACTGCTTCCGGCCGAATTCTGTAGTAGGCATACCACGGACACTTTCCTATCCCATGAGGCTACGGGAGAGGGGGCGTCATATTCGAAAAATGGCGGAAAGTTGAGACCTGGCTCATTTCATGTGTAAGCACCTCAGGAAAAAAACATTGTTTATTGTAAATTACACTAGTTTAACACAATCTAAACAAATGGATGACTTATTGAAAGTTTAAATTGTCGCGCTGTTGTGACGACACATGACATCATCAATATGGAGGATGTAGTACGTCCGAATTCCATTCATACTATACAGAACATACTTTTTAACGGTCGGGTAGTACGTTCGGTTTTAAATATAGTACCTACTTAAGCAGTATGCGATTTGGGACGCAGCACTAATCAATTCTCTTTCCGACTCCGACTGCATTTGATAGGCTTATGGGTCTATCACGTGATGAACGAACAACTCAAACCCGAAGACTCAATAGATGATCACTAACAGCTTTTGTCACCTCAGGTAATGTTTATTCATTTCAAGTAATAATCATGTTTTATCAATTAATTATAATTCTATTATTAATATCATTTATTTACTATAAATGCGCCATCATAGACTGTGAAAAGGGTCCATTGAAGTTCTCCTATGGCCAGACTGCGACTGTATGCCAGTATCCCATATTTGGAAGCAAGCTTTGAATATTGTGTATTATTGCTTATCCAAAACATCACATCGACTATAAAAGTGTTGAAATGTCTCTGTAATGGAACTTTCTATAATCACATGCAAGTTTTTACATGTTTGATATCAATACTAATCTTAATACCTCTCCTAATATTTATCGTAAAACACTGTGTTCTGAGAACAAAGTACTGTCATGATCAACAAAATGCATTTTTAGAAACTGATGGAACATCTCTTGCAAGATTTATTTAGTTGAAGCGAGTTGAAGCCTGAGAAGAGAGAACATTTTTTAGATCATTGTGGCTTAATTTCTTGTGAAGTCCAGTCTTTTTGAATGGAGTCAACTACTATTATCTTATATGAATCATGTAAGATGGATGTGATGTGTGTAATTTGACAATCAAACGTTAACAAACTGAAAATGTATTATTTTTTTTTCATGTGAAGAATGTTAACTGCATTATTTGGAATCCGCAAAATTGTGAATATCAGTATGTAATCATTGTAAAGGCTTGTATGGAAAAAATATATATTTGCTGAACCTTGTTGCCCTGGCATAAGACGATGAATCAAAATTGCGACATGGCTACTAAAGTGTGATTATTTGTCAGCTAACAGTTTCAAAATAAATCTAGAAACCACTTGCGTATGAGAAATGCTGATGCAGTTGCATCTGTTGGCAGGCCGTCACATGGGAACGTTTGTCAGCATGTCCCCAATCTCACATGCAATTACCAATGGCCGTCCCAGCCATGGTCATCCTTAAGCCTCACACACAGTGAGCTGGATTAGTCACAGTTAATATCAATAAGATGAAGTTGGTGAGGCGTGTCTGATCCCAGGCTGGTACAAAAGCCTCCCAAGGGTGCCCACCTCTCTCTTAGGTCCCAGTGTCGTGTGTCTGTGAGAAGCGAAAGGCTCGCCTGCACAGCAGACCAGCTGGGCTTTGTGACAGATTTAGCTCCAGTCTTGCTCGCCAGAACAATCAGTTCTCAGTTCGGCGATGGGGAATTCAACGGGAAGCACCGTGGACGACCTGCAGGCTGTTGAAATGCATCTGTGGTATAAGAAGTTCATGACTGAGTGTCCATCTGGTCAGCTCACGCTGCATGAGTTCAAGCAGTTCTTCGGGCTCAGAGGTCTGGATGCAGACGCCAATGCCTACATCGAGCAGATGTTTCGCACTTTTGACATGAACAAGGTGAGTGAAAGACGAGATCATTCTGAGTGAGTAATAACAGGATGCCTCTAAAATATTTGACTTTCAGACAGTTTCAGCATGACTTGGGTATCTGAAGCTTCAGTTTTTATTACAACACTGGTTATGATATGCAGACTCGTTGCATTCTGTTACATCAGACTTCAAGCTATGCTTGCTAATTTGATTTCACACTGATTTATTCTGAATATATATATATTTCTATAATATATATATAAATTTCTTTCACTAGTAGGCTTGGTCAAAATTAACCAAAGCGTGACCATTATGAGCTTGTCAGCTTTGGTTGCTGGTTAATGCAGCAAAGATGCATTAGCTGCTAAAGAAGACATACATATATATATATACACATACATATATATATATATATATATATATATATATATATATTTTTTTTTTTTTAACAATATTACAAAAAAATTCTATTTCAAATAAATGCTGCTGTTTTCATTCATCAAAGAATATTGCAAAAAAAAAAAAAAATGTTACGCAGCAGTTTTCAAAATTGATCATTTTATTTATTTATCATTCATTCATTTGATTTCTTTCAAATACCATATTAGGATATTAGAATGATTTCTGAAAGATCATGTGACTCCAAAACTTATAAAACATATATAATAATTCACAATATCTTAATCAATTAAATACAATCTTTGTGACTATTAACCCAAATATTGACCGAAAACTTTTAAAGAGTAGTATATATTTAAACCCATGTTTGTGGACGACTGGACACAAGTCAGCACACGTGAGTTCATTTTTTATCAATTCAGATCTGAGCAAATCTCAGATCATACTTACTGTGTTGTCTGGCTCTATATTTATAGCACTATATTTGGCTCTTCATGTCAGCTTTATTTACAGTGACTCTTGTTAATACAATGAATAATGAGCTTATCTATGAGATTAAGATTTACAGATTGTTGAACAGGTTTGAGATTGTATTACAGAAACCAATCCCATTCACGTGCAGTAACTACTCTGTTTTGGAAGCCAAAACATCCTTTCATAATTGACTCCCACTGGGATTTTTACTCCCGCTACTCGTATCTTCATACAAGAGTCCAAGCATGCCTTTCAGATATGTTTCAATGAGTACGTCTTTACATCTGTTAAAGTCAACATGCTTCACCAATCTAAATCTCTGCACTTTACTTTTCAGGGAAATAGTAAAATAGATTTCACTATTATTGATTTCCCTATTATTCCCTATCACTATTATTGATTCAAATTAGTAATAATGGTGGAGCTTAGCTGTTAAACAATTAGTATTTCCTGCTGTTGTTGTATAAAGCTATTTGCCTATTTATTGCCTATTAAAGCTATTTATATAAGTCAGTTTTCGAAACTCTTTTAATATATGCTTTATATTTTGATTACAGCAAATTGTATAAGAGGGGTTGTTTTGTATATTTATGTATCACTTGTAGTAGATGTCTCAGAGAAACACATTTATAAATATTACACTGAGTGGATAACAAAAGTTTGGGGCCTTTATGGAACAAAATACAATAATAAAAACAATAATATTGTAAAATGTTATTGCAAATCAAAATAATTTTCTCTTTGAATATACTTCAAAACGTGAAAAAATAAAATAAAATAAATTTCAGCAGCCGATACTGCAAGCTCCAGTAATATCATCAATGCACGTATATCAATTTTGTTTGTATGTATGCATACACTAAACACTAATAATAGATACTAAAAAAATACTAAAACACTAACTGATTAAAAGGTGTATATATATATATGGATCTTGAAAATTTTTAATAATGTTAAGCTTTGCTGATTTTCACCCACTACTACTAGTACTAGTAAAAGCAGGTCTGAGCAATCCCTCATAGATGCAACTATGCAATACAGAATATCCATATATCTCTACATTAACACACCTCGGCTTTGCCCATGGTGACCTTCTGCTAGACACTGCCCTAGACAGCTGGAGTCTGTGTCACAAAACAGAGGTGACATTTGGAGGAAAGTGTGTTGACCCGAGGATTATGTCTGCGGCTGGTGCCTGTGTCTCAGACGCAGACCTTGGAATTGGCAGTAATCCTCCAGAGGGCACCCTCATCATCCCCATCCTGATCCTCGACACCTCCATCACCTAAATAAGAGAACAATGACATCCAGCTGCTTTAGGACTCATTACAAACTAATACAAGAGCACATACTACATTTAGCCACTTAATGAATATAAAACAGATTGTTCCAGTTCCAGATGTGAATGCTGATTGGTAAACAGATCTCTCAAAGGTCGCTTCTCTTTCATCAAACTTGGTTTAATCAGTTTCTCATCACAATCTATTAATAAAAGTTCTAAGCCAAAATAGATTGAACACAGAGTGCATATGAAGTGTACTACATCAGTCACAATAGTCTCAAGTGTTTAAAAGTGTATTGCTCGTCTCTTTTTCAGGATGGTTATATAGACTTTATGGAGTATGTGGCCGCTCTCAGTCTTGTAATGAGAGGCAAGATGGAGCACAAACTGCGCTGGTATTTCAGACTTTATGATGTTGATGGCAATGGCTGCATAGACAGACACGAGCTCCTTAATATCATAAAGGTAAGAAAGATAATGCACAAGAGAAAATGTAAATTCAGTAACACTTGTTAACTATGACTTTTCCTTCTATAAGTTCTTAATTGACTGTTTATTGATAGTTAGTGTGATGGTTGTTAAGTTAGGATTAGGAATGAAGAGTAAGGTCTAAAGCATTAATATGTGCTTAATTAACACTAATATATGGCTAATATTCTGGTAATAAGCAACTGTAAAATATAATGATTTTTCCCCTTTACAATAGGCCATCCGTGCCATCAATGGAAGTGAGTCGCAGGAGTTGAGTGCAGAGGAGTTCACAAACCGAGTGTTTGATAGGATCGACATCAATGGAGATGGTGAGTGCAATAACAAGACTCTGATCTTAAGAATCACATCCAGTCTTTAAAAGAGTATGAATATGATTTGCCTGATTATAATGGCTGTTCTCCATTTAACAGGGGAGCTGTCACTGGAGGAGTTTGTAGCGGGGGCACGTAGTGATGAAGAATTTATGGAGGTGATGATGAAGAGTTTAGACCTTTCTCACATCGTGGCCATGATCCATAACCGGAGACACAGCGTCTAAGAGACAGTCCACATTCGAACTGTATATGCCACGTACAGTTCTCCCTTTGAGTCTCTTGATCAGAAAACAAGGGCCACACTCAATCTAACTCCGAAAGCACTTTAAAGCACAAACAGTCACTTCAAACAGAGCTAAAGGGGCCAAGAAATGAAATTGGTGTGGGACGTCCCACATCTAATAAACTGACTGTTTCCCAAAAACAGCCTTTAAAAAGAAAGAGGCTTTATGGGAAGAGAATCAGTATGATGGGGATGTCCATTTATAGAGTTTTATTTTTTGTTACTTTATTAACAAAAAAAACTGCATATTTATGCATCACTTGTATTAGATGCCTCAGAGAAAGACATTTATAAATATTTGACTAATAAGTGGATAAATGCATTAATATGTTTCTGTTTAAATATATTTTAAAATGTGATTTAAAAAAAAAAGATTCCGGTCAAGTCAAACTGAATGATTAGTCGCAGATACAGCAGACTCCAGTTATATCATAATTGATGCAAATATTATTGAGAACATACAAAGGAACAGCATTTCTTACAATTTATCTTTTGTAATAATTAATACAATAATTAATGTAATAATTAATAAAAAAATAAATAAAAATAAACTTTTGAACAACAGTGTTTGTCCACTTTTGCAATTTAGTTATTTAAATATGTGACCCTGGACCACAAAACCAGTCATAAGGTGAAATTTTACAAAACTGAGATGAATACATCATATGAAAGCTCAATAAATAAGCTTTCTATTGAGATGTGGTTTGTTAGGATAGGACAATATTTGGTTGAGATACAACTATTTGAAAATCTGGAATCGGAGGGTGCAAAAAATTATATTTTGATATGCTCACAGTAGGAATTTTATAAAAAAATCTTCATGTAACATGATCTTCATTTCCTAATGAGTTTTGGCATAAAAAAAGAAGAAGTAATTTTGACCCATGCAATGTATTTTTGGATATTGCTACAAATAAACCCCAGCGGTTAGCTGATATTTTTGGTATTATAAATTGTCACACTTTTTAATAATTCCATGTTTTTTTAACTGCATTTGAAAATTAATCTCCAGTCTGATTTAGTGTCTCGATTGCGATAAGGTTAATAAAAACACCTCCATACTAACTGAATTTCATTTGTTAATACACATTTGTTTAAACAGACTTCAGTCAAGTATTCCACTGCATGTCAAACACAGTCAGGTCAGGTATGTTTACTTTCCTATAGATATATGCATACTTTATTTACTAATATTGCATGTTATCTTGTTCTGCATTCACATAGACACGTTGTAAGGGTGCCTTCTGTTGTAGGACTGCAGGGCCTACTTGAAGCTTGTTAATGAAGTGCTTGTGCTTCCATTTTGACATAATAAATGACACTGTTATAATTTCGTGAATACTTTAACTAACAGCCGACACCAAAACAATCCTTTGCCCTTGTGTCTCAAGCCTCCATCGTCCATTCAAACTCCGTCGTTGTGTGAGAATACACATGAGTCACATTTGGAGCCTTTTTAACCGCGGTCCCTCAGTTTCTATGACAACCCCAATCTATTACCATGGAGACCTTGTGAGTCAGACGCAGCATCAGTAACCTCTGAAAAGCTGAATTAACAGACCGAGATACTAAAAGCCTAAATTTCAATTAATCACTTACACTCCATTGCACAGCGCTCCTCTCTAGCAGATCCTTGTTAAGTGGTGGTTCTGGCTTGTGTTTGTCTGCATCTGAGAGGGCAATTGGTATTCATGCCAGCTTTACCATCTTGTTGCAAAAGGATAAGGAGGTCAGTCCTCTGAGCTGAGCTACTCTTCTACAAAGGAGCCAAATGACACAAAATATATTTGTAATATCTCACTCATTTAAATGTGGCTGAGTGCAACTGTTAGCTTACCATGAAGCTCCGGAGGGATGTTAACCAGCCAGTCATCATGCTGCAAAAACACTGCACCAACATGGGAATAACACCTAATACATATGAATTATTGTTTAATAGTATTAAAGCTTTAATACACTTTGAGCATGCAACAACAAACTACCTTTTGGTTTCAAAGTTTGGAGTTGGTGAATTTCATTTGTATTAATAGTTTTGAGCAAGAATGCATTAAATTGATCATTATAATGCTATCATATAATTAAAATAACGTACAAATTACCATTTTAAATAAATAAATTTTTTTTAACATTGTTTTTCAATAAATAATGGCTGCTTTGACTTTACTGAAATAAATGAAGTTTTCGAAAGCTATAAAGCAATTATTTTAAGTGGTATTAACATCTCACTTTGTTTTGACTGTACTTTTAAACAAAAGAATGCAACTTTTTAAAAACTGTGTATATAAAATAAACTGGACCCATTAACAATTTTATTACGAACTATACAGTATTTATTAAGTTGCGTCACCCATTAACACACCAAACCCATCAAATCTCTCTTTAAGGAAAGAGTTTGTTGTATAATCTGTGAGTATTTCCCCATGGTGACATCTGATCAGATTTTTAAAAATGCAGGTATTTCTGTAACACGATTTCTAAAGCATTCCATTCATGTCCATAATTCCAAGTGATGCGCTTTTGTCCGCTTCATGTCCACTGCAAGAGGATCACAGGAAGTCGTACAGATACTTCACCACATCAAAGCCTACGGTTCTAGAATAAAAAAACAAAACGGAGAGTCAACAAGTACCTTGTAATGGTTGAATCGCATCATCAAAGAGACTGTTGACACCCGAAATTAACTCTTTTAGATAAGTGCTGTCAAACGATTAATCGCATCCAAAATATAACTTTTTGTTTATATAATGTATGCATGTGTACTGTGTATATTTCTTATGTATATATAAATACAGATCTCAATAGATCCGAAGCAAGTGTATAATGTGTATAGAGCAATGCATTAAAATAGACAGTGATGTAAACAGAAAATAAGGCATCCTCCACTTGAAATCTGATCACAAGCAGTTTTTTGCCTCACCATTTGTGTCACAAGACAGATAGACAGACCAAAAGGTCTGACACAATCTCACACACCTGGAGATCGCAAGAATGAAGTCCATTGAAACTGCACATTTGTATTTGGGTGAGTCCAGCTGGTCATCGTGCCCCACTTGAGAGAGAAGCTGCAGAGTCACTAGGGATGATATCTGTAGGACAGAAACAAACGGTGCATGTCTTATGAATTATAATGATTAAGATAAAACATCATAATATCTGATTAAAGTTCAATGGTTATTCAAGCTTCCTGGGCCACCGAGTGTTTTAAAAGGAAACTTTGTTAGAAAAGTTATTAAAATGTAAATGTCAATGAGTCATACAAACAGTTAAACAGCCTTCAAACAACATTTAATGCACCCAAAAACACAAACATTTAAAAAATGCACATCACAATGAATGTATACGTCAGGGGTCACCAAGTGCGGTCCTGGAGGGCCGGTGTCCTGCAGAGTTTAGCTCCAACCTGCCTTAACACAGCTTCCTGGAAGCTTCAAGTATACTTAGTAACAGCTTGATTAGCTGCTTCAGGTGTTTTTGATTAGGGTTGGACCTAAACTCTGCAGGACACTGGCCCCCCAGGACCGAACTTGGTGACCCCTGGTATACATGGACACTGTTCTTGATTTTATGCAACCTTAAAAATGAAAATGATGGCAGTGATGACAAGCACTTAAAAAATGGCTGTATTGAACTGATGAAAACTTTTAGACCAAAAACAGCAACTCAAGATTCTAAATTGTTAAGGCCTGGAAATTAGTTAAAATGGATAATTATTTATGAATCATTATATGAAGAGTTTATTAGCAAAAACACATAACTAAGTTTATATTAGCTTTTAATATATTGTGTTAGCATATTTTTTTGTGTTTAATTATGTTAGCAGGATATTTTAGTTATTATTTAATCAAAACAACCTAACTGCCGTCTGTCTGACTGATATAAAAAAAATAAAATAAAAAAAAACACTGAGTTATCCGTTTTCGCAAATTAACTCTTCATGTGCCGTTAATTTATCAAGAAAAACGTTTTGACTAAATAAATAAATAAAGCTTTAAAAAGATGAAACGCTGCCACCCAGTGTTGAAAAAAAAAGATTTCAAGATTTGCTTGCGCTGCCATATTGTACATAAATCATGTTTTACTGCCTTACATAGGTAAATTAAAATGAATAGCATAGTTTGTTATCACTGAAACACAATTATTTGCCGAACCTCATTATTTGATCAATTAAATAACCTGTGAGAAGATACTGGCTGTAGGTGCAACTCTGCTATCAACCACACTGTAAAATATGGCCAACAGTCTGTCAAGAGGAAAAGGCTTCGGTCCCAACAGATGGTTACTAGTCTGCAGCAGCAAAAGATAAAATCGGTTAATAAACCAGCAAGAAGACCGATGATAAATAATCAGCAACATCAGCAACTTCTCACCTTCTCATGTTTCTTCAAGAAATTAGTCTTCCTTATTTTCCCGTGACTCTGAGGCAAAGACAAGCCTTTTTTAGTGATTGCATCATTCACGAATCATCATCTCGTGATTACGTGTAGATAATAAAGAGAAAATCTGAATGCTCCAACACACCTTGAGGAAGAAGCGGCGATCTGTGCGAGCAGGGTTAAATGATGCCAGGTAAGCAGCGATCAGCAGAAACTTGGAGTAATACGGCAGCTCTATGTGAGCATGTGCTGATAAACCTACAGGAGAAGAAAAAGACTCCTCACTAGCTGATATTAGCAAAGGAAACGGATTTCCATTGATAGAAAATGAACAAAGAACATAAAAACAATATATACCATATCCAAACTGATTCTTTAATTACGATTTCATAAACCCTAAATCAAAAGTAGATTTATATCTAATAAAAAAAATGGTATGCTTTAAAATATTATAGACTTTCAATAAAATCATGATTACTGATTCACTGTATGTGAAATGTTAAATGGCTAACATTCATTAGGATCATTAGGAAATGAAGTAAAGATCACGTTCCATGAAGATTTTATGTAAAATTCCTACTGTAAACACATCAAAATGTCATTTTTGATTAGTAAAATGCATTGATAAGATATTGATTTGGACAACTTTAAAGGTGATTTGCTCAGTATTTAGATTTTTTTGCACCCTCCGATTCCAGATTTTCAAATAGTTGTATCTATCCTAACAAACCACGTATCAATAGAAAGCTTATTTATTGAGCTTTCATATGATGTATTCATCTCAGTTTTGTAAAATTTGACCTCATGACTGGTTTTGTGGTCCGGGGTCACATATTTTAAAATAGAAAAACATGACAGTCATTACAATCAAGTACTTTTAGTGTTTGGCGAGACCCTTTTTATAAATTTACAGTATTACAAAGTGCATTTTAAGTGTAATCAAGTATAAGAAACAAGTGTAAGAAACAGTCCTAAAGTGTTCTCTTTAAGTACACTTATGTGGTCTTACATTTAATTTATATTACACTCAGCAAATACAGCTTTTTTATTATACTTTTAATGCAATTATTTTTTATAAGGGTTGATATACCTAACCTTTAATAGGATAACTACAACAACAACGCTGATGACACTGGCCTTAGCAAACACACCACTATCAAATTATTGTGAAATATGACTCATGGTGGCAGCCCATCAGCTAATGTGTGGTCAGAGGGTTGATATTAGTAAAAATCTTGGCAGTATATCCTAGAAAAGCACTGCACCCATTTTTTAGTAGCCCTACGCAGTGCCAGCAGATGGTCTGTGAGGGCATGGCTGAGGCCCTGAATCTAAGGCCTGTCTGAACACAAAGCATGTGTGTCTATCCGTGTACCTCTGAGGGTCGTGGTCTCCTTCTCGTCCATCTGCTGCTGCTCCCATTGCATGCTGATTGAAGTAAACCAGAGCACAAACACTCAAGAGACTGATGTGACACACAGCTCAAGCACAATCTCAACCGTGAGCACTAACAGACCTGGACACCTCTCGGAGGTAAACCGTCTGCATGGCTCTCTGCAGATGGGGCTCAATGTTTTTCCATAACTTGTGAATATCACTCTCTTTGGCTGAAGGAAGCAAAAAAAAAAAAAAGAATTTGAACATCATACAGACACAAGAAAAGCAGTTGGCATATGGATCAGATCTAGAAATCCACTGAACTACTTTAAAAGGAATAGCTCACCCCAAAATGAAAAAGCTTTCTGATATATAGATAAATTCGTTTTTCCATCAGAACAGATATGGAGAAATTTAGCATTACATCACTTGCTCACCAATGGATCAACTGCAATGAATGATTGTCTAAACAGCTGATAAAAATCACAATAATCCACAAGTAATCAACACAATGGGCCTCATTCACAAGAGCAGAACAAGTGATGTTTCTCTAAACGAGTTTCAGGAGGAGCACGTACGAAATCGCATTGTCCACTCACCTCACCAGCCAATCAGATCCATCCTTCCCACTATAAATAGACCCATCTCCTTCCCTTCCGCATCTCGTCTTTCTTTTGCATCCCTCCTCCGCCGTTCTCGCGCCTTCCTTAGGGGGGCATGCATGGTCTCAGGACTCCGAGCTCTGCCCTCGCTAGGGTTCAAATCACTAGGACTCGGAGTCCGCCGTCCACCCGGCTCGCCCCCTGGACAGCGCGCCAAATTCGCTAACATTTTTATGATTAAATGAGGAAGCGCGAACTCTTGAAATGTTAGTAAATAATTCGTAAAGCTGTTCGGACGTAATTATTTGGATTCATGAGAGTGTTTATATTTTCAAAATGTTAGCTGGAACAAAATAATTTTACACCTGCTCTCTACCACATGTAAATAGCGCATAAAACGTTATGTTTTCTTTTTGGCAAACTGATGACACCACATTTTGATGCTCTGCCATTATAATAATTTAATTTAATTTGCTCTGTGCTCTGGGGGCTGGGAGGTGATAAACTGTTTAGGTAAAATGCAGACTGAACTACAAAAGAGAAGTTGATATTGCATTTTTATATTCTTCATATTCTTCAAAATGACATACTAGTAATATGTTTCTACAGTGGATATTCCTAATCATAGCAACTAAAGTGTCAGAAAAAAAAAAAAGAAAAGCACCTGGTATTTTTCAGCTGATTAAAAACACGTTTGGTGGACACATTGAATATTGAATATTTATTCTTTTTTTTTTGCAATATACTGTAGACAAACCGGAGAAATAGACCAGAATATTACTCTGCGTTCCTGGACATGCAACTTGTGTAACTGCATTTCATAGGCGTTCAAGTTCACCCAAAAATTAAAATTATTATTATTCTTTTTTTTTTTGCACAAAATACTTTTTTTTTTGGGTGAACTAACCCTTTAATGAGCGTGTACGAGTGCCCAACTTAAAAATAAATTATTGCAATTCATTCACATACACATGTTTAACGACTAAATCTGCAGAGGTGTCAAGTACTTGAGTAAATGTAACCAATTACTATACTTAATCCGATACGTACAAAGGGTTTGGGAAAGGTCCGCTTAAGGTGCTTCTATAATTACGAATGTTTCAGGAATGAGGCCCAATGTGAGAAGAGAACGTTCGTAGACAGACCTTTTCTCCTTTTCCTTATTATGGATAATGCACTGGTGTTTTGGTTAAAAGTTAAAACGCACTACTGCTACATTTGTTCCTTAATCGTGCATCTTCTGACAGCTGTATTTATCAGCTGTCTGGCCTCTCATTTTGACCTCACCCATTCACTGCAGAGGTTACAACCTTTAAACATTAGAATACAGACTGCAGAGGCTCAAATTTGTAATAACAAAACATAATAAGAACGCATGAGGTTGAACAGATTATAGAAATTACATTTCTGTGTTTAATTGGAAAGTTTCCATTAGTCTAAGTACTGCAGTTGCGTTTAAATATTTTACCTTCTCCTTTCTCCAGGGGTTCACAGAACTTGGAGAAATTCAGGGCAGCCTGTTTAAATGAAATTTTAAACAGTGCATTTTAGTATATTTAGCATTTTACTGCCACCTAATTTATTGTGCCTTCATAAAGCTGGTGAGAAGCAAAAACACTTCCCACTGGTTTATGACCCTCTCTACATCATAAAAACTGCTACAAAACAACTGTGGTTTGTTGCTGCAGACTCAGATAGTTTAAAGGCAAGAATGATCTCACCAGGTGCCTGAGCTCTCTCAGATCTCTGCATACTGAGAAGAAGACCCCCAGCAGGATGTTGATGTAGGAGGCATAGAGCTCAGGTGTGTAGGATGGGTGATGATCCTCAGACAGAATCTGCACAAGCTCCGCTGAGAGATCAGAAAAATACATTCAAGTATTAAATACCCTTGGCCCCGTTTGCACCCAGTATTAATTAATGCTTTTCTGTTACTGTATGTTGAAAAAGCTCAAAGAAAGCTGTAAAAAATAAAAAGAGTTAATAAATGCACTTTTAATCTCATCACAAAACATGATCCAGCTGAATAATCATTGTTATATAAAACGCTGGGACAAATTTGATCTTCACTTGTATTTACATGACCTCACTGGTCAGTTTGTGCTGCAATTACATAATAAACAAAAAGCTCTTTATTACATAATCAAAATCTGTTTGATACCCATCTTTCACTGTGATGGTCTTACTCTCTTACCTTTACTGTAGTCTGGAAAATTTAAGAGCAGAGGTTCGAAGCAACCAGTGTTCGGCCGAAACTTTTCCCACACAATTTCACTGAGCAATATGACTGTCACATTATCATTTACCTGCCAAGAGAGTGAAAATGATAAATGGATTGTTTTTAATATATATATATATATGTATATATATATATATACACATACATATAGGATCCTTTTCTCTTCTAACATGACAATGCCTCTTCGTGTAAGTGTAACAGGTATCAAAAGATATTGGTTACATAAGGCAAGGCTTAAAAAGAAATGATTGATTCAGTCTGTGTAGAGGAACTTGATTGGTCTGCAGAGATCAAAGTTACAATGCCAGCTGGACACCTCTGGTGTGACATTAAATGTAGACACTGAGCTAAAAACTCATCACCAAACACCAAAGACTTGTACATACACTATATGGACAAAAGTATTGGGATGCCCCCTTCTTTAGAACAGAAAAAGGCACTTTCAAAGATGGAAACATAACTCATGCGTTTACTAATTGTATTAGTAAACGCGCGAGTGCTTGAATTGCACGGATGACATATCGAGTGCGTGCGAGGGTTTGAAATGAGCTCGCGGACCCGTTTCTTCGCATGTACATCTGTTTTCCTTTTGCGGAAATCATTTTCCGCGCTCGCTTATTAATGGCATAAACCTATTCTACCTATTATTTTTTGTTTTATTAATGTCTACACCTACCTCAACCCTAAGCCTACCCTTACAGTAACGAATATACATTAAATATTGTTGTTCAGGGTGAGAAAAAAGAATGCAATATTGACGTGCGCATGCCCATCGGCCCAACCCTAATATGCACAAGTCTTTGGTGTTTGGTGATGAGTTTTTGGCTCTGCAGACCAGTCAAGTTCTTCCACACTGACTTGATCAACCGTTTCTTTTTAAGCCTTGCCTTACAGTATACGCAGAGGCATTGTAATGTTAGATGAGAAAAGGGTCCTGTCCAGACTGTTACTATAAAATTAGAAGCACACATTTATTTGCATAAATATTAATGTTTGCACTCATGGAAATGACTGAAGTAGTCAGATCTGTTCATCAGAAGTGTGTGACCCAATACTTTTGGCAATATATATATTTATAGCCAAAGTATAACAATGACTATTAACAAATGAAGTCTCAACAAAGTCTCAAATCTCCAGCAGAGGTCAAATAAAGAAGAATGAACAAAAGAGAATTTGGTTATGACATAAGAGTATATAAAGAACAGTAAAACATTAGTTAAACTGAGCACATACCAACTCCTGTAGGCGCAGAAGAGCAGGAAGCAGACTGAAATCCATCTCTCTCATGCGTTCAGCTCTGTCCAGAATCTACAGGTACATATTATCACATTATGTCACATTACCTGCAGAGACGTAACATCCTAACTCCAAAAATATTATTTCATCAACTCACTATGTAGCGTGTCTGAGCGCCAGGTGAGTTGGAGCTCATCTGTTTGTATAGTCGCACAAAGTCTGATAAAGATGGGCAACGAGGAAGCAATGCGGCCGCATCAGCCCCAAAAAAAGCAGACAGCACCTGGTGAAAGAGAAGCCCACTGGACACACACTCAACACAGTCCACTGACGCATGGGGGAGCTGAAACACACACACAATAACAAAACTACAGTCATTTTCTTATTTTACATTTAGTATACACTTTTACTCAAAGCAACTTTTAAAACCTTTATTACAGTAATAACTCCACTGAAGAAATCTGAATGCAAGCTGGCATCAAAACAAGGTGTTCAATCACTACTTCTGCAATCACTCTTAAAGGATGATACACTACAAGACTTCTAAAACTCAGGGTACCGTACACTTGCCTACTTTGTAAATAGTTACAGGGAAAAACTAGTCTTCATAAAATACGCGACTAAAGACTCACACACTACCAGACTTTCAAGATGTTCCAAGCACAACAAACGCATGCAAAAATCTGCCTCCTTTCTAGACATCACAACAAGTGAACATAACGTACGTTTAATAATACATGTTCAATGCCGATTAATAGTCTGTGTCCATCACTCACTATGAAAATTTTCTAGTTCTGTCAAAACATTAGCGTCCAAAATATATGATGTTATATTATATATTAATAGTATATATAATTACAAAAGCAAAAACTTATATTTTGGACGTAATAGCGACTAATCGTTTGATAGGATACAAATTTTCAAACTGCACAAAATCTGAAGACTGACTAGAGTTGACTGTAAAGCAGGGGAAAAGTTCAACATGTTTTACACTAAACAATACTTTTGCATTTAACTAAGTCACTGAATTTATGTGACATGCGGGTTTTAGTTTACGGCACTTCTCATTTAATCCTAAACAGCGATTGAGTGCCGCACAAATTTTAACTGAAATTCAATGATGGTAATTAGATAAACTAGTTAGATATTTTATAATTTGGTAGAAAAACAAAGGGTTGCAGTAGTAAAGTGTAAGTAGTAAAGCGCAAAAACTGCAAGTGTGGGTATTTAGACAAAGCATAAGACAATCTCTGTACTTACCTCCAAGTCCTTCATGACAGAGAGCACCACGTGACTCTTTCCCGTTGCTCTGTGGCCATAGATGAAGAGTGAAGGATAACAGTATTGATCTGGCTGTTAGCAGACAGAGAAACCACAGCTTGCATTTACTGCAAATCTGGTGTGTGTGTGTGTAACTTGGCATGATGATATTTTTTCAATATCAGCATGACACAGTTGAAAGACGATTCTTTTTAAATGTCCCTAATTAAAGAATCACCTATGTTTAACCATTATTAGTGGAACAAAAACCATATAAACAATATGACAGTTATTAATAAAATAAATGTAGGTATGTTAACTCACCTGTCCCATGAGTGAGAGCAGTGTCATGAGCTGTGTCTCTCTGCATGGCAGTCTGTCAGCCAAAGAGCGCAGTGTGTCCTCAGGATAGCCGGGACACTGCAGTGTCACAGACATTCTCTGATCATAACAGAACAAATGTATCAGTGTAATGTTACAAAAAGACCCTCACGTTGCATTTCAGACTAGAGTTGCAGACTATAAGAAACGGTTCAATAGCGTTAAGAAACAGCAACGTTAATGCAAAGGCGCTGAACGAACTTTAAACTTAATCTTAAATGCTAAAAAGCACAGGAAGCCATTCATCCGATGCATATAACGCTACATAACCAATTAATATCCAAAAGGGCAAGAACATTAGAATATTTCCACGTGTTGGAACCAAACAAACCGTTTCGTTGCGCGGTCACCAATGAAAACAATCCTCATAAATACCTATAAGTTACTGGAGCAGATGTTTTTTCATTAGAAATATTAGTGATATTATTTCGGCTTGTGAAGCACAGTAACCCTTCCTGCAGGATAAACTTCACACCACTTTCCCCGCGCGCTTCACGAAGAACGTCACGACAAGCCCGCGTCATTTCCGGACGCGCTTCTGGGATTTGTAGTTCTTGGTGTTTTAAATCCCAACGCTCTTGAATTTAATTTTTAAACGTTTAAAACCGAGAATCCGTGTAACCGTCGGCCTTGGGAGCCAACCGAGACGCGGGTGGATTTGGATATATTTTTAGGGAATAAACGTATTCTCCGGGCATGCCAGCGTCTCTCCATCTGCTATGCGGAGAGGAGTGACAGACGCAGACTGAATAACGTTATTCGGGTGTGACAGAAATCTGCGCCGTTCGCTCGAGCGCGTCTCGGTGAGATCCGCACGCGCGGCATGAATCTCGTCCCAGCGTTTATTTGCTCAGACGACATCGCTGTGGTCAGGTGTAATGTGTTTTATCGCTCTGAGATGTGCGCGCAGGATTAAATCGGATGGAGCAGCGGTCCGCCGTTAAGCCAGCAACCGAGAGGAGAGCGATATTTGCGTTCAATCTGATGAGAATGGACACGCGAAATATGATGCAGTGCAAGTGTCGTCATCTGAACATCCGTTATTTCTGTTAAACGCAACAGCACAGCAAGATTTATCACGGATAGTCATCATGGGAAAAAGCCTTTGGACTGTATAAGGTAGATTACCGTTTATATAAATCTATATTTTAATAGATAAAGGTCTTTAATCTCGGAAGGTTTGGGTTTTCGCAAACCATCCAAGTATTATTAATTTATTCGGGTCGTCATTAAGTATTCATACTGACATTTCCGTTGGGAAAATTATCTCTGATGCACCGGAATGCGTCTCCTTCATATGAGCTGTGTCTTCATATGAGTTTAGTCATTATTTTCGCTGTCCCGAGTGTGATTATTCACCTTAATGAGATTGCTTGGCTGAATGATGCGGATGCATAGAGGCTGAATGAGAAGAGAGCTGGAAGAGAACATCATTGGAGTCACGGACAGACTGCCACATCCACGCTGAACGAATCACTGTGACATCTGGCGCTAAAACTGCTTAGTCTGTCGAGACATCTGTGAGCTGCTCTCTCTGTACTTCAGTTTTGAGGTGGAACCCCAGGCAACATTGAGCGAGGACTGAGTCCATATTGAAACCGCTGAAGACCAAAGTCTAAACTAAACGCAGACTGAATCTGGACTGAATTCATAAAAGTAGATTCAACCCAGACACAATCCGATTCCAGCCAGGACCTCAATCTAGATAGGATCTGAATCTTTACAAAGGACCCAAATCTAAACTGAATCAAGACACAACCTGAATCCAGAAAGCATACGAACTGAATCTTCGAAAGACCCGAGTGCAGTGTGAACTCACAGCGTATCTAAATACAGATTTAATCTAGATCCAGATCTAACCGCAATCAAGTATCAATCTAGATAAAATCTGAATCTAAGAAGGACCTACGTCTGGACTGAATCCAGCTAGAAACTAAATCTAGATTAAATCCAGATCGGACCAGAATTCAGACTCAATTCAGATAGGAGCTTAATCCTGATAGAACTTCAGTGAATCCAGATCGAACCTTAGTCTAGATTCAGTCCAGATAGGATCTCGGCCTGAGAACTGAATCCAGACTAAATAGAAGTTGAACCTAATCATCCATAGGGGACCTAAGTCCTATTTGAATCAATAAAGTACTGAATCCATCTATGATCCCTGGGACACCTGCAGCGATGCTCCCAGCCACGGAGGCAGCCAAGATCTACCAAACCAACTATGTCAGGAACTCTCGAGCCATCGGGGTCCTGTGGGCCATTTTCACCATCCTCTTCGCCATCGTCAACGTGGTATGTTTCGTTCAGCCCTACTGGATTGGAGATGGCATGGACACGCCACAGGCCGGCTACTTCGGCCTCTTTCACTACTGCATAGGGAGCGGAATGTCCCGGGACCTGACGTGCCAGGGGAGCTTCACAGAGTTTGGCTCCATCCCGTCTAGCGCCTTCAAAGCCGCTTCTTTCTTCATTGGCATGTCCATGGTGCTGGTCCTCTCCTGCATCGGATGCTTCGCCTTCTTCTTCTTCTGCAGTACAGCCACTGTGTATAAGATCTGCGGGTGGATGCAGCTGGCAGCAGGTGAGTGAGTGACTGTGCATCATTTGGAGGTCTCCCAAACTGGGTGTACATGTAGCCGAGAGCCAGGAGTGTGATGAATGTAAACACAAACACATATTGGCATATCTTTTGGTTCTGGTTGCACTTGGCATATTTTCATATTCTTATAGGTTTTTATATATGATATTTATTAAAGGTTTTTGAATTTTATATGGCACCATGTCAAAAAACTTAAACAAAAAACAAAAATATATTATCATAGTACTTAAAACACAGCACTGTTCAAAATGTGAAATTTCAGAAATTAATAATTGTGATTAAAAGTGTAATTTATTTATTTATTACATTTTTGAGCACCGAACTCATCATAACATTATTTCTTAAAGGGATTATGTGACACTAAAGACTGAACTAGTGGTTGCTGAAAAGTCAGCTTTGTTATCACAGGAACAAATGTCACAATATATCCAAGTAGAAAAGCAATTTCAGGATTTCAGTGTAAAATTGAAATAATATTTTACCATTATTTATTATTATTATTTTTTTTTACTATTATTTACTGTATTTTGATCAAATAAATGCAGTCTTCACTGAAACTTTTGAACAGCAATTAAATTAAAACATGAATTTAATTTTTAAAAAAAAATTTTCAGGAGTAGTCTAACAATGTGTGGTCTAATAAAATGTTTATATACATATAAACCTCAGATTTTTAATGTGTCCTTGAATAAACAAATAAACATATAGTTAATATCAAAGATTTCAATTAAAATGAACCCTTAGTTTATATTGCCATCCATTTGATCACTACAGAGTAGTCTTTTTGGTGCCTCTTAAATTTTTTTTTTAAATCAAACCGCTAGCCATGCAATGAATCCACAGTGGACAAGATTATACAAATAAATAAATGACGCACACCCTAAATTAAACAGATAAACACGATGAGAAAATTAGCTCAAGCACTGGACATGTCTTCTTTCTTCTGTAAAGAAAAAAAACAACTGCAGATAGGCTTAGTTTATTTTCCCCAGCCGACCGATGCAGAACGTGTCCTTAATATTTTTGATAGATGCTTCTAAGTAGTAATTTCATGTTGTTTAATGGCCTCTGAGAGTTGGGTTTGGATATGTTGTGCTCTGAAGGCCTGTATTTAACGGGAAGTAGAATCTATGAAATGAGCAGATGAGAGAGCTCAAGATGTGTGAACTGCATCTACACACTCAGCTTTCATCTGAAGGCTTTGGCTTCAAAGGACTGCATGGGTAGAGTCAGCAGTAAGAACATGCATCGCCCTGTATGCTAATATTTACTTCATTCCAACTCTCTTTTGGTTCTGATCTTTCCCAGTTTCACTTGTATTCCTGACAACAAGTTAAAAAGCTCCAGGGTTCCATTTAGTTTGATGCATTTCAGGAGTGAGTGACCACCCTTTTTTAACGTGTCTGTGTTCTGCCTATTGGTTTTTACTGTTGGGTGCACCACAGGAGAAAATGTTCTAAACATATCCAGCCAAATTTCTCAAAATGTCAAGCGTTCCGTAAACATATCATTTTTTTCTCAGAAAGGAAAAAGACAGGGGTTGTCTATTTTTGTGCCTGGCCTCAGGGACTTCAGGTGAGTTTTGAAAGTAACTCACAGTTGTGGACAAATTACTGTCATAGGTGGCTTATGTGTAGCTGTCTGAGCAAAATGACACATGATATTCCTGCAAGCCTCTGTATTACTTACTGTAGCTGTTTATGGAGAACAATTCTGCCATCATTTACTCACCCATACTGTATGTCATTCCAAATCTATGATTTATTTTTTCATTCTATGAAACACAAAAGGAGATGTTTCACAGAATGTCCAGTTAGCTCTTTGTCATACAATGAAAAAAATATAGCAAAGGCAGTCAACCTTCAAAAATGACACAAACAATATTAATGTGCAAAAAGGCCAATATTTAATTAGTTATGATTATATAATAATAGGAATAAAAAAGCAGTAACATTATTATTAATTGTATTATTTTTTTAATTATATAATAATATATACATTATTTACATGATGTAAGTATTGTGTCATTAATGCAAGCAAAAATGCATTTTCTACTTCTAATGTTGCCCATGATACTGGATATGAGATGATGTAGATCAGATCATTATATATCTTGCCTAAAGTATGATTTGCAAGTTTGCAGCCTGCTTGACTGACAATTTTTTAATGAACCAATTAAAATGGCATTTGTCAGTAGATTTTTATTAGTAATGATGGTAAATTTGGTTGCACTTTCAGAGGGGAATAACCTTAAACAGCTTTACTGCAGCCACTGCTTTCAGCAATTGTGTGGAGAAAAAAAAAAAAAAGATTACATAATCAGATTTTTAAGGACGCCGGAAGCTTAACCGCAGATTTTTAGGGGGGCTGAAGTTTAAATAGGTCTAGAATCGCCTATGGTGCCAAGTTTGAATTTGAAAGTGCAAATAAGATTTGAGAGCCAAGGCAGATGGGAAGATCTGACAGGAAGTTTTATTCTGGTTTCCGTGGCAGAAAGGATAACATTTTATTTTAAGGTCCGATTCTCACTATTAACAAACCAATTAAGGGCCAGATTTACTAAACAGGGCAAATTAGTGTTGGAGCACAATTCCCTAAAAAGCGCAGATGAGAGGGCATAGCCAGTTGCCATAATGACAATCACAATCTACTAAGAGCATTAAGTTTAATTAAGAGCATTAATGTGCTGCTTATTAATAGTTAGTAAGGTATTGTTACATTTAAATGTTGTGTAGGATTAGAAATGTAGAATATGGTCATGTTTTATAAGTACTGTTAAACAGCATATATGTTAATAATAGGTATGCTAATAAGCATCTATTTAAAATAGTAAAATATACTAAAGTGTTACAGAAAAAAATAAGCCATACAGGTTTGGAATGGCATTAGCGCCAGTAAATGAAATAAGTTATTTTTCTAATTGCTGTTGAAGCTGTGATTAGTTTCTTGATGGTTCGCAACTACAACTTTTTGAGACTGATGCTTTTGGGAAGTAAGGATTGATTGATTTTAGGCCAATCGGAAAGAGCTATAAAGACATTAAGAAGCCATTTAGTACAATGTTCTTTGAAACCTTTATGCTTCTCATACAGGTGAGCTCTGAATAGATGTTTCACAGGACTGTCTAAACAGCTTTTATGAGATAGAAACTAGGGTTAGCAGTTAGCAATAAAAAGCCCATTTGGATTTCTAATGGCTCATTGATCGGGTGAAACTCTCCTCAGAGCAGCATGTATGTGGGTAATGAGAAACTAATGTTGTCACTGTTTACTTCTCACCGCCTTTAAGGAGCACAGTCAGTGCTGGTGGCCCTAGTGGGTCACACCAGACTGTAATCTGTTAAATTCAGACAGCACTGCATTGACAATTACCAAGCATAAAATAACAACTGTGAAGACCTGCAGTGTGAATGTCCTAATACAAAGCAAAAGACGTGTTAATGGAATCAACCAGAAGTTAATATTCAAATGATACACTGCAAATTAAACTGTCACAAACACTCGCAAAACTTCACAAGGCTCAATAGCCGAAGGCTAAAATCAGACAGAATGGCTTGTCTGAGGTACGATGATGGATTTGTTACTTCTGAGAGCAATTACGCACGTTAACATATGGGCATATACATGCATAGTGACTATTAACGGCAGAAGGTTATGAGCTTCCCAGAGGCACTAATGGAAGCAGGGCAGCTCGTGAATGGAGAGTTGATAACGGACTGTACTTCATACTGAATGACTGACTCATTCAGTTCACTCTTGGCCTGCAATAAAACGCCCACTCTTCTATCTGTTTCTCTACTCGCTCCATACCTCCAGTTATCTGCTGTATTCCAGTGTAACAGATGCTTTACTCTTCTCTGCATTCATTTAAACAAGTAATGAGGTCATGGATGTACGAGGATCATATATGATATCATATCGTGCCTTGAAATATGCACAAAAAGATTGGTCCTTCAGCGGTTCTGCGCAATGACAGCTTGATAGCGACGTCTCACGCTCCTCACTAGCGTAATGATGTTGTTCTGAGGCAATGCGTTTCACTCTTGCACAAGTGCTACACGCAGTTCTGCCAGGTCACGTGGGGGTGGGGTATGATCATCCACTCTCTGCTTCAACTGGTCCCAGACGTGCTCTATGGGGTTCAGGTCAGGGGACATTGATGGCCATATGAGGCACTCCAACAAGTCGAGCTGTGACAATTCTGCCACGATGTGGTGGAGCATTATCATCCATGAACAGAAAGTTGTGGGTGTGCTGCACATGACGTCATTGCTGTGGCGTAAATTGCAGCTGAAGGGCAGGAAGAGATTTTACTTCATAGGAATCAGTAGGAGAAGTGCAAAATTCCTGTGTTTTGCATTGTTTCTGAATGGAGAAAAATAATTTCCTGCCCTCCAGCTTTCTGCACTGACTGGTGATGCCTGCCCAGACTGTTGCACCTCCTCCACCATAGAAAGCCCTGGGGACCATATTGACCTCAGCGTATCACTCACACCATCTCCAGCAACGCTGACAACCATTATTTCTGTGCAAGGTGATCCGACACTCATCAGTGAACAGGATGGTAGACCACTGCTGCATTGTCCAGGTCACATGGTCTTGTGCCCACTGCAAACGTTTACGGCGATGTCTTGGTGTCAGTGGAGTCATCTGCAACGGTCGCCTTGCATTCAAGCCAAAGCGGTGGAGTCGGTGGCGAATGGTTTGTCTGGAAACCCTAGTACCCTTCAAATCTCGTAAATAGGCCTGCAGCTGTGTGGCAGTTTAATAACGATGTCTGAGTGCATAGGTCCTTAGGTACTGGTCATCATTGAGATCTGTCACTCCTAGATCTGTCATGAACTCTGCCAGTAGTTCTGTGTCTTGATACAAGTCTGCTGATGACACTTTGAGACACACCAAGTTTACAAGCAGCATATGACTCCCTGCCACTGACCCGAAGACATTCCATGGCCAGGTGGCGCTGCTCGTCCGTTAAGTGACGTTGTGTGTTCATGGCTGTTTGAATTATGAACTTGGAATGACTTACTGACAATACCAGCTTTTTATACCCACAGAATGTTGAAATTGATGTTACAAAAAAAAGGTTATCTTTTGGCATTTGCCCCAATATAAGGCACACCTGTACACAATAAAACCATTACACGGAAAGCACAAAATGAGGCGTGTCAATCGTCCCCAATGCAATTGCCTCCCTATCCCAAAAATTTCTGAAGTGAAACAAACACTGTATGCATGACATCCACTAAGTCTCTCACAATATCCCTAACTATAGTAGTA
>JAUYWG010000049.1:580211-592965 GCA_034779775.1 Enteromius afrohamiltoni
ATGGCTGACACACAGGTGGACGTGGTCTGCTGTCTGCCAGCGTAAATTACCCCAGACGACAAGAGCATAGCAGAGCTGACCAACAGCCATTAATACTGTAACATTACCAGATCTAATGCAAAAGCGAATCATTTAGACAAGATACAAGATCGTATCTTTACTTTAACAATTACTTCAAACAATTAAACAAAGCTATTTTACTGACTGAGAAACGTTTTTTATAGGTAGAGAACAACAGGGATAAAGGTCCACCAGGGTAAGAATACCTACATGAACACATAGCAGTGTATTTATTGAATAAAAGTAAATTGAACTATTTTATGTGTCGAAATAAACATAATATAGTGTCATCTTTATTGAAGTGATTGTACTGAACAAGTGCTAACTTATTATGCAAAATATATTACTTCAGTTACAGTATTTGTATCAGTAATACTGGGAGCCTTTATTCCCATGTGAGACTTTTACCCCAAACAAAACAAACTACTTTATGATTTCTTTTCCCATGAAATGAATCATTAAATAAAAAGCTGCAATCAATCACTATAGCAGCAGTGAACAGCACTTTTCCCTTAAGGTGTGCCATTAGCCCTGTTTTACTCTCTGTGTCTGATAAGAAATGATAAAATAACACATGATGGTGTTTTCAGTATTAATCATGAAAATATGTTAATGAATGTCTTTTAAATGACATATCACATTAAAGCTAAAATGTTTAAAACAATACATTTTTTGATGTTTTCAGTTTGCCTTTGGTTAGCAACCTTGCTTACTTAGCATACTGCTAACTGCTTAAAACAGCTTTGTTCATTAACTAAAACAAGACATTGTGTAAAGGCAAAAAGCTAGGATGCTGGTCCTTTGCTGGTTTATGCTGGTCATGTGTTGGCAATTAAACCAGCATATAGGGCCAGTTTAAACCAATATCCTAGCTTCAAAACCTACCTAACCCAGGTTTTTTTCAGCAGGGTTGGCAAACACAGCATTCCTGTCAACCGTCGTAGCATTGTAGCAGTGAACTTTACACAGGCACGCACTACATTTTCTAAATAAAATGTCAAACTCTAGTCATCTAATGGCAGCCTGGATTATTTGGTGACATTAGTCTCAGCTGTGGGATTGGATCATTAAGGATTTATGTCAGTTGTAAAACTGACAGGAATGGACAAAATCCTTTCAGGCTGTTGGTGACTCACCTCAAATCATTCATAAGATGATTTGCATTATTTAATATGCCTTAATTCTGTCTGAAAAAGCCGAAATGAGCATTCTGTGTGGAGACTGTGGTTTTAGTGATTGATAGACAGCAGTTAAACAATACAAATACATAAAATGTTTACCAAATAATAAATCTTAATTTAGGTTACATACAAAACGCATGAAGTAAATGAGTTACATTTTAATTGGTAAAGTTTGCTGTAGTTTGCAAAATGTTTGAACAAATAAAACATTTTAGCTGAATGACGACAACCAGTTCCTTTTCAGGAACTCACACTGCGTCCAAAAACGCTTTGGGAACTCCTCGGCGTGACCACGCTCTGAATCTGCTGTGAAATCTGTCCAATGAGTGATCATGCATGGTGACGTCATGATCCTGGCATAAAACAGCATCTTTCATTCAGCGCTCTCTGTGTGTCTGTCGCAGAGTTTTAAAAAAGTTCTCTGTTAGAAAGCAAAAAGAAAGAAAACTAGTTTAAAAAGATGAGTAAGGATCAGGGATTTAGAAAG
Source organism: Enteromius afrohamiltoni (assembly GCA_034779775.1). NCBI lineage: Eukaryota > Metazoa > Chordata > Actinopteri > Cypriniformes > Cyprinidae > Enteromius > Enteromius afrohamiltoni. The sequence continues at coordinate 581,940 of JAUYWG010000049.1, forward strand.
TGTGTCAGCCCATGTCACCGGTTTCTCACACCTAAAGACTCCCATCACATGTGTGTATCGTGTTTGGGAGAGGAGCACGCGGTAGCCGCTCTTGAGAGAGGGGACTGCCCATGCTGCAATGAAATGCCCCTGGCCACTCTTCGTTCGAAGGGAGTTTTCGTCGGGGTTCCCCGTGGGTCAGGCCCTTCTGTCGCTGATAGAGACGAGCAATCCTTATCTCTTCCCCAGCCCATCAGATTGGGATTGGCGCCAGGTCAAGAAGCACCGCGAGCGGTCTCTTCTCGCTGGGCAAGCCAGGCTGATTGCAGAGACTCGTCTTCCTCCAAGGAGGTTGATGTTGTCAGCATTGACAGTAAGCCTTTACCGCAGTCACCATGCTATGAGGAGCTGTTAGAAGTGGTGACTTGTGCTGTGGAGAGGTTGAATTTAGACTGGCCTGAAGCACAGTAGACTGAACCACAAGTGAGTAGGCTGGATGAGCATTTCCTGCGGTCGAGACCACCGTTCTCACGCCGAAATTTCCCATTCTTCCCAGACCTCCACACCGAGGTGTGTAGGACCTGGAATAAGCCGTTCTCTTCAAGAATGTATGTTCCCGCATCAGACTATTACGGGAATGTAGGGGGACTGGCTACTCAACCACCGGTTGAGTCTGTCACCTGGGATCTGGCAGTGGTTCTGGAAGCCCTTTCTCAGGCTCTGTTTGAACCTTTGGAGCAGACCTCCAACTGATACTTAACTATCAAGACTGCAGTCTTGATGGGACATTCTTCAACTCAGAAGAGCAGGGGACTTGCAGGCCTTATCAGTGGCTGCTACCTGTATCGACTTTGCACCCGGACTGGTGAAAGTTTTCCTCTTCCCACGAGCGGGGTATGTCTCTAAGGTCCCTGCTGTCCCACCTCAACCGGTGGTGCTTCAGGCATTTTGCCAGGTGGAACGTGGATGCTATTTTTATGGCCTATGACTCTGCAGGTCTCCCCTCGCCGATGGGAATCAGAGCTCATTCCACTAGGGGTGTGGCGGCCTCAAAGGCCTATTTAGCAGGTGTCCCAGTTCTGGACATCTGCAAAGCGGCTGGGTGGTCCTCTCCTTTGACCTTTGTGAGGTTCTATGAGCTTGACCTCCCGGCTACCCCAGGTTCCGTTGTCCTTAGCTGTGCTGCTCCACACTAGGCAGGGACTTGTGGGTCTGGGTACATTGGTATTTCGTCCCCAAAACGTTTTCGGAACACTGCGTCTTTTAGCCACACCCACTGCATCCCCGCGGAGCGCTGGCTTCATTCTTGAGGCTAATGAGCGATCTCCCATACCTGTTTTATGCCAGGATCATGACGTCACCGTGTATGACGTCCCGATCACTCATTGGACAGATTTCACAGCAGATTCAGAGCGTGGTCAGTTTCAAAGCGTTTTTGGACGCAGTGTTTCATTCCCTCAAGGAACTAAGGTTATATACATAACCCTGTTCCGTGCGGGTACAGGTGGTACCAACTAAAAAAATAACAATTTGGTTAACATTTTAAAGACAGTAATTATGTTAATGCATAAAATCTGTGGAACTAGTTACTAAATAAAAATTTGTTCAAACAGCTTGACATTTTTTACAGTGTAGTTAAGAAAATGATAGCAACGCATAATTTCAGCAGAAACAGCTTTAAAAGGCAGACTGAAAGTTCACAGTATATCACAGAGAAAACTATAGCACTGTCAGAAAGACATTATGCATAAGTTGAAGCAAGATGATCCTGCTGGGAAACAGTATTTAAACGCGTATGTTTGTAAGGGCACTATAGAGAGAAATTCTTTGCTAGACGAGCGCTGATAACAATACTTATGAATTCCAGTGATAATAGAAGCATCTGTGTGTGTTCAGATGAAACCACACACTGATACATTTACATAAAACTCTGTTCATCAGTGGGATTGAACAAGAGAAGATGGCAAAAGAAAATTAAAGTTCTCCACAGGCTGGTAATTTGGTGGCTCATGTTTATGTTCATTTATGGAAGCGTCTGTTATTATCATCGTTATTTACATCCCTCAGGAACCTTGTGTTATGGCCCCGAGCTTTAGCTAAAGCACAAATCAGTCTCTGCAGCAGACTGGTACAATCAGCTTATTATGTTTATAAAAGGAATATAGAAAAAAAGCTAAATTATATATATACATATATATATACACACACAGTTCCTAAGCCTTTAACATTTTATCCCCACTGCAAAAGAGTAACAGCTGGGATGTGTCTACATTTAAACTACACCGTGATTAACTAGCATCCTCTCTTTTTCTCTCTTTTCTCATTGGTTGTGAGGTCTCGGTCTCACTGTCTCTCTGTGCGGGTGTGATAATATCTCAGGCTCTCTTTAGGGACGGCTGGCTTTTGCAGTCTATAATGAGTCACTGGAGGCTTTTGTGGCTCAACATGTGCGATAGATCCTCACAACAATTTTATTCAAAACCAGCTGCACAGAAGAGAGGGAAAAAACACAAGTGTCTTCTTTTAAAACCTTCCATGGATTCACACATGCCGGAGTTTGTGTCGAGCTGTGTTCATTTTTTTGTTGTCTAGACTCGCTGTAGACTTTTATTCAATCATCCAGCAATGGTTTGAAACCACTGAGACCATGAAGAACAGACAAAAGAGGATGAAGATATTAGATGGGTTAGAGAAGAAATACTAGGGTGTGTCGCATATAGGAAATCTACTGATCCTGCAATAGATTTTTTTTTTTTTATGTACTCTAAAGAAAATGTACTATTCATTACTTTATACATTGCTGTTGTATGTTTATTCCTGCTATGAAAGATTCCAGATCTACAGTTTTTCTACTTTATTCATTTGCCCAGTGGCAATGCATGTTCACAGTTAATGTTTTATTGGATTTCAGATGCGTATGTGTGCTTTACACTGTTAACTGTCTAGACACATTCCAGTGATGTCGCATGAATGCATTACCACACTGCATAATGTTTCCAACTCTAAACCATTTAAGCATACTGTGAAGGTATATATATAATACTTTATATCTGTTTTGTGTGGTCTGTGTTATTGCAGTGATATCAAATTTATCCTCAAGGATCACTACATCTTCTAACTTGAGCAAGAAAGTTTTCTTCACTTTAGCACTAGTATGTGACAGTTTTATTGCCAGAATGATATTCTTTCACTGTGGGTATCACCAGAGGCGGACAAAGTACCTAAATCCATTACTTGTGTGAAAGTATAGATACTACCGGTCAAATATTACTCCATTACAAGTAAATGTTGTCAATAAAAATGTTACTTAAATGAAAGTATGGAAGTACTTGCTTGTAAAAGTACTTAATTATGAGTTAATTTCCAGTCAATGCTAAGTTTCCTTATTGTCGCATTGTTGATAACTTATGCCCCTGAAGCAACCTCCTGAGTACACTGACTAGTTTGTAATATCTGTATAATAAAGAGCTTTGAGGAATGTTAAAAGCCCAATAGAAATCAAACAACTGAACATCTTTTGGAAAACAAATTACAGTCATAATCAAATTCTTATAAGTAAAATATCTCAGAAGTACGTTTCAATTGTTATTTACAAAATTGAGCACTCCAGGGTGATTATTATTACATTTTTCAGTCCTGGCTTCCTGTTTCACAGGAATATAAAAAGAGGGAAAACAAGGAAAAAATTCCCTTAATCATCCATCACAATGACAAAAACCAAAGAAAATATTTCTGATGTGCAGCAAAAGATTATCGATCTTCATAAATTAGTGGCGCACATACGCACCATCACAAAACATCATGGTAGTGTTCTTACACAGCTGTAGCAATGTGCACACACATCAAAGTGTATTCATTCATCAAAATTTGAATGAAGCGTAAAGTGAAATTTCTTTAATCAGAAAAAAATTAAATAAAAACAAATAATCCAACATTAATCCATCTAACTCAACTGCATCATATAAAACAGCAATACTGCTTTACATGTAGGCAAAACATTTTGTTTTGAAAACAATGATCCAGTGTCTTACAGGTCACTGATAGGATGTCTATCACCTGTAAAATCACCCACTCTCTTTAAAGTGCCCCTATTATGCCTTTTTAGAGGTTGCTAAAATTGCTTTATGAGTCTCTTAAAACAGGTTTACATCTGGTCAAAAAACACTTTCACAGTTTTCTCCAAAAATAGATTTAATTTTACCCCATTTCTAAATGATTCGTGTGAAACCCCTCTAAACCCCTTCTTTCCGTGAGCCCTCACTGCTGTGATTGGTCAGAAGTCCTTGATTGGTCTACCGCTACAGCGTGCGTCCGCAAATGAAACGCCCATTGACATGATGTAATCCACATGGAAATTGTACTGTTTGTGGGCGGACAAGTTGTTTGTGACGTAGATTGTGGGTGAAAGTGAGCCGACTCTTTTTTTTGATCGACAAAAACTTCATTTATCGTGCACTGTTGGCGTCACAACTTTGAAGATAGTTTATGTTTACATACAGCTACATGACACACTGCATGAAAGATCAAATTTAAAAAGGCATAATAGGGGCACTTTAAAGCTACTGAAAACAACTTTTTACTTGTTTTTTACTTTTTACTTGAGGACCTAGGTTGTTGTCTCAAGCTTCACTGGAGTTGCCCTCGAAAACCTCCAGAGGGCATGCCCCGGGAGTCTCCCACTTGCCTCACCTCATTGGATTACGTTTGCCGATCGTCTGACCACTACTAAGATCCTTGCATTATTCTATTGTCTGTGCCTTTGATGTTCCTGTCTGCCGTTGATCGATCCTGCCTGATTCTACCCTGTGTGTGAGTTTTGTTTTATAAAGTAGTTTGCAAATGGAGCCGCACGCCTCACCGTCTCATCGTTACAGTAGTGGAATGTAGCGGAATGAAGAGTATGATATTTGTGTTTCGAATGCAGTAAAGTTAAAGTTTCCAGAAAAAATAAAACTCAAGTAAAGTACAAATACTCAAAAAGTCTACTTAAGTACAATACTCAAGTAAATGCACTTGACTACTTTTCCCCTCTGGGTATCACCTAATACTCCAGTCAGAAGTTAGTTTGACAAAGTTACACACCAGACCACATACCTACAAAATAAGACCTTCATATTCACCTGTAAAACAATTCACAGGAGTAACTGCACGTCCCCATTACAGTCAAGCAGCCTGCGATGTGAAAATTAATTTGTGCCTTCATGCGCTAATAAGTTGTTTATATTCTCTTTAACATCACCTCAGCATAAAATCTGTGCTGTGAAAATCCAAACAGTAAGATCTACGAGTACAAAGGTGTTAATGAAGGAACGACTGAGAATTTTTACATGGGTGAAAATCAGCACAGGATCTGAATATTTTTTTTTTAGGTGCACCAATCCTGCTGTTAGGTATGTTTGGAAGCTGAAGCTGGTTCTTTGCGGATTTATGCTGGTCCTTTGCCAGGACGTGACCAGCAAACCAGCAAAGAACCAGCATAAACCAACACCCCATCTTCAAAACCTACCTAACCAGCTTTTTTTAGGTTTTTTTTTTCAGCAGAGAAATGGTTCTTTGATGACTTCAAGTGAGGTGTGTCACCATTTTAGATTTAATCTTATATCCACTTTCTATCTTCTAACTAAATACAGGGTTTTTATAATGACGATGAAAACCGTGGCCCTGAATAAATGTAAGTTTTATAAGCTAACTGCTAGCAAAAAAATAAACGGTCTTAGATGTAGATGTGAGCTTTGTGACAATCAAAGAAATATTTAGCATTTAATTAAAACAATAACAAGATATAACACCTCTTTGTAGCAAAATGTTTTATTGTATAATCTGTTTTTAGAATGCTAGCATGCTCAGCTTCAACTGTAAGCACCATAACATGTTTTCTATTCTATTCAACCATTTTAGAGAGTATTTCAATGCATTGCACTTAACACTATTTGACGTAATCAGCCTTGTTTACCTCCGGGTGAAAGCATGCGGCTGTTTGTGTACCTGTTTGTATATATGCGCTTGTATACGTACGTGTACGCTTATGCAGTAATGTTCTCTAAAATGGCAGAAGACATAAGTCATAGAAGAAAAATGGTTAAGTATATGATGTTATTTTTGTTTTCTTTGTATTCTCGTATTCTCGTAGCATCACAAAAGTGAAGTTGATCCACTGATGTCACATGGACTGTTTTATTTGTGTTATTACCATGTTTCTGGACCTTGGATCAATTCAGTTGTGTTGCTATCTGTGGAGGGACAGGTGGCTCTCTGATATCATCAAAAATATCTTAATTTGTGTTCCAAAGATGAACGAAGGTCTTATGGGTTTGGAACGACACAAGGGTGAGTAATAGATGACAGAATTTGTGGGTGAACTAACCCTTTAAGTGTGTGGCTCTGCTAGCTGGATTATAAAGCTGCTTTACCAGAAAATCAAAGTGTAGTAAAAAGCCAGCATGTGTTTAGTAAAACGGTGTGAAATAAATATCCTTTTATGTGGAGTTTGGACCTCAGTCGGACTGTGGACGCTCTATGAACTGTAATGAGATGGCAGTGGACATGAAACACACTGAAGGAGTGTGAAATACATTCAAACTGACCTTTTGTTGCTGCCAATGTTTCTGTCAGCGCATTTTGCTAGGCTGGTTTAAAGCCTCAAGTGAAGAGATGCACAAGTTGCACTGCATTTAAAAAGGTGCCAAATCCCCCTGCTTTCTGGCAGGTTGTCTGGTACTCAGCTGAAACCCGCCTGAGGGGCAAAGCAGGAAAAAGACACCCCCCAACTCACAACAAGGCATTCGGTTCTGCTTCTGAATGCTTCATTTACACTATAATTTCAGGTAACACTTTATTTTGATAGTCCACTTTAGATATTCCACTAACAGTAAGTAACTTTGCCACTACACGTCAACTAGCAGTCATTCGAGTTTTAGTAGACTGTCTGCTTAATATCTTCTAATACCTTATTTTGATGGCTCCACAACACACTACATACTGACTAACCCTAAACCTACCCTAACAGTCTACTCTGAGAGTTAGTAAACATGTAGTAGTAAATTAATGAGAATTAGTTGACATGTAGTTACAAAGTTACTTCTAGTTAGTAGAATGTATAAATGGACTATCAGAATAAAGTGTAACCTCATTTAATTCTGGAGAGCGATGGTGAGGCAATTTTTCACTATTTTTCACTTCAATAAGTGTTCTATATTTTGGTTTAATAATATTTTATATTTTGAGGAGATCTTTTGGTACAAAATACTATTTGTGCAGTAATTCTTGTCCTTTTATGACAACAACAAAAGATTTTTTTATCACTTTGCACACAGTATATACATATGAAATGATAAAGAATCGAGATTGAACCCCACCCCAAACCTAAAAAAAACTAAAACAAAAAAAAATCTCACTCCAACCTTAAAAACTTAAAAGTTGGCAACCCTCTCATTTTACCAGAAATTCTGCTGAAATTCTTTACAAATTTTGCTATTCTCTTGTATTTCTATGTAATAAATTGCCTTTTAAGCTTAGAACATTAACCCATAAGGACCCACGGTGACGCAGGTGTCACACACACTACTGATTAGCTGGAATGGTCTTTTTAAAGCATTATCCCTCACTTTCAACTCTGGAAGTCCCTAAGTGACATATAAAAACTCAGGTTCAGTCACGTGACAATAGTTGCTTTTTTTTTTGCCATGACAACATTTCCAAAATGGTGGTCTGTCTGGATGGCACATGTTGCAGATTCAGCAATTTTTAAAAATGTTATTTTTTGTTACTAAAGGATATGCAACAATTCTAATGATTTAATAACATATCCTAGATTACACCTAACCTGGATTTAATGCATTTCTTGAACTAAATGATTTAAAACAAGTTATGAAGATATTGTTGTGACATATATGAGTTTTGATGTGGTGTATTTGTCACATTAAGATAAATAATAATGAGTTGCTCAATTAATTTAGCTGAATCAGTTATTTTGGTGTTGTATATTTTCTGCTGCATAATTTAAAACATTTTAACAAATCTACAAGCATATTTAACACGTTGACCTCCAGTGTGAGGTCATTATTTATTTTGTCATAAAAGCCCAATGTGACATATATGTAACAATATATACTTTTCATTCAGTTAGCAAATTTTCAAGTTATGAAAAAAAAATATCTAAAAATGTATTTCTAGTTAAATCATATACAAGAAAAGGTAGAATTTTGATATCTTACAAAAGAGTTGAAGTAAATGTAATGGTCACAATTATGTAGTTTTGAAAAATGTTTCGGCAAAGCAAATAAAATGCAAAAACTTTTTTCAGTGGAGAAGTAAATGCCCAATGTAACATATATGTCACATCAAAAATTTACCATAAACGCCCAATGTGACATAAATGTAACATTACAGATCTCTCACAATGAGGGGTTGAGTTTTAAAAACAACTGCATAAACATGTTATAAGTGGTCCATTTGGTCTGTTTTATATGCCTCATAACTTTCCTATAAGGAAAAATAGGTCCGGGTCCTTATGGGTTAAAAGGCCAAAATAAAAATATTACACATAGATTATATGCTACAAGCTCAGGGGCTCATGTTCTCTGATTGTAGGTGTTTGACACTGATATTGTTCTCAACTTAAGAAACTTTGTCACTGTCTAAATGGCAATACTGCCTAACAACACACTCCACGCACTCAAACTGACAGTACAGCATTAAAATTCAATTCTTGGCTCAATTCTTGTGCTGCTAACAGTGTCTGATCCAAAACAAAAGGAGGATTTCTAAAACGGATCAGAGGCAGTATTGAATTATTCATCTCACTCTAACGAAGAATTAAACTAATCTATCTGCAAGTGACACGCGCAGTTTTCCGTGACGACGCAGACGGGTGCCAAACAGCATGTGGCGTTGACGGGTTAGCATGGGTCGCTAATAATAAATGAAATGCTCAGTTAATAGCAGCTTGATAGCTTGTGTGTGTGAACATGTTGTGAGATATGAATTATTGAAATAGAATTGTGTTATTCCATGCTGTCCTGCTAAAAACCAGCCTAAAATTTCCTCAGCTAAGCGAGGAAATCCTTTGGGTCTTAATGCTGTTGTGGGACACTAGGCTTGTCTTAGGCTAGGCTAGCTGTGCTTATAATCTCTAAATGGTCTATTCTTCTGTATTTCTTTGCAAATAACATAACGTTTAATTTAATTTTTGGTTAAGAAATCAAAAATGGTTTCTTCTCTTCAGCTGCAGAACTACTTGGATATTTTTTTCTGTCTGAGTTTAATCTGATCAGAGGAAACTATCAATGAATTCTGGGAGAAGAATCACTGACCGAGGGCTTTTTACATTATTCAGCATTGCAGTGTTTGGCAAACGTACAGACCTTGGCTCCATATATTATTGTGGATTTTCTGAAACGATGTATGAGCTCATGGAGAATCGATGTCAAGAGGTCAGCTGACTGATGGTGTTTCATTTTCATGTAACAACCTGTCATAATTGAAATATGGCAGACTACCTTTTGTTGAACAGCTCAGGATTCTGGATCTTGGCGTCGGTGTCATAGACGAAGTGCTCTTGTGAGATGGTGACACTGTTGTCAAGACTGTCGTTCTTGCTGATGGTGACGACAGGGTAGCCCATCTGCAGCGTCCAGCGGTCCATGACCTGCGTGATGTTGATGTCCTTTCCCTCCCGCTGCATGGCCTGTGACATAAAATATATCAACCTGGTCTCATTAAACTATGTACCTCAATGCACTTTTCGTGCAACATTGTTTTTACATGCCTTACTGCACATTTTGCTGGAGTTTCAAAGAGAGATGTCCACTGACTGGTGCTAAAACATTTTTATTATATTGATATAGGTATGTATTGCTGTGTTTTTATTAGTTGCTTTAGGTATGTATTGAATTATTTGGTGTTCCACAAGACCCGCAATTGCCACATCCCACTTCCAGCACTGTACCAGGTGAGCTACCAAGCAAGTTTACTAGGTAAGAAAATTGACATGAGCTGGTCATGTGATAGAAAGGTGAAAGTATATTAGTTTATAAATCATAACACAGGTACTGTGTAAGTCTTTGTTATTTGATAACCCGCCTCTAATCATAATTTTGTGTGAAAAGGAATAAAAACAAATTAGTGTTCATTTCAGGTGGAAACAGCATTGAACTGTATGTATAGGTACATTTATTAAGTTTTACAAAAATGTAGGTAGAGGAATAATTTTCCAATGAGCCTAGGGTGAAATAAGAACCCATTCAGGACTTTTAATTAAAAAAGGTGATTAAACTTCACTGTTCTCTTAAACCGCATACGCAGAAACATCACAAGGCAATTTCCAGTTATCTAATCTCTTTATACAAGAGCAACGCTTGTAAAAAAGCAGAATTAGATTTATGGGTCTGATTTCTTCAGAGGAAGCTGCTCCTCCTATTTTAAAGAAGTAAAACGTAAAATTGGATCTCACGGCTCATTAATGAGGAAAGCTCGTAATGTGACTGAGTTTTGTCCCTGAAGGAAATATACTGCCTACACACTTCCGCCTTATTCTTTGAAAATGCTATATATATATATGGCTCAGCATGATGGACAACTGGCAGTTTTTTGTATGAATTGTTTTCGAAACCCATGAGGAACGTTTTAATAAACTATGGAGTTTCATATACTCTTCAGTGTGGTATCCATTTTAAAACGATTGGAGTAGGTGACGAAAGAAAAAACAATGGAAATATTCAGGGATTGGCCCGGACACCAAACATTGTCAAACCCTTGCTGCCCAGGGGTTAAAATCCTAAGGGCTCAGAGTCTGCCGAGCTCCCGGCCCTCTCCTTGGACAGCACGCCAAACATGCTCTTTCTATTTGAATATTAATGAGGAAGTTGAACTTTTGAATTGCGATTGATAACATCCAAAATAATGTTTTTTTTTAATTATTATTTACATAATGTGCACGTGTGTAACGTGTATGTTTACTATGTACATACACTGTACAGGGTGGGCCATTTATATGGATACACCTTAATAAAATGGGAATGGTTGGTGATATTAACTTCCTGTTTGTGGC
>JAUYWG010000049.1:629901-642631 GCA_034779775.1 Enteromius afrohamiltoni
GAAATTATTATTATTTAGCCAGAGAAAAAAAAAAAAAAGTGATAATAAATACATTTATAGTGTTCGATTTTAAAGAATTTCATTTCAGATAAATGCTGTTCTTCTGAACTTTTTAGCAATGAAACCTACAAAAAAATAATAATAATAATAAATAAATAAATGATTTTGAAAATTCAGAAAATGAATATTAGAATGATTTCTGAAGGACCGTGTGACTGGAGTGATGATTAATGTAACATAATAATAAATCAGCTTTGAAGTAACAGGAATAAAATACATTTTAAAACATATCCAAATAGAAAACAGTTCATTTAAATAGTAAAACTACTTAAAACTATTATTTTGGATCAAATACATACCGTCTTGCTGAGCAGACATCAAACTACATTTCTCCTAAGCCAATGTAATGTTGTTGAGCTGATACAATTACAGGTGAAGGATGGTTTTGATATTGCCTGATTTATAAACATTATCATAAACATATCAACGTTTCAGATATCAAATCATTTGTTAATAAAATGCAATCTATATGAATGACCGCGTTATAGACAACAACTGGAACAATATTGCTGTTCAAAACTAACAGCAGGCATGGGATATATACTAATGTCTTAACAATAAGTGTGTAGTAAACTCTCTAATGTCCTTCAAATTGCCGTTACTTCCATTAAAATGTTTTAATTGAGTAAAATAAAGATGTTTACATTGTTTGAATAGATCCTGTTGGTTTTAAAGTTAACTAACTACAGGAAACTTTGTACAGAAGACACTATCTGATTTCAGACCTCTCCTTTTACAGATATCACGACAAATGACAGGAGAAGAACACAATTGTGTTGACTTAGACAGCACTTTCGGGAGAGAAAAAAACTTGGGTTTGTTGATGCTCTCTTGAGGAAATGCGGTCTTCCCATTCTAAGGGAAGCAATCCAAGACTAATCCTGGAGGCGCCCTCCTCCTCCGCTCATTCTTCTCTCCGCCGATCCGGAGCTCGTGCTTCAGTCCGGATCCGGGAACCGAGCTCGCGAACCGTCTCTGACCGGAGACCCTGCTTCTGCGTCGGCAGCACGCGAAACCGAGTCATCATCAGGCGGATGTTCCGTGAGAGAGTTCCTTACAGCAGTGGAAAGACGAATCACGGGACTTTTCCACGTTATCCTCTTTGGTTATAACGTTACCCTCCATAACAGTGTCCATATCGATCGAAGAGAACAAAGAAAAAAGTCAACTCTAACCAAACGCTCGTGTGTGTGTGTGTGTGTGTGTGTGTGTAAAAACCCAAGGGACGAGGAAAGGAAATAAAGAAAGGTTGAAACAAAAGACTGAAGTCAAATCAAAGTATCCCGTGCGGTTTCCATACATATATGCCTGGGGAAAAACCTGGATAAAAATAGAATATCCCCTCAGGGTTCATCTTTTAAACGTGCCAAAATAAAAAAAAAAACACAATATTGTTTCTTACCTTCCTCATTCAGGAATTTGTGTTATGCTTGTTAGCACAATATTAGCCTCTAAGTGAATAGGAACACTGAAGCTGCTAACGTTGGTTACTTCAATAAAGTTGCAACACATTGAAATATTTTAACGAAACCCTTAAATATCGCGACTTCTCCCCATAACACCCCTGCGTTTCTGACTCCTCTGTCCGGACCGCTTGTTGAACAGAAGCAACTTAGCTGATGTTTATTCCTCCAGGAAACTAACCTGTACTCATGATCCCCAAACGACTCGCTTCACTCCATGAATGAGCTGCATTCAGCACAGTTCCTTCAGATTCAGCGCTTTTCTTCTGGCTGGAGCCATTGCAAGTCCTAAAGGGGGAGACAACTCGATATCTTCGGAAGATCTTCCAAAGGCTTTGTATTTCTAATAAGTTGGAACGTGTTCCATGCTTGCCATGGTTTTTTTTTTGCCACCGCTTTTGTAAAGCTGGAACGGCGAAGACCAGTCAAAGAGTTCAATAAAAACTTCCTCAATCCGCCGCTAAGGCTGCTCTTGGGAATCTCGATTCGTTTAGTGAGTCGATTCGCTGAACAGATCGTTTCAGTGAATCGTTTCAACAAACTGGTTTAGTCATTCGTTTCTTCACCCATACAAAAAGTGGATGTGTCTGATTATGTCACCTAAATAATGGTTTCTTCAAGACGCATTATAAACCTACGAAGACCCATATTGTCCACATCATAATTTCAGCTTGAAGTGATCTTTACAAACAACGAATATATTTTGCTCAACCACGCAATTAAGTATGACATATGTTTTAGCAATGTTTCCACCTCTATTTAAAATATGTCATTAACGGTTCATACTTATCTCAAGATCAACTTATTTCGGGGCAGAGTTCAGTCGTGCGCGATTGGAAAGGAACCGATTCCAACGAACGATTCGTTTGCGAATCGAACATCACCACGCCATCAACTGTTGTGAATAAAAAGTAGATGCCGTTTGTTTGTAACTAGAGAAAAAAGTAGATGGTTACAAGTTGAAACAGAAATAAAATCGTCATTACTCCACATCGGGGAGCTGGGAAATCAGCTTGTATTCACTGTATCCAAATCTTATAATATGTATGTTTATGTGAAATAATCGCGAATAAACGATGACAAATGAAAAAAAGTTTTTATTTACATAATAAAGCCTATGTGTGTGTACTGTGTACTTTTATTATGTATATATAAATACACACACATGCATGCATGAAACATGTTACTTTTATGTATTAAATAAATTGATATATTATACCATTTATATAAATATGAATATGTTCATTTAACATGTGTACTAATAAATACACTACACCTACTAATAATCCAAAGAATTATATAATATATATACATATATATCTATATATATATATAATGTTTTTATGGAGAACATTTTAAGGTACAAACATGTAATATACACAGACGGACTAAACAAAACATTGGTTTTCTCTAATGTGTCATGTTCTAGAACATCATACTCTAAACAATGGAAACAGTTTTCATAATAACCACTATATTTTTCTTTACTGTAAGTAGAAAAATCAGAGCCAATAGCCCAGTAGATGTCGATATGCACATATTTTGCAAACCGTCGTCGAATAACAGAAGAAGAAGAAGAAGAGCTATGACTCATGGGAATTGTAGTTCAAGTGATGGCGTGTCTCTGCGCATTCAGCGGTACCCGTACAGATCCCTCCTGTAATACATATCGACTACCATCCCAGCATGCGCAACTGATGGACACATATGGCGGAGAGCTATGACTGAGGATTTCGATGAAGAAGTTGTTTTCGAGGTGAGTTTTTAATCCAGACGCACGCGCTCGTTACGCGGGCACACAAACAGCTGCTCAAATGTCTGTGATAGATGTGCAGTTAGCAGCCTGCACTTAGCACATAAAACACTCCTCCCTGTGCACCTCTACAGTGACTTACAGCTGCTTATTAAGCACTCCGGGTTTAATAAAATACACACTGCGTTGAACACTAGGTTAGCTTTGTTTTTCGTGTAATTGCGACATGTTAGGAGACATAAATCTTGAATGGACGGGGATAGACACTGGCTTCAAAACATAGGGAGCTGACTACCTAGACAGCATTTATAGGCGCGTCAAGCCCTAGGTAGGCTGGTCAAGAGGTTAATGTTATCTAAATCGGCAGTTCCTTAGGTTTTAGATGAATAAATACCGTCTAGGTTGGCAGCTAAGTATATGCTTTAAGACTAAGATGTCAAAAAATGCTGTCTAGGAGGGCATGACACTATTTTTTCTAGATTAAATTGCTCCAAAATGCTGTCTGTGCAAATGCTGGTAGCTCCTTAGGTTTTTTATTTTTTTTACTGTGATGTTTAATTTTAGATGACCCCAAAACAGTCCAGGGAGGCACCTAAAATAGGTTTGTAGACACTTTCTGTTTGTCTGTTTTATTTTATTCTCTATAAACTGAATTAAAAGCAACGTGCATTAAAGCATGTGGTCTTGAACCGCGTTTATGAGTCAAGATAAGGGCATTCATATCAACATCCTACTGATTCTGCATCCCCGGGGAAACCAGGCCGTATATACATTGATCTATATTAGATCTTTATTAATAACATTTTTGTGGCAGTGATTGTAATAATGACTGCTAAAAGGTTCTAGACAAAGCTCCTGTTACATTTTATTTATATATTTTAAACACACAGACTAATATATCTAAATATATATATTGCTGTCAGACGATTAATCACGTTCAAAATACAAAATACTTTTTGTGTATAATCTGTTTATTTATTATGTATGTATAAGTACAAACACATGCATGTATGTAGTTAAGAAAAAACGTTGTGTTTATATGTTCAGTATTTTTGTATGTAGTAAAAAATATAGGAATATATATACATGTAAATGCATTACAATCACAATATTTACTGTATGTGTATGACTATAATGTATTCATTTAAACATTATAAATAATACAATATAAATAATACTGGGATAAGATTCATCACAATTAATCGTTTGACAGCTCTAATTATATATATATATATATATGTGTGTGTGTGTGTGTGTGTGTGTGTGTATATATATATATATATAACATTTAAAAGTTTCTTTTAACACCAGCACTTCTTAAAGTGTATGTTTCCTGTACAAAATAAAACAAATATTAAAAAATATTATTATATATATTATTATTATATATTTTTATCTTAATTGTCTAGATGTCTCTAAAAATCGTATCTAATAAAAAGAGAAAAAAAAAAACATCGGTCAGAAATGATGGAAATCCTGGTTTGTGTGTTTGGTCAGTTGTTGGCATATGCTGTGCTGGTCAGATTTGTGACATGCTTTTACGATGCGCAGTATCGCCACGTACAATCCAGACTTCAAAACAAAAACAGTTGGATTCAGTTTGCTCTCATTTGCTGACCTAAAATCAGGTCTTTTGCCGCAGGCCAGTTTAGCTGCTCTCTCACATCAATAAACACATGCCAACCGATTCCTCTCACTGCAAATGAGCTTTAGAGCAAAAAGATCCAAAGTACGCGACGGGTGGGAGGCAGTACCGTATAGGAATATGAGAATTATAAACCTCTTTAGCAACTCAAATCCAGTGGCAATGGTAAGCGGTGGAAATGCGCCTGTGATTCTGGATCTCTGGTTGGGAATTGGGACCGTTAAGAGTGTCGGATCTACTTCCTCTGTTGAGCAATGGTGCGTTTGAGACGATCCAAGACAAGAGTGAGGAACACGCGAGAGGTAAGGGAGGAAAAAGGCAGGAAAGGATGCTGTTTGTAGTGTAGAGAGAGAGCACAGACCTCCACTTCCTGAGAGAGATATTAGAATCATGACCCCTCTTTTTCTCTCCTACCTTCCTCTCTATATTACTTTCACTTGTTCATCAAATTATATTTCTTCTTGGTGTGTGTGTTATTTTACTTTCTTCATTAAAAGAATAGCTGCTGCTTTGGATGGAAAACATGAATCCAAAACCTATGCTGAAATGTTATGTAGGCCAGTGACTTGACAAACAGAACACATAAAATGATCATTTGATTTATTTCTTTATTTTTTGACGTTCTGTAACTTGTATTACAGTAGAATTGAGTTGCGTTAAATGATAGTATGTGGTGTTCTGTGTATTTATAGAAGTACAAAAATACAGTATGCATTTTGAAAATATTTACATGTATATATTTGTATTCATATAATTTATATTTTAAATATTTTTTTATATATAAACATTATGTCTGGGTGTGTTTATATATAAATAATAAATATACGCTCTAAAAATATTATGTAAACAAAAACTGTATTTCTTTATTGTCAGGATGCTCTGAAGTTAATAATTGTTTTGCCATTATATTAAACAAACAAACAAATATTGGAGCAATTTTGTTAAAAAAAAAATTTAATATTTCCTGCCAAATCAAAGTTCGGTTTAACCAACACGCAGGATTGAATATTTATGCATGCGTGTATTTGTGCGAGGCATGATATAAAACAAAAATGCAGAAAACATTTCGTATCGTTGTACTGTGTTTATTATGACATGGTAGGACACAGACGAATAGGAAAAACCTCAACAAAACCTAATGATATTCATGATCCATAAAAATGGTTCAGCTCGGATGTGTATATTTGCATCCAGTGTTATTACTCTTTGCTTGGCGGTTGCACCACTCGAAGTTCTTTGAGAATTTTCGAAACCCTTTTAAACCTAAATAAATATTAGTTCCATATAAAACTTCTATTTGAGATCATTTGTTCTTTTCGTGGTCATGGACATCCTCGTTTGTCGTCGACCCACGTTTATTTCCAGCCGTGTCTCTTTCGCCCCTCCAGAACTCTCCGCTGTTCCAGTACTTGCAGGATCTAGGACACACAGACTTTGAGGCATGTTCTCCCGTTTCTCCGGAGGAGGAGCCAAGCGCCGGTGGAGAGGAGGCACAGTTTCCTCAGGATATCCTCCCTTCTCACAGAGTGAGTGTCAGCACTTACCTTTCCAATACGCTAACCGTACAACAAATACAGTTTTGTGTGGTGTTTAATGAAAGATCTTGATCCTCGGAAAAACGAAACCTTTTTGTAAACTTGAGCTGAGTTGCTTGACTGAACAGAAGCAGATTAAACGCTAATCTGAATAGTGTTTTGTAACCAGCAGCTTTTGAAAGGTCAAATTAGAACCAGACGGTTGCAGTGGGAAATATCCTGCACCTAATAATAAAAAAGATATATTTGGACACTACCAGTCAAAAGTTTTCGAACAGTAATATATATATATATATTCACTATTTTTTCACTATAATAGTTTTTTTTTCACCACACCTGCATTTATTTGATCCAAAGTGCAGCAATATTTATTTTAATATTTTATAATGTAATTTATTCCTACGATCAAGTCTCAGTTTTCAGCACCACTACTCCAGCCTTCAATGTTACATGATCCTTCAGATATCATTCTGTTATTATTATTATTATTATTATTATTATCAATATTTAAAACATTTGAGTACCTTTTTAGGATTCTTTGGTGAATAGTCACAGTTCAACACTCTTGACTATTTCTATTTCATGGTCACCTCAGGAACAGGAAGTGATGAATGACTGAAGAATTGTATTGTATTGAATTGTAACGCGTATTGTTTAAGTGTTTGAACTTCTATGCTTTATTTTAGAATTTATTTGGAGCGTTTCCACAGTGAACCTCATTACTGTCTTTAGTTTACACAGTTCAGACTGTCCTTGTTTGTGTTCCCAGTCTACGATGTGTCACACACACACACACACACACACACACACAGTCCCTTTCTATTCTTCAGTTGTCTGACACACACTCAAAGCATCTAGAATGTGAGTCCTACAGCAATGGAATACTAAAGACACGAAGAAAGGAAAGAAGACAAAACAGGCGCAACCTCCTGTGAGTGAGGCTGAATGCAATTTCCCAAAAACTATAGTCACTTTCTTTTGTGATTCCTGACATTCCAAGATATGGTTTGTTTTTTAAAATGTTGTGTATTTTCATTATCTTTCATCGTTTCAGAGGATGTTTAGTGTGTGGGCTGAAATGGTAAAAACCACAGACGTGTGGTTTATGTGATCATGACCCAGACAGGAATCAATAATCGTTCTGTGGACTGATACTCAAGAGGACATAATAAACACACCAGCATCCCATACTTTTAATGAAGCTGTAAATGAAAGACCCTCTTCAAGGCTACATCTGTCGAATCAAAAATACAGTAAAAATGGTAATACTGTGAAATATCATCATTACAAAATCACTCCAGTCTTTACTGTCACATGATGCTTTAAATTATTTTAATATGCTGATTTGTTGCTTAAGAAACATTTCATAATTTAATCAATATTTACAGTGGTTGATATTTTTGTGATACGTTTTTTTCAGGATTCTTTGATAAATGGTTCAATGGAAATACATTTTTTTTTCATTTGTTACTAAGAGTGTCCTGTTAAATCAATGTGATAAACAAACAAGATAAAAAAAAAAAAAAGTTGGTGACTTCAGGTTGGCTTGAAAAGAAAATGTTTTAAAGTTTTAATGTTAAGTAAGCGTGATCCAAGCCTGATCACACTGTCGGGCCTTATTTCTGCGATAACTACCGGCTGCATTATTCCGCTTATAACACGGCTACTTGCCACATAAGGAAAATAACTGGACATTAATTTGAATTTGAAACATTTTATTGGCATATTTGTTTGAAATGAACATTTTCATCCTTCCGCGAAACGATATATAGTACCACGTGACTAACATTCAAACGTTAGTAAGACAATTTATAACATCTACATATGAATATATATCAACGCATGTATTTTAAATGTTCCATTGTTAATTGTGGTTGTCCAGTGTTTGTCACAAGATGGCGCCAAACGTAATCTTTGTTGGCGCGGAGGGATTTGAAACATACAAGTAGTACCGGCTACGCGTTATTACTTTGGAGCGGTTATTATTTGAAAAGAACGAACCTGCAAATGTCTCAACTGACCAATCAGAATCAAGCATCCCAGAGAGCGTGTAATAAGTACTTTTAAAGCATAGATATAGATGTGGATAAGTAATCAGAAAGTAGTCTTATTATGTTACTTAATGTTTTCTTAATTTAGTTGTTTTTATGTAATTTGCTATTAGTATAATGGAGAAGAATTTGTTAATGTACCCCAGTTTTAAATATCCCATACATTTTAGATTAGTTCAGTTTTCACAATAATAAAAAAACGACTGTGCAAGATGAGTTTGCTCTCTCCCATTCACACAGAAAATGTAGGTATAGTCATTTCCATGCCATGACAAGCATCATTGAAATATGACTGCCCACATTCGCATAATAACATTCATTCAGTACATTACTTGACTTGCTCTGAGGAGTGATGGCACGAACCACGCTGGTTTTCATCGGAAATCTAGTATGCTTTAGGTGTTTATTTGTGTGTTTTTGCAGAAGGGTGGTGTTTGGAGGCTGGTTGATGCTCTGCGCGGTCTCAATCCTCTGTGTCGAGACAGCGCCACCCGCTGGCAGGAGCAGCAGCTGGTGAGAGTGGAGCTCAAGGCACAGCTGTGTATAAAATATGCATACTCGCATAAATATTTAAGGGGGTGTGCAGGGTTGCAATATCCCCTTTAGAAAATTAGCCCATTGGCCAGTCAAGCCAGCTCAGTTTGACCAATTAAACTTCCCAAATTCTAGCGGAAATACCCAAACTCTAAACATTCAGATCCTATACATAAAATACATATTTAACAGTCACTGTTATGCACAATTTTCAGTTGAAAATCACGGCATTGTTTGAAATATTCTGTTAGTCTGTTTGATGTCAGAATTGTAGTTTTATATTTAACATTTAAGTAGAAAACTATGAAATTTAAGGTGTTAAATATAGATTGTTTTAATATATTTAATTAAAAATAAAAAGTAAATGCCAAAAACATTTATTTTTAATTAATTAAATGTATATATAATTGAATTGAATTAAATGCCAAATAAAATGTAAAAATAAAACCATTTCTTAATTAAAGCTAATTTCTGTATAAAATGTAAAAGGTAATTTATTTTTTGGTTTTACTTTTTCAGATAGCATAATAATTGATGCGACCTCTATACTATACTATACTAAGATCCAGAGACCAACATCTTGTCGTGCATTACAGCACAGAAAGCCATTATTGTTGTGAGGCAGTCGATTGATCCGATAATTAGATTGATTTTCTGCCGCAGAAAGATTGTATTCAACTGTGTTTGGTTTTCCCGCAGGACGCTGTCTTCCGCCAGTATTCCCTGCGCTGTCTGTTATCTCAGGATGTGCTGTTGCAGGAGGATGTTGAGCTGATCGAGCTCTTGGATCCGAGCGTGCTCTCTCTGGGCTCCACTGATACCGTCTGCCCCAGCGCAAGCATTTCTGTGCCAGCGCCACGCTACCTCTCATCACCCTCTATACGGTACACACTAACCTCAATACCTACAAAAACAGCTTAAACGGATAGTTCACCTTTAAATGAACCCTCATGTCGTTTCAAACCCACGAGACCTTTGTTCATCTTCGGAACACAAATTAAAGAGCCCCTATTTTGGATTTTTCCAATAACCTTTCATGCAGTGAACGAAAAACACTGTAGAAATGACCCATAAAAGGGGAACTTTTATTTGTGTTGTTTATTTGTGTACAGGTTTGAAATGACATATAGGTGAATAATTAATGATAGCATTTAAATGTTTGGATGAGCTATCCCTGTAACGCTATGAACTTGGTAGGTTACTGATGTGTTTGTGTGTTGCAGGGATGTGTCGGTTGTGGTCGGGCTGCTAGCGGTCTTGCTCGGCGTGTGTTTTTCCTACCCTGACCACGAGCAGGCTCTGTGGCTGTGCGTTGTCTTGGTGTGTGTTACGTGCGTGCTTCGGGGTCTGTCTCTGTGGCGTAAGGCCGTCCTGCAGCGGCACGTTCAGTCTCTGGCCGTCCAGCTGGAGGGTTTGGTGAACAACAGCCGAGCGCTGACCAGTCTCTCTCGCAAGTCGCTGCGACTCATACAGGAGACAGAAGTCATCTCACGAGGTTTCACTCTGTAAGTGTCATCACACACACACGTTGGTTTTGGTGGTCTATGGGGACTCTCCCTGGTATTTATATTGTATTACAAACTGTAAAACACACCATTTAAGAATGTTTTTTGAAATACAGGGACATAGTAGTGTCCTCATAGACCACCTTCATCATGTAATACCTGTCATATCCATGCCATTACACAAAATTATGTTCTTAATGGACCGCACACAGACCCAAACCACTTTAGTTAGTCGCGTCTTATAAGAGCTGGACAGTAATGAAGTACATTTGCTTGTTTTTAGTGTTCGATTGATATGTTTTGTATCTTGGAAAGCAGGGCGGCTGATAGTTTTAGGCTGATTTAATTACATTTTTAATTCATATTTAAGAAAAACACACTTATACTATACTATACTATACTACTACTTGAGTACTTTATCTTTGCTACATTTGAAAGACAAATGTCGTAGTTTTCACTCAAGGACCTCAAAGTTGAAAGTCAATACTAGCTTTGAATGTTTTTGGGCTATATTGCCTTTCTCACCGCTTCAGTTTCAGAACTAAAAGTGCACTACTGAAGTATTGGGACTATTTTGCGCTAACTATTTCCCAGTACCGTTTGAAGAGTTGTATTCGCACCGACAGTGGGTAGTGATGTAAACCAGTCGACAGCGGCGCAGCGTTCAAAAAGGCAAATAAAGAAGAATGCCGTAGACAAAGTCAACAGCTAAATGCGGTTCACGAATGAAATAAGTTTTGATACAATGTTTACGCAGGGCATATTTACATGGTATTTTAAATCATGGCAGGTAAAGGCGTTTTCGTACAAGTTTAGCGTACACTTACATCACCAATAGTTCCTAGTATTTTTTTTTTAAGACTCCATTCTGAAGTAGGAGCTAATTTAGTTCCTGGAGCTAAAATCATTCCTAGTTCCTGCGGGTGCGAACACGCTAAAAAGCTGGGTAGTTCCACAGTTAACATTTAACAACAAGTAACATTTTTGAACAATAGGTATAATGTATGTGAGTTACTGGCATGGGCTCATGTCATGTCCTCTATATAAAGAAATGCCTTTAGGGGCAGTTTCCCGAACAGGGTTTAAGACTAGTCCTAGATTAAAATAAATGTTAAGAGCTGTCTAAACTGGAAAAAGCTTGCACTGAGATATCTTAAAATACTTTATTGTCATTGTGTGGTCTTAAAATGCTCACAGATGCATTTTTGAAAGACATGTTTCTAAAAATTAAATAAAGGTCTAGTCCTGGCTTAATCTAATTCCTATCCGGGAAACCGGCCCTTAGTGTGTATCCGTGTGTGTTTAAATATAGACTTAATAATTGAGTTATACGTGTTTGTGTGCTCTCTGATGTGCATGTTTAGTGCAGTTTGTCTTTGACTAGATATAGTGTAATTATTATAATATTGCAGTTCAAATGTTTAGGGTAAAGAAATTCAGTCAAACATGCATTTAATAGACAAAAAGTGGTAGTAAAGAAAAGAAATCAGTTTCAAATAAATGCTGTTCTTAATTGTTAAAATAAAGTAGCATAAGCAGTACAAAGGCTTTCAACATTGATAACAATTAAAAATGTTTCTTAAGCAGCATATTAGAAAAGATCATGTGACACTGAAGTATGATGCTGAAACCTTTTTTGTAATCGCAGTAATAAATGACATTTTAAATTTATATTCAAATTAAGTGCTGTCAAGCAATTAATCGCATCCAAATAAAAGTTTTTGTTTACATATGTATATATACACCATAAAAGGCCACCCTGGAATGTGCAGTTATTTGCTTTATTGGGGGTCTGGGGACTCAGAACCGGTCAGTATCTGGTGTGACCACCATTTGCCTCATGCAGTGCAACACATCTTCTTTGCATAGAGTTTATCAGATTGTCAGTTGTGGCCTGTGGAATGTTGGTCCACTCCTCTTCAATGGCTGTGCGAAGTTTTTGGATATTAGTGGGAACTGGTACACGCTGTCGTATACGCCGGTCAAGCACATCCCAAACATGCTCAATGTTACGAGTTAGATGTTATTTTAGAGATAATCTGTAACATTTAAGTGAAACTTTACTGCCGTTGGGGTAAACTACGAATGACAAAAGTGGTCGTCACTTCTTTCCTGCCACTAACAGAGTGAATCTAAATTTAAGTTACAAGTTTACCTGTCTCCTTTCTCTTATATATTTTAAGA
>JAUYWG010000049.1:647238-661254 GCA_034779775.1 Enteromius afrohamiltoni
AACCAGTTTGTAGTTTTGGGGAAATTTAGGCAATTAGGGATTGGGTATCGTTAAAGTTTTAACGCTATTACTACTTTTATCGATGGTACTTATCGATCCGGTACTTTATCAGTACTCTTATCGATACTTTTTGTTGTGTTTTTAATAAAAAAATAATTATCAATAAAAATAACTAATTGAGAACAGAATTAACACTTATTTTTTTAATTAAATATTACACAAAAAAACAAGTGATTGTAAAACAAATAAACTGAATTTTCCTGTAAAACAATGGATAGGGGTTGTAGCTGGGCCTTGCAGGTAGGGTGGAAAAGGATTAACAGTTTTTAACCATTTAATTGCAGCTTGAACCAAAAAGCTAAAGGTTAACGGTGTTTGTGATTTAAAGTAAAATAAAGTTTGGAACCTCTTGCAATGTAAAATAAATAAAGTAAATGTATTTCATCACTACAAATTAAATTTTCTCTGTTTTCTATGATCTCTGCTTTATTTCTAAATAAGCATAGTTTATTATTATTCATCTATTTGTAAAGGCAATACTGTAAAGGCATTTTAATATTTAACATTTATTTAGGCTACTGCAAAAAAATCTTTAAATATTTATATGTAGACTATTTTTAATGTAACCAAAATGTATATTTTAATAAATTATCATGACTAATTTAGAGAGACCTTATTTGATGTTTATTATTTTGGAAGACTGCTAGCATACGGAATTATAATGTTCTGACACTTTTCTTTTAAAAGTTTAATAAGTAAAAACTAACAGTCCCGATTCAGTTTCTGCAGTCAGATGAGAGGTTGATACGTTTATTGTCAGTGACATTATTCTTATGTCGCGTTATGTCGTGTTCATTGCGCGCATAAATTTGCTTTGTTTTTAATTTCTAACTAATATATATATAGTGTGTCGCGGCTTGATGACAGTGGGACACTGTGTGGGTCCTAAGGCCAAACCATATGTGAACCACTGTGTGATGATCAGCTGGATGTACCAGCCCAACTCTCTGGCTGTTGTTATCCTGGACTGTTATTCATGTCTCTGTTCTTTCTATGTGTTGCCATGAGTGTTCATTCAGGTCTCCGCCCCGCTCATCTGTTACCATAGTTTTCCATTGTCTTACTCCACCCACTGACCTAGATTCACGTGCATATAACCTGGAAGTGTTTGTATGGTTCGTTGATTAATTTGTGTTCCTGTTTCCTGTGATTCTGTTGGATATTCTGTTTACGACTCTGCCCGGATCTTGACTACCCCTCTGCCTCTCCCCAAGGACTCAGTTTGCCTGGTATTGTTACCCTTTGCTTTGTTTCTTGACTCTGTCTCTGTCATGTCTCCTATACCCCTGTCTGCCAGCGATCAACCATTGTTGTTCTGACCTCGAGCCTTTTAAATAAAATACAGTGTTGCACGCCTCGCGCTCTCATTGTAACAGAACGAACCATCAACAGAGTTCTGCACGGTGTTTTTAGAAGAGGGAAAAGGGCTCGCTCAGTTCTTTGGATTTTTTAAGGATGACGTTCTCAGAAAAACTGTTTGCACTCATTCGCAGGGACCTGCCGTTCCAGGACTTCGTCTCCAAGTTTATCCAGCTCGCGGAATGGTTGGGTCTCAATGACTCTATTCTCACCGCCGTGTTTCTGAGCGCCGCACACCGAGTCTGCCCCTTGGAACTTCCAGACTTCCGAGATGGCATGGAGATCGGGAATCTTTCTTTGCCTGATGACAGTGCAGTCTCAGGCGGAAAGATTGGGGCAAGCTGCTCGTTCTACCCCAGAGAAACCGCGCAAAATGGCGGCCGAATCCGCAGCACCGAATCCACCAACGAGGGCGCCAGCGCCATCTGAAACCCCCACGGTGCATGTTTCTCCTAAGCGGTTGCCAGGACTGTTGGAATCCCCCGTGGTTCTCAAACCACAAAGGAGGGGGTTGAAGCCTGTTTTACAGTATGGCAAGCCATTTGTGTCATATAAAACTTGGTCCCGTTTACTCAACCCAAGAGACTGTTTTCTGTCCGGTCAGTTCCAGTTATACAGCCAGGGGCGCTGTTCCACGCATAGTCGGTCCAGGTATCGGTGAGCTGTCTGCCCTTTCTGCAATCCCCGTTTTGCCCATAGAGGGCATTCATGTCATCACACAGCTAAAGGGGCTCAGTGGGGCGCAGGGCCACAGCTAAGAGGGCTGTCAGCCATCCCAGCATTGCCTGCTCCTCTCGCAGAGGGCGTTGGTTCTGCAGCACGGCCCAAAAGGTTTTGTGCAGCCCAGTCTGTTCCGGTAACACACCCTGACAAACTGTCGAAGGCCCTCATGATTCCTGTCACACGGTACGAGAGACCGTGTTCAACCCAGTCTGTTCTGACCACGCAGCCTGACGAGCTGCAGAAGGCTCTCATGATTACCCGAGCTCCACAACAGCTGTGAGGCTCCATGGCCAGAACCCCCGGAACCTGTGTGTGGTTTGGAGACCCCATTGTGTCCGCCAGAGGATGCACTACCTCTGGAGATGTCGGCTCCAGCTGTAGAGTCTCCAGAGGCTCCACTGGTGGTTGCTCAACCCATGGAGGTCACTGGTTCGTGGTTCGGTCAGCCTGGGAAGGTACTATCATAGTTGGTCCAGTCACAAAGGGCGCAAATTCAATCGGCTCAGCTCAAGAGGGCGCATACTCAGTCCTTCTGGTCTCGGAGGGTGCATACTCAGTCTGTCTGGTCTCGGAGGGTGCCTACTCAGTCTGTCTGGTCTCGAAGGACGCACTCACTGTCGGTCAGGATTCAAAGTGCGTTGGCTAAGGATGGTTGGTACACGAGGGCGCAAAGTCAGTCTGGAGGACCCAAGATGGCTCTGTCAATTCTTGGTCGAACCAGAGGGGTTCTGCTGCCATCTCCTCCACCCTGGAAGATGGCATTGCTGTCCGTTTCGCCCAGGTGGGCGTTCCCGCCACCGGATCCAGCCTGGAAAGCATTCCCGCTGTCAGCGCCGCCCAGGAGGACGTCTCCTCCACCTGTGCCACTCCGGTGGGCCTCTCCACCGCCTGCTCCGCCCAGAAGGAGGTCTCAGCCGCTTGTTCTGCCCTGGTGGTCTTCTCCACCGCCTGCTCCACCCAGAAGGAGGTCTCTGCCGCCTGTTCCGCCCCGGTGGGCTCCTCCACCTCCTACTCCACCCAGAGGGAGGTCTCAGTGGCCTGTTCCACCCCGGTGGGCTTCTCCGCTGTCTGCTCCGCCCTGGTGGGCATTCCCGCTGTCCGCACTGCTTAAGTGGGCTTCTCCGCTGTCTGCTCCGCCCTGGAGGTCGTTCCTGTCGGCTCCTAAGCCTGGGTCGTCTAGAAGCCGCCCCTTAAGGGGCGAGCTATGTGATGATCAGCTGGATGTGCCAGCCCAACTCTCTGGCTGGCACTCTAGCATCAGGCTATATATATATATATATATATATATATGTGTGTGTGTTTTTCTCTATTCTCATGCCTGGACTCATGCACACAAACTCATATCTGTTGTTATCCTGGACTGTTATTCATGTCTCTGTTCTTTCTATGTATTGTCATGAGTGTTCATTCATGTCTCCGCCCCGCTCATCTGTTGCCATAGTGTTCCATTGTCTTACTCCACCCACTGACCTAGATTCACGTGTATATAACCCGGAACTGTCTGTATGTTTGTATGTTTCGTTGTTTAATTGTTACATTTATTCGTGTTCCTGTTTCGCGTGATTCTGTTGGATATTCTAGCCTCTCCCCAAGGACTCAGTTTGCCTGGTATTGTTACCCTTTGCTTTGTTTCTTGACTCCGTCTCTGTCACGTCTCCTATACCCCTGTCTGCCGGTGATCGACCATTGCTGTTCTGACCTCGAGCCTTTTAAATAAAATACACTGTTGCACTTGAACTTGCACGCCTCACGCTCTCATTGTAACACATTGCTTTAGATAATTCAGTTCTCTCCGTCATCGTCACTCTATTAAGCGCGAGCTTTGAGTGAGTGAGGTCTTTGTATAGCGTAACCTATGTGCGGAACAGACAGACCTTCCGCACGGGAGATCTCAATAACAATAACAAGTGCAGGCAAATGTCTTTAATATTGCCGCAAATTATAAGGTTAAAATATGCTAGGTAATGTTTATTTAGCAATAATAAATAGATTTTTTCCCCTCCGGTACCGATAGAAGAACCGTTAACGTCAGAGCTTATGGATACTTCAGTCTTTTATAATTTAGCACCGGTACCGATTGAGTACCGAGTTTCGGTCAACAGAAAGTGAACGCTCGAGCTACCCACCCCCTTCCTCTATGCACATAGGAAAACTACCAGATACTTAATCACCTAGGCCAAAGTGACGTTGACAAAGAGGAAATTATGATTTCTAAATAAAAGTCAAACCTCTCCCGCACCTACAGTCTCTTTAATTTTAATTTTTTCCTGTGGCTGTACAAAATGGCTGCCGAACGTAATACCAGTGTTAATTTAGTATATGGAACTGACTGTATGAAACCATTTTCTATGCCTTTATTCATTAAAGTGAATATTTTGAATAAATATTTTCAACCTTGTAAGATTTTATATTGTATTGTTCGTAATTTTGTATGATCAAAACATGATTTGTAATGAACGTTTAACAAGCTTTAGCAGATTGTAAAAACCCCAAAATAAATACAGAATTGTTTTCCTCTGCTGTGCATGACTCAAGAGCACAGACTTTCTATCCATTTGTGGGTCGTGACCTATTGGTTGTGAACTATTTTAAGAGGGTATATCCCAAATGTGAATGATATATACCATCCCGAGTCAGTACTTTGTGTGAATATTTTGTCTGTTCATGAACTCAAGTTAAATCTAAAGAAAGTCATTGCATATTCTTATGTACTGCTGTACAGCTGAACGTTGGTGATATTTCATATGCAGAACACTGCCAAGGCATTCTTGGTGACAGACACTATATCTGCCAGCCAGTGGTGGCTGTACTATAAAATCCCTTTGTCTCGACACACTGTTGTTCTGCCTCCTGTCCCTGACCATCAGCCAGACAGAAACCAGGTATGACATCCTTACTTCAACAGTTTTAGCTTCAACATTTTTGTTTAATGTTTAATTTAATTTCAATGTAATAATCACTTTTTGTGATTATTAATTATGTACTTATTGTGTAGGTTTCATCTTTTAGTAGTTCAGCAAGACAGCAAAATGGGCGAGTAAGTGCATTTGTCTTTAAAGATCGTTTGATGTTCACAGCACATAAGCATACAGCATTACATTCTGTGAAACTCATTAGCCACTCAAAATGCATTTTGTCACTATTTAGTGATCATTAAGTATTTTGAAAAAAGTCAACTAGCTTGATAACTCAAAACGCATTAATAATGATTGTTTCCTCTTTTTCTTGTACCTTATCTATTGATACTGGCAGTCCGGTAAGCAGTTGTTTTATAAAACTATTTTCCATTTTAACATAGACAATGCATTTAGGATATTGGCAGATATCAAACTAACATTTAAATGTTTTCCGATTCACTTAAAATGTCATTTGCCAGATACGAAGGCCTGGAAATCCAAAAATGGACATTAAGGTATATCTTAATCATTTTAAAAGACATGCTATGCAATATTTACTCAAACATATATACCACGTTTTATCTAAATCTAATATCCTTTTCTTTATTCAACAGCCTAAGTCAAAAATTTCAGCATCTCGAAAACTTTCTTTGAAGGTTGTATTACCTACTTTGTTGTACCTACAATGTTGCAAAACTGTTATTAAAGCTTTTCTTTCTTCATTCAGATAATGCTTCTAAACAGAGCTATAGAGGATTTGGAGAAAGAAAAACAGGACAGGGAAGAAGAGAGAGATCGCTATCTCAGTGAAAAACACCCTCCTTTACAGCTTTCTGGGCTCTCTCTGGCAGAGTTACAGGTGATGACAAAATGAGTAGTTTGAATTCATTTTTTTCTCAAGTTTCAGACCAGTTGTATTTATGTTGCATATTCAACTTCAGAATCTGTGCAAGCAGCTCTATTCCAAAATCGATGTAGTAGATGAAGAGAGGTACGACTATGAGGATAAAGTCATCAAGCACAACAAAGATGTAAGTATAAAACTTAAATTATTATCAGTATGGATTATAACAGTTGAACATTAATTTCATGGTAACGTCAATGTAGGCATGATGTAGGTTTGTTTGAGGTATTGGAACCAAATATGTTTGTTTCTCATTGATCCTATTTTAATTAGCCCATATCTCTTACAAAATCATACAAGGGCAAATTCTAACATTAAAATTGTGGACAATTCCATACCTGGCCCATACCTGAAGCTCAAATTGGGTACCGGTACCATAAAATGCTGTCCACTGTATGGTAGAATTTGGCTCCAACACAGGTGGGGATGACCAGAAACGAGTGATTGCACACTTAGCTAGATTTTCAGACTAGCAAATACCAACCGCAGATTCCAGATCTTCATCATGTGAAGCAGGAACACAAAAACAGACGGCAGAATGAACTGATCAAACCTGAGTTCTGACAACAGGTTGCATACTTCTGAAGGTGCATGTACTAATCAAGAAACTACCATTGAGAAGAATGCACTTCACTGGCAATGGAAATGTTGCATTTTACTGATTTTAGATCAATGAGCTTAAACTGAAAGTTCAGGATCTAGGCGGGAAGTTCAAGAAACCTGCCCTGAGGAAGGTGCGTGTGTCTGCTGATGAGATGATGAGGGCCTTGCTGGGCTCTAAACACAAAGGCTCCATGGACCTCCGTGCAAATCTGAAGTCAGTTAAGAAAGAGGATATCAAACAAGAAAAGGTAAGGGAATAAGCAAAAAACGGCTTTAACAAAGAATATGGATTTTACATATTAAGTACATGTTTTTACATCACATTTTCTAACATATTAACAAGTCATTAACTATGACTTTTGCCTCAAACTCTTATAGTTAATAAGGTCGTTTTTAAGTTTAGGTATTGGGTAGGATTAGGGATGAAAACTATGGTCATGCAGAATGTGTGCTCTATAAGTACTAATAAATGATATACCAATTAGCAACTAGTTAATAGTGCTGATTTTTCTAGATTTTATATTTGAATAAAATTCTGATTAGGTTCAGTCACAACAGACACATTAACTCATCTCCACACTTTGGCAGTAGACATAATTTCATGAGTTGATCCATCTGAAATCAAGGCACTACAATCCATTGTTGCTTTATGTCTAACAGGTTTTGACCTCTGAGGTAGGTGACTGGCGTAAGAATGTAGAAGCTATGTCTGGAATGGAGGGAAGAAAGAAGATGTTTGACGCTGCTGGGGGAGGCCAGTAAACCCCTTTGTGAAACCGACTTCTGGATGGTCTTCACCAAGAAAATCAAAAATAGAAAGAATGAGGCGGAAGTGTTTTCTGGCGTCGTTGATCTTTCTGAACTGTTTTTCCAAGCCAACTTATGGTAACTGCTAAATAATAGTCAACGTAAAATTTAAATCCTGCAATTATTTACATACCCTTTTATCAATTTAAAGCTGAATTATGTTCTGGAATACATAAGTGCAGATAAAGGCTGACATTGCTCTATTCTTATCTATGCAAATTGCTTATCCATAAAAGAAAACGAGGGGTTGTCAAGATCTAAAAAGCTCCATAAAAGTACATCCCATGATCTATATTTCTTGGATTGGATTGCTGTTATGATACTTTCATGGCGTTTTTTTTGTCATATTTGAAGCTTGAAAGCCCCTTTTCATAATATGAAACAATAAATATTAAATGATTTTTTTTTCTTACAAATATAATTTGATAGATCGTCATGATAGATTAAAGAGCAGACAAAGACGTAGTAGTTTTAGATGTTTTTGAGACTTAGGCAGTAATTTCATTATGTAATGTGCAAATGTAATGTGTATGTTTTTGTGTGCTACAATGAAGTCTTACATTGGCATTAAAAGTTACATTATTAAGCAGAAAATGACTTCATTCTTTTCTATTCTTTCAGTATTCACAAATATAATTAATTTACCATAAGAGCAAATAACATACATGTATATTTCATCGTTTTCTGTAATAACTTTTCATATTTAACACATTTAAGCATTTAATTTCTTTTTAAAAGATGGAGAAATAAATAACAGTCCCGTGTGAAATTGTTAGTTTTAAATATTTTCTTTTTACATGTATTGCTTCATGACAAATAATGAACAGCTGGTTTTAAAGATGACAAATGATTAATTGTTCTGTTCCAACATGACAGTAATTCTTGATCCATTCTTGCGTTTTGGCACAGATGTGACATTTCACTGTGGTGAATCTGAGAAGACAAGCTAAGCTAAAAGGTTAAGGGATAGGTCATTTCTCATGGAGACAGCAGTAAATAAACAGGTTAAGCAAGCATTGTCCTGATACATCCTTCTTCAGTTCATTCTGTATTTTTAATCCTGCTGTAAACGTATCCAGTCTGACTCAACCTTGAGGAGATTAACATTAGAAAGTGCACATGAACTCTAGTGATTCACACTATGAGATGCATGGGAACACCGGAAGTCCAGGTGTATTTGTATATGTAAATAGTGAGGTTTATGCTAAAAGCATTGAAAAAACTTCTCCAGTAAAATGTATTTAAAAATATTTAGCCATATTTAGGGATTTAAGGTTAAGGTTTAACCTTACCCAGTAAGCAACAACTTCATTACTCATCATAGTTAACCATTACATCTGCCTTTTAATACTTGATTAAATGCTTCGAGGCGTGGAAATCTCACCATAATAACAGTGTCATGAACGGTGGTAAAGCGAGTTGTGAGACACGGGAGGCAGAGAAATGTTTTTGACAACAGAATGTTGGATTTTCCATTAAGATGTAAGCAGTTTGTCTTTTGCATATAAAATGGAAATTAAATCCTTGTTATTGGCTGACTGACTAATGCTAGTGTTATTAAATTATGATTGGATACCGAAAGGCTTACTTTGGTCATATAAAACCATGGATTAAGATAAAGCTATTGGTCTAAATATGGTAAGTGAGAAAGGAACATTTCTAGAGGCTTTAGTAGTAAGTTGAGAGGGTAGCGACGTCTAAAGTTGGCATCATCTAAAGTGGCTCACACTATATTTTTAGACCATTTGTTCAGTGCAACTAATCTCACTCAACCTTGAAGAATATTTGAATGCACAGCCTCAACTATAAACCCAAAGGCGCTCAAAAGTGAAGTTTATTTTATTTTTATTTTTTATGACAGCTATAAAGGCCATAGGCCTTCATTCGTTAAATAACTGTTCAAAAGTCCAAAATAATTTGACTTTGAAGTAATGTATGTCATTTTGTATGTCATTGATTGAATGCTTGTTTCATCCCACCATTACATGCTTCTAATCTCTTTTATTTATTGTGCACTATCACTTTTCAGAACCACTTTCACTAATAGTTATGTTATTGTATTTTATCGTATCTATTTGCACTAGTTTACTGTTTTTATTCTTATTTACTGTACTTATTGTATACTGTTTTATTATTATTATTTACTGTACTTATTGAATATTTTCCCAGAGTATAAGACACAAGGTGATTGCACACTGAGTCTGAAGTGTTCAAATGCGTTTTTTTTTCTTTGTCATCCTTTCCATTCAAAATGCTTGCTACAGATACAAAGACAAACTTGATCCATTTTTTTTTATGATAGACAAAAGTTCCTGAGGCAGTGTGTAAACATGATGGACCCAATGTGAGGTTGTGTTAATTTTATAACCTTTTTACAAATATGAATGTAATTTTATACTTTCTCTGGATTCAAACCTACATACATACTCTACATACTGAGGTACACCAACCATGAAACGTAAAGCAGATAAAATAATACAATGAATACATGAATATGCAAATGTCCAGTTGCCGATAGGGGTGCAATTGGAGTATACACTCTGATGGGTCTGTTTGTTGCAATCAGATCCATCCATGACTTTTCTGAGTAGAATCCAAGTCTTTTCTTGTCAGATGAATGCGTTATTGAGTTGTTAGAGTGGCCAATGAAATTGTCTGTGGCGGCGAGGTTTGCCATTAACTGTTTGGAAAAAAGTGCACATCTGCTTTTAGTGTTGCTTGTTGTTTTCCCACATTCCACGTTTGGAATGAAAATGATGGAAAAAATTTCTGAGATGCAGTCGTTCCACCTCTAATCCATTTCCTAAGACTCTAAAAGAGAAAAATAAGAGATTAGTGACAGTGACTTAAAAGTGTGCTCAGTAAATTTTGTTGACACTTTAAAGTCATTATTATTATTATTATTATTATTATTAGTAGTAGTAGTAGTAGTAGCAGCAGTAGTAGTACTAACAACTGTTTCTCTCCGCATTACCGTAGCACCATTTTTGGGACTATCCACAAAACGCAAAAAAACTTTCACAATTTGGTTCATACTGGGGCTCATTTTCTATGTTTTTTATTTGAACAAAAACACTGCATCTTTATGTTGTTGCTGACACAGAAGAGTGCACACTATTTGTGATCAGTGGATACCCGCCAAAATGGTTCTGCGGTGACGCAGAGAGAAACAAATAAGACAAATTTTTAAATATACTAATCATTTTCATTAATTTTTGTGTACAAAAGTATTCTTGTCGCTTCATAACGTTCCGATTGAACCACTGACGGCAGATGGACTATTCTGAATATGTTTTTCATACAAACATACAAGACCAGGGGAGTGAATTTATACAAAGACTAATCAAGACAAAAACTAAGGCACCTGGACAACACAGCTGGCAGAGAATCAAACACTAATTACAAGGGCGGGGTTACAAATGATACAAAGCACATGGGACAGAATGAAAACAAAGAAGCATATGGACATGATCAAACTTAAACACAAGAACACGCCCAAGGCATGACAAACAGACAGGGGTGTAAAACTCTCTGATTTATTTTGATCGTTATTCTTGTGTTTATTTTTGTGTACAAAAGTATTCTCATTGCTTCATAACATTCAGATTGAACCATTATTGAACCAGATTGGACTATTCTGATTATGTTTTTCATACTTCTCTGGACACTAACAGTGTTATTTACTTGGCAGTCTAGAGGACAGCGACAAGCTTACTAGTTTTCATCTTTTTTATTTTTCTCCAAAAGACTGTTTATTGCAGTCTTTAGCTTCTTCTCAAAAGTACAATAATTTCTTTAACTGCAAAATTCAGTGAAAAATTAGAGTGCTCTGATGTAACAAACAAAGCACTAAAAAGAATAAGAATTCCAAAGATTGGCTTTCATTACCTGTCCAATAACTCCCAGTCTTCACCCCCCCATTTGTCCTTGTATTCTACTATGTTCATGCCACCAATGCGGTCTATGTCGGACTTGTAGATTCCCATCAGACCATAACCAGAAACCTCCCAAAGACCTACGGAGTACATTTGAATTATAGGCACGACATATCTCTACATGTACCAAACATTAATCAGTGACTGCACAGCAAGATAAAACAAGATAAAGAGGTTTATAAAACACTAATATATATCAGTACCAGATGGGGCTCTAGGGGAAGCACCACAATCCAATCTCATCACAATTGGAGCATAGACCATCTTTCCCTCAATACAATGTTTTCGTATAGTGGTTATTATATTCACTGGATAGTAGAGGTGCAGGTCACACAGGAACAAAATACTGTGCTTATCCTGTGAAGAAAGAACTAAAATATATCAATTCACTCATCCAAAACAATAGCTTCAAAGATCATGAAAATTGAAACTGAAACATGAAGAGCTTATGGTGTTAAAATGAGGTTACCTACTTTAACAAGATCTATTCCAGCTTGAAGGCCACCAGATCTTTGAAAATTACCTTCCATCTTCTTAAACTTGTAACTGTATGTGCATATTGACATGATTCTACATAAGAACTGTGCACTGATGAACACACACACACACACAAACACACACATATATATAAAAGTCTAAAACAATGGTAAAACAATGTTTTACCTTGGCAGTGTTGCCTTTTTGAGTCTTTTTTCGATATCAATGTCAGAGCTCTGGTAGTCTATAATTATTACATTAAAGTTTTTGTCCCCAGTTGCTCTGTACACTTTTTCCATTTCCCTAATAAACTGTATGATCCATCTGGCCTGGTTTTTCACTGTTGAAAGATAAACAAAGACTGCATTCATATTTTTTTTTTCCTGTTAGGGGGCACATGCACAGACAATATCAAACAATGCAATACTGTCACATTCAGTTGACAATATTGCGATCAGGTTGTAATGTTGGCATAATACATTTTTGTATTATAGTACAAGTATTTTAACAATATAATACAATAACAGTAACAATATTTTATATGGAAGCATAGGTGTAGCAAAATTCAATTTGCAATGCAATATTCAAAATAGCAATTTATTTCTTATTTAAATTTACATTTCCATTACCCCACACGTGCAAAGTTTGGTGCAGAAAGAAAATGAAAATGACATAATATTATTTACATTTGCCATTTACAACAGTAATCTTAATATGTAAATTGCATACTAATTTTAATGCTGTATAAATTGCAAAATAAAATGTATAACCCAAATTGATCTGATATGTGTAACATGTCCAAGCAGAAATCGTAGCAAAATTATAAAAAATTAAGCAAAATTATTGTCCAAAATGCATTTAAACGAACAGTTAGAACGCTTACGATTGCATTGTCATCATGACGGCATGGGATATTTGTAACAAAACTCAATGCGTTTTTGAAAATACATTCTGAGCTGACCACGCCCATCCCCGTCAATCATTGCTTCAAGGTGGGGATTGGTGGAAGTGTGTTAAGTTTAAATCGTTTGAAACATAGCGGCTGGAGATATGAAGTGGAGCGTGAAGAGAGAAATATTGGTGTTTTAGAAGATTTGTACGCGTATGTAGGTGACAGAACTACGTTTTGAACGTAACACTCT
Source organism: Enteromius afrohamiltoni (assembly GCA_034779775.1). Classification (NCBI taxonomy): domain Eukaryota; kingdom Metazoa; phylum Chordata; class Actinopteri; order Cypriniformes; family Cyprinidae; genus Enteromius; species Enteromius afrohamiltoni. Next base: position 660,146 of record JAUYWG010000049.1, read on the forward strand.
CCCGCCAATCCCCGCCTGAAGCAATAATTGACGGAGGTCATGGTCCCACAGCGTCATGATGAAAATGCAATCGTTAGTGTCCTAACTGTTAGTTTAAATGCTTTTCGAACAAATAACATTTAAATGTAATTAACTGTTTTTACTGTTGTAAATTGCAAATGTAAATAATATTATTTCATTTTCGTTTTCCTTCTGCACCAAACTTTGCACATGTGGGGTAATGGAAATGTAAATTAAAAAAAATATATATATACATTGCAAAATGAATTTTGCTACACATATGCCTCCATAATTTTAAGCAGTTCTTTTACTTTTGGCGAGATTTGTATTGATTTTGGTGTGTTGAGTGTAAAGGCATAAGTTGCTCTAAGTCAAATATCACAGTTGTCGTTTAGTTATTACATTAATTCCAACAAGACTTAAATGCAAAATAGTTATACATAAAACCAACACTGATAAAATTTGATTAGTTTCACCTGCCACGATAATATGAACGGTAGCAGATGGGTTCCAGCTGAAGGCTTGTGGACTGCAGAGGATTCTTGTCTGGTCTGAATTATTAGCTAATGCATAAACATAACGCGAAACAAGAACTTTCTGACCCTGTGGGCCCACAAGTTCTAGTTCCACTAGATAACGGCTGCCCACATCTTTGTCTTCACGCCTTACGACATTCACAACACGTAACAGGGAGTAGCCACTGAAAAGATGGTAAAGATATAAGATAAATGTGTATGCATACTTTTAGGTTCATCTGTCAGTTGCAGATGCGGGAAGTAGTGAAGTACATTCACTTGAGTATTGTACTTAAACACACTTTTGGAGTATCTGTACTTTACTTGAGTTTTATTTTTTCTGGAAACTTATGACTTTAACTTCACTACATTTGAAACACAGATATTGTACTTTTCACTCCACTACATATCTACCAGGGTCAATCTAAGTATAACGTTTTTTATGATTAAAGAAATTTCACTGTACACTTTATGTGGATGAATGAATACACTTTGATGTGTGTACACGTTGCTACAGCATAAGAACACTACCATGCTGTTTCGTAATGGTGGGTAGAAGTGTTAAAGCCACTTATTTATAAAGATCAATAATCT
>JAUYWG010000049.1:661354-671507 GCA_034779775.1 Enteromius afrohamiltoni
ATCGACCTGAGCCTGTACGACCACGATTGTTTTCAATAAAAGCCTGCAAATGGATCCATCCGCCTCTAGCGATTCCTCGCCCACATCACACTAGCAAATGTTTGATATCAATAACAACAATAACAAAAAAATTGTTTAGTTAGTTTTTTATGCATGTTTATCAGCATTACTATTGCATGTAGCAGTTTGCCTGATTAAAGCCCCCAGTATCACATGAAACCATATTATTTTGTTACCATATTGTTTTTGTCTTAAACCCTGTATCACAGAAATATAATTTGAAAACACATCACATGCCAAATGTTTTGAATGGTAAAGTTTATGGGTGGTCGGAAAAATATTTTCAGATATGAATGGTGACAAGTTGTGAGATCTTTTAGTTTGATCTGACTTGTCACCAAAGTTGTTTTGTGTGTCTCTGTGGAGTTTTAAAATACTGTCATCAGTGTCCCTTGAGCAGTGGAAATTCCAATTTTCAAGTGCTATCACTGTCCTATTTTAACCCGCACAGATGTACAGATTCATCATCAGTACAAAGGGTAAATTATAAGTGTGACAAATCCAAATCATTTGGTTACAAGATGAGTCTGTCATGTGGAAGAGCTCCATATCTCCTGTTTTTTTTTTTTTTTTTTTTTTTTTTTTTTTTGGGAGGCACAGATGGTGTTTTTCACTACTATCGTAAACCACCATCAGTTCTGGGGACTGCTAAACATATCTTTATTGTTGAGACATGTGGAATGAATTTCAGGCAGTTAATCATAGACGGTGTAATGACAGTCAATGGCCAAAAACTTCACATTTCATCTAAGAGCCTTTGGAAAGTACACTTAACTGCAGTCCAACCTTGTTGCATATTTCAGGTTTTTCCACCAAAAGCAAGTGTTGTTTTATTTATAAGACTTTTTGTTTTTCATGTCTTCTGGCTAGAAGGGTAGTTGTTGATTATTTAAAAGAATGCTTCTAGTTAATTTGGTTCTTCCTGGGAACACTTTGTAGTATGCAAATATAAATTAGATGCCCAAATATAACGCATTTACTTGTACAAATTTGTGTAGTTTGCTTAAGTAGCATGTTTGACCAGATTTTGTAGGATTAGCAAGTATTCATTATACTTTATATGCACTATTTACAAGTGTGTGTGCTTTATAAATGACCATAGAAATGTCTTGGTGTGCTCTGAGCTTACTCATATTGGTTTGTTGGTGTGAAGCAGATGCCTAAATTGGTTATTAAACTTATATATGTCTTATATAAGTCTTCCCCCTTTCCTTCTCCAGAATATCCGCGAGCGCTGCCAACAGCTTATCATGGCGCCATCTGTACCTCTCCTGTGTCAGTGCGCCATTGTTCCTTTTCCACCACATAACCTGCACATTGGATCCTCCCCCACCTGTGAAAATTAACTGGGGTTGGTAAGGTGTCATACACTGCTCTAAGTATATAGGATATACGGAAGGGCTCCAGCTGCCACAGTTTGCTGCATGTGAGTGTTCTCCTAGGGGAGAACCTTGTCCATGCACCTTGACTTACGAGCTCGATGGATTTTGCTCTTCTCCCTTCTTCCTCAAGGTTTTGGACTTCATCCAGAATCATAGTTCTCTTCTCCCTAGGGCTGGACTAGTGACCACTGCTGGAACTGCACTATTCCTAGACCCTGCCTTCCCATACAGGGGTTTCCAATTATTTCTTTGGTCCTAAGAGAACCTTGCAGTGCTGGCGGCCCACTTATGGCCAGATCTTGTTCTGACTCCTGCTTCCCTAGTGAGCTGGTCTCGAGAGTCCCTATATGTCAGGGACGGTCTGCACTTGGCGACTTTAAACTCCTCCACCACTGATGACAAGGGAAGCTGGAGCTGGTGTGACCTTATGCAAAGCCCCAAAGATGTAAAGGTTGGGGGTATTCCCAACCACCTTCTAAGGTGCTTGTTGAACTTCCTCTCTATTTCTTCCACAGTTATTAGGAGCACCTCATAGACAGTGAGAAGCAACATGAGTCTCGGGAGCAGGCCATGTTGGTAAATCCAGCACTTGTATTTTCCCGGCAGGCCAGACTTATCAATCTTCTTCAACCATTCTTCAACTTGTTTTCCAGTGTTGGCGATGCTGTTCTTGTCTGACAGGGAATCATCATACCACTTTCCAAGGCATTTAATCAAGTTCTCCCGGGTGTTCTTAGAACCTTTCAGTTGTTTTACCCTTTTGGATCACCAGGCTCCTTGACTTCTTGGGCTTAACGACCATCTTTGCCCAAGTGGCCATGCGATCCAGTTCTGCCAGAACCCATCTTGCTTGCAAATGAGTTGGTGTTATCACAGTAAGATCATCCATGAATGCCCTGATTACAGGCTGTTCACATCCTGCTATGGTCTTCAGCCCTTTTGACTTTGTACTTGCTGCAGAGATGATCAGGCTCATTCCCATGATGAACAAGATAGGAGAGATTGTGCATCCTGTCACTATCCCCTTCTCCACTGGCTGCCACTTTGTTGTAAAATTAGCAGACTGGAATCGTAGCTTGATGCCTCTCAGGTAACTTGCCATCATGCCCTTGTTATTATACGGGATATGGTAGTAGTCCAGAGCTACTTGGATCAAGTTATGGGAAATAGATCCATATGCATTTGCAAAGTCAAGCCAGACAACTGTTAGGCTGCCTTTCTTTTATTTGGCTTCTTGGATAAGTTGGCTGAGGACCCCTGTATGCTCCAAACACCAGGAGAAACCTCCAACACCACCCTTCTGGATAGATATGTTAATATATCCATTCTGGGTCATGTAAGCACTCATTCTCTTTGCAAGTAAAGCAAAAAAGATCTCTCCCTCCACATTAAGTAGGGAAATAGTTCAAAACTGGCTGATCTGTGTGGCTCCCCGTTCTTTGCGCACAAAGCACCCTTCTGCCCATCTCTAGCTTATTTGAATGGTTCCTTTGGACCAAATCACCCACATAAGCTTCCACAGCCTTCGTAGAAGCTTAGGGCATTTTTAGTATACTTTATATGGTACACCACTTGGACCTGGAGCAGAAGATGATCTTGCGTGCTTGACTACCTCTTGGACCTCTCTCCATGATGGACACTCTGTGCTGAGGGATGTGGTAGGTGGATCGATATTAATCAGCAATTGATTCCTTTTCAGGGCATTATCTCTTGTAGGGTCACTAAAGGTCTCCTCAACAGACCCTCACAGCACACCTCCTCTTTGGAACTTGTTAGAGTCCCAAACCTCACCTCCCCCAGAATTGATTTAGTGAAGCGATAGGGGTCTTTTATAAACTGGGCTCGTGCAGCTTCCTGTTTCTTCTGCCTCTGTTTAAACTTCTCAATGAAAACATCCACTGCTATATTACTGGGTAACATGCATGTAAATTAAATGAGCATTATGCGTTCAACTGTTACTGCATTTTCACTATAACAAATGTCAAGATAAACTTTTAATGAGAAGTATTAAGTGTTATACAGAGATGAGCATTGTAGCCATTGACTGCATTGGGGCAAAGTTACAATATTCACCTGAGATTCTCAGCCAGATTACATGTTTAATATTTTGTCTTTCATCACTATACATGTTTACCTTTCTTCCGGAGGAAAAAAGAAAAAAAAAAAGTAAAACCAAACATTTGAGGAAGATTTTGACATTTGTTTGATTTGACATTGGAATTACCCAGTACTCCTTGATAGAAGCAGTCAGTCAGGAAGTTGAAAGCAGTGAGTAAATGTATTTATTTCTTGTCTCCTTAGTTTTTAGCTCAGTTATTGTTGCTAGGAAAAATGAGTTTTGTTTAAACGGTCTCATCCTGTATTGTGTGTACTGTAGTGTTAAACAGTAAAGCGTTATTTACATTACATATTGTGGAATTGGTGTCACTTGAAGTGTACCAAACTTCATAATGTCTTAAAAAGCAGTGATAAAGGAGCTGCTTGATAAAAGTATTGTTTAATTTGTTTAATCCTGTTTAAAGTATTTTATTAATTTCCTTCTTTTTACAAGTGCAAATGTCACTGTTTAAGCTTTACCATTTGCTTGAGGTAGCCAACTCCATAGAGGTTTATGAGTCTCCATTCTCTAAAGTTAGCAAGCTTTATTTTCTTCCATATCTTTGTGGCACCAAAAAAAGTTATTTCCAAGCCTAATTTCTTTTATTCACATGTACTTTGTCAGTACAGTCTTTTGTCATCACTGATTGTGCAAACATGTTTTCTGTTCCTTATAGTAGATTTCATACATCCTGTCATTGTTTGCTGAATGAACCTTTTATAAACCTGTAGATTTTAGACATCAACTCATCATTATAAGCAAAAACAGAATCAGAACATTTTCTCTTTCAGCCATTGTCATATCCTTTTCTTTTTACAGCTATATCCATGAAGCCACAAAAATGCACACGCACCCAACCCCCCTCCCCCCCACACACGCACACACATTTTTTACTCTTTTTGTTTTTCATGCTTTTCTCTCACAGGATAGACAATTTCCTTCTGTGATTCCCAGGCCTCCCAGACTTCTATGGTGAGGTCTGTTCATATCTTATGGTCTTGAACTTTATCTTTTCACAACTCCTTTATCTCTTTGTTAATGTGTTTGGTAATACTTTAGAATAGGTAACACGTATTCACTATTAACTACAACTTTTCCCACCATAAATTCATAATTTCTTGCTTATTTATCTACCTGGTCTCATATCATAAACATACCTGGGTCCACTGGGTGCACAAAATACGTACCAATAAGTACACACAGTACATCACTGCAGTTTCCAAAATAAATGGAACGCTGAAGGAAGTTTAATAAAGTTTTGGAAATGATCAATGGAGGAGTTTTGATTAATAAAGACAAAATTACTTGAAGAATATCATGTGACTTCAAAACAACATTGATATGCTGGGAGATTGAAGCTTTTGAATGTTAGCATTACACATATATATAATACATACATAAATATAATTTCTGTTGATTTTAATAGACAATAGGCTTGTTCGGTAGCTCACAAAGTGTAAAGACATACTTGAAAGGCGAGGAGCTCCAGTTTATATCATTATATTTATTTTTATTTTTTGTTTGTGGAAGGATACACACTCCCTTGCAAACAATGACAGTCACACAGGCTAATGTTCTGTAATAGATACTAAAATACCAAGAGCTATGAGGCTATATGTTTGTTTATGTAGGCTATGTGACACATCTGGAATTACTAATATTTGTGTCTGATTTGGATCTGACTCAGTTTTAGGTCTTTGACACAAAATATTCATCAATCCTTGTCATCAATTTTGTTTTGTTTTTTGTGAACCTTACCTCACCGTCTGTTATTTAGATATACTGTTATCTAATCCAGCTGCTTAGTTTTTTTGCAGTTTTGCAAAATAACAACTTTCAAGTCAAGACACCTTTATTTTTTATTTTGTGCTTTTAACAATACAGATTGTGTCAAAGCAGCTTTAGTAAGGGCGGAAAAATACACATACCGTGTGTCGAACAGTTCACAGGCATTTTCCAAATGAAAGTGATCATTCTTATCCACTTGTTACTGGAGATTTTGGTGTGAGCAGAGCATGTGCATGTTATTATTTTGTAGTTTGGAATGCACTGGTCAAAGGGAGAAATTTAATGTCCTCATTATCTTCAGCTGTGCGTCAGCAGATTTACTGAGGAACACTGGCATAAAAAATATAAATTTTATATATACACACACACATATACACACACACATGCACACACAGCATATATATACACAAAGGGTATGGAAAATATTCAGACCCCCTTAAATTTTTCACTATTTCATTTTATTTTATATTGCAGATTTTTTTCAGTTTGATTATACTGAATGGACTTGATTAGAAATGCCACACACCTGTCTATGTAAGACCTTACAGCTCACAATGCATGTCAAAGCAAATGAGAATCATGAGGTCAAAGGAACTGCCTGAAGAGCTCAGAGACAGAATTGTGGCAAGGCACAGATGTGGCCATGGTTACAAAAAAAATCTGTTGCACTTAAGGTTCCTAAGAGCACAGCATCCTCCATAATCCTTAAATGGAAGAAGCCTTCCTATAGCAAGATATAACTTATTGACCTTAAATCTACACGGTATGTGAACAAAACCAGGCACTTCAATACAGTCACAACAGTAAAGCATGGTGGGGACAGCATCAAGCTGTATGGGTCACAAGACAATGACCCTAAGCACACTGCTAAAATGTTTTGTCCCAAAGCCTGACAATAATTTTCGGTTTTGCACGGATTATCGAAAGGTCAACAAAGTTACAAAACCTGACTCGTTCCCCCTTCCTAGAATGAACGATTTTGTAGACCGAGTAAGATTAGCTAAATATGTCACCAAATTGGATTTGCCTGAAAGGCTATTGGCAAGTGCAGGAGGAGCAGCACTGTAGGAGCAGGAGCAGTCCTGCTACAGGAAGATGATTACCATCTTGAACATCCTGTGTCCTACTTCTCTAAAAAGTTCTCAAAAACACAGCAGAAGTATAGCGTGATTGAGGCTTTAGCATTGTTGTTTGCTTTACAACATTTTGAGGTGTATTTGGGAAGTAATTCCAATCCAATAATTGTATACACTGACCATAACCCCCTAGTGTTCCTTTCTTGAATGTCAGGCTCCAACCAAAGATTGCTACAATGGTCTCTTGCTGTCCAAGGATACAATCTGGACATTCGTCACAAGAAAGGCTCTGAAAATGTTATGGCCGATGCTCCTTCGAGAGTACGAAATTGTTCCTTTATAACTTCACTGAATAGTGATAAAGGGATGTGTTATCTAACTACAAACTTTTGGTTTGTATTCTTGGTGGTGGGGGTGTTACATCCCCAGGATGTATGTGTATTGTGGCTAGGTAGTCCATGTGCTGTGTGTATTTGTGTGTGTGTGCTCTCTCTCACTCTCGCTATTAACTCACAGGTGACGTCAATCAGAGAGAGTGGCTACAAAAGAGCAGTAAACATGTTTCCAAAGAGAAGCTCACTTCTCCCCTGCTCCAGACATGTTGAGGGCCTGCTCACAGTTGTTGTTTGTGGTGCATTTTTAATAATCGTTGCAGTTAGCTGATCAGTGAGTAATTTGTATGGTTATTTCCTTGTGACCTGTAACATGGGTTCATAACCTGACGGGTGGTGTCAGTTGCTTTGAACACTTGAATGGGGTCATGCCTGTGGCTGGTTTGAGCAGAGAATTTTGGGCATATTCAGCCCAGAGGAGATACTGGCTCCAATCTTGTTGGCCGGCGTGGCAATGGGATCGGAGGAACCGGGTGAGTTCCCGGTTTAATCTTTCCGCTTAGCCATTGGATTGTGGGTGGTAACCAGATGTGAGACTGACGTTAATGTTCATTTGTTTACAGAATGCGTGCCGGAGGTGAATTGAGGTCCTCGGTCGGTGACAATATCTTCAGGGATCCCATAAAAGCGAAACACTTGCTGCATGACGATCTCAGCAGTTTCCCAGGCGGTGGGGAGTTTTGTAAGTGGTATTAAGCGACATGCCTTGGAAAATCGATCAATCACAGTTAGTATGGTGGTAAAGTTGTTGGATGCTGGGAGATCTGTGACAAAGTCCATGGCAATGTGGGACCATGGACGTTGCGGGATAGGAAGGGGTTGAATCAGGCCAGCGGGTCTCAGGTGGGAGGTTTTCGTAATGTTACAGGTGGGACATTGTTTCACAAACTGGATGACATCTGAGGCGAGAGTCGACCACCAGAAACGATTGGTCACCAATTCCGTAGTGGCGGGAATTCCTGGGTGACCTGAGCTAGCGTTATCATGCATGAGGTGGAGTAATTGATTGCGCAGAGCTTCAGGGACATATTCGCAGTCAGGGGGACACTCTGGAGGTGTGGCGTCAGTATTGCGAGCCTCTGTGATTTCTGCCATTATATCCCATCGAATGGGCGCTACAATGAGCGGAGGAGGTATAATGAATTCAGGGACGCTGGTACTTTCTTGGAGATCAAATTGGCGGGACAGAGCATCCGCTTTGCCATTCTTGGATCCAGGCCAGTAGGTAATTCTGAAGTTAAAGCATGACTTGCCTTGAATTTAGACGCTTGGCAGTACGGATGTATTCGAGGTTACGTGTTTGGAACCCTCTAATCAATGCGCCATTCTTGTAGTGCTGATTTCATGGCTAGCAGTTCACGGTCTCCTACATCATCATTTCTTTCTGGTGGGGTGAGTTTGATAGAATAAAAAGCACAAGGGTACAGACGGCCTGGTGTTCCATGACGTTGGGATAGGACAGCTCCAATGCCAGTGTTCGAGGCTTCCACTTCCACTGTGAATTCTTTATCCAGGTCGGGGTGTCTGAGGATAGGTGCTGACGTGAAGCGTGACTTCAGCTTACCGAAGGCCTGCTCTCCTTGTGGGGTCCACTGGAGGATCTTGGGGCCTTTTCTTGCCATTGAAGTAAGGGGAGCCGCTACCTGGCTGAAATTGCGGATAAAGCGGCGATAAAAATTTGCAAAACCCAGGAACCGCTGAAGATCTTTGATGGTCTGAGGTTTCGGCCAGTTTACTACAGAATTGACCTTGTTCTCGTCCATGGTTACACCGTCTCTGCTGATTATATGGCCCAAGAAAGAGATACGTGTCTAATGAAACTCACACTTAGACAACTTAGCATATAATTGATGCTGAATCAAGCGCTTTAAGATGGTGCGTACATGCTGAACATGAATCTCATAGTCCGAAGAATAGATGAGTATATCGTCTATATATACGATCACGTACTTGTTCAGTTCCTCCCGGAAGATGTCATTGACCATGGCTTGGAAAACAGTGGGACTATTGGATAATCCGAACGGCATCACCCGATACTCGTAGTGCCCTGAAGTGGTTGAGAAGGCTGTCTTCCATTCATCTCCCTCCTTTATCCTTATGAGGTTGTATGCACTCCTGAGGTCTAGCTTGGTGAAGTATTTGGCTTGACGAAGTTGTTCCAGAGCGGCCGTTACCAGGGGTAAGGGATATCGAAACTTCACTGTTACTTCATTTAGACCACGATAATAAATGCAAGGACGGAGTCCGCCGTCCTTTTTCTTCACAAAGAAGAATCCCGCAGAGGCCTCTTGATGATGTTGGACGAATGAAGCCCTTAGCGAGTTCCTCCTTAATGTAAGTATTCATACTCTCTGTTTCTGGCTGTGAGAGAGGGAATATACGGCCCTTGGGGGGAGTAGCACCAGGTAGGAGTTCTATGGAACAGTCTGTGCTGCGGTGTGGTGGTAATTGTGTGGCCTTGATCTTGCTGAATGCCCCCTTTAAATCTTGGACGGACCAGGCAGTTGGCTCGGAGATGGCCTGGTTGTCCGCAGTACAAGCAGAGGTGATCTCGAATCCGACGGTCACGTTCCTGGCCAGCCACTCTGTGCAGCGAGAGTGCGGAACCGTAATGTGTACTCCGCTGCAGTTGTGTTCCCTTGGTTCAACCCCAGCAGTTCCTCGCTGGGTTCTTTGCCTCCTGCGGAGTGATCGAACACTTCACAAAACTTTTGAAGGAAAGCCTGATATGTGGGGAAAGTCATTTGTTGTCCCTCCCAGAGTGCGGTAGCCCAATCCAATGCTCTGCCTGTGAGGAGGGAGCAAGAGCTAGAGCAGTTACAGACAAATTTAATGCTTGTAAAGAACGTACCATCTCATCTGATAAGCGTCTCAACTCCTTAAGTTGCTGCTGGTGCGTAGCGAGGACGGACCCCTGGCGTCACATTTCGTGGGCAAGTTAAAACACAGCTGCTGGATGAGAGTCGTCTGAAACCATGTGCAATCTGTTTATTAGAAGCAGGGTCGTAAAAAAGTTCAATCAACAACAACAGGGCTGGCAGAGACGAGACAGAGGCAGATTCAGAGACAGGCAAAAGATCAAGGTCACAGGCAAGGTTCACAGTAGGAATATCCAATGCAAGGGTCGGGGCAACAGGCGAGAATCACAGGTCAAAAGGCAGTCCAAGTTATAAAAAAAGGCAGTCCAATAATATCCAAAAGAAGCGCTCGGTGATGTAGATAAACGAACAAAACTTCGCGCCGATCAGCGATCATCCGTTTCCTTTTAAAGCCCAGATAACAAGTCAAGTCAAGTCACTTTTATTTATATAGCGCTTTTAACAATACAGATTGAAGCAAAGCACTGAACATTATCAA
>JAUYWG010000049.1:680310-694889 GCA_034779775.1 Enteromius afrohamiltoni
TTCAACCCAAAGAGGTTCACATCAAGACAAGCGGACTACAAGAGACTCATTCCAGCTGTGAGATGCTGCAGAAAAGCTCTGTGAGTCATTTCACTGACTGCTGTTCAGTCAAATGCTTTGTTCTACATCACTAATCACAATTATCTCAAAATATTTGATATATTAAGTGAAATAAATATGTTAAAATACCTGATTATGAAGAGTACAATAAATTATTCCAAAATAAACTGAACATCATAAAATTATATGGCTAAAATCATTCTGTTTTGGCAGATTTGATGACTGTGGTTTTGATGAAACATGCTGCGAAACTCTGTCTTCTACTTTCCAATCAAACTCTCATTTGACTGAGCTGGACCTGAGCAGCAATGACCTGAAGGATTCAGGAGTGATGCTGCTTTCTGATGGACTGAAGAGTTCACACTGTCTACTGAACATACTGAGGTTTGGCATTCACTGAACTATATTTCCTGTCTACACTGTAGTATGATTGTATCAGCAGCATTTTTTTACAAGAACAAGGCAAGCAATGCCTACTCAAAACCTGATTAAAAAAAAAAAAACATTATAGAATTCCAGAACCTGAAATTTTCAGGTACCAAATGCCTAAATCCCCTTAATGACTTCTTTGAACACTTTTTTCAAAGATAAGGTAAAAGCGCTCTTTTATTTCTTTCTTGGAAAACCAACCAGTCTTCAAAAGACTGTATCTGTCACAATCAGGAGACAAGAGGCATGTGGATTTAAGTGCAAAGCAGTTTTATTAGATCACAGACCATGAACAGACAATCTGGGTCATCACCGGTAAACATCAATGGCAGTGGCAAAGCAAAAGAGTAGTCAGAGTCCGTACGTGACGGGGCGGGAATCCAGAGGGGCAAGACGACAGTACAATGAACCGTGACAAACATACAGACATCTGGGGATTTATACACATGGGAATTAAGTCAGTGGGTGGAGATTTTAAATGAACGACTATGGCAACAGACAAGGGGTGGAGACAAAAGTTCATTGTGTTTTATGTCTGTTTTCATTCATGAACTCTCATCAGAGTACAAGTCAGACACTGAAGTGCCAACCAGTGAGCTGGGCTGGAAACTCAAGCTATTAGTGACATAGGCCCCCCCTCAGGCTTAGGAGCCAGCAGGAACGCCCTCCAGGGCGGGGAAAACGGCGGAGAAGCCCACTTAGGCGGGACAGTAGGTTCAGTAGGGACAGTTCATACCTGCGTCCGGTTCAGGATGAGTGGTTCCAACAGACAGGGCCGGTCTGGGAGGAAGTTTAACCACCCCTGGGCCTGGTTCAGGGCAGAGTGACAGTTCAATGGCCTCCTTGGCCAGCTCAGGGCAGGATGAAAGTTCAAAGGTCTCCTTAGCTGGTTCAGGGTAAGACAAATGTTCAATGACGGCCTCCATGGCTAATTCAGGACCAGACGATAATCCAACGGACTCAATGGCCAGCTCAGGGCAGGGTGACAGTTCAAAACTAACCTCCTTTACCATTACGGGGTCAGGCGTGAGCTCCAGAATAGCCCTAACGGACTGACTCAGAGGCTGTGCAGCCACCAGTGGAGGCCCCCGAGAATCCACGACCAAGGTCGACATCTCTGGAGTACGTGCAGCCACTGGGGAATTCTCTGTGGTTGGGTCAGGACTGAACAGAGGTAGGAGAACGGGCTCAGGTGGATCGGGCCACCGCAAAGATCGTGGCACATTAAAATCAATGGCGGGCCAGGGGTGCAGACAGGCTCGGGGGAGGAGTAAACACCTCTATAAAAGCAGAATTTTTTTTTTGGCAGTTTGCTGGTCTGGAACCTTCAGATGTGTGTTAACACAATGCCAAAGAGGAAAGCCATCAGCAATGATATAAGAAATGCAAATGCTGCTGCCATCAATCTGGGAAGGGAACACAGCCATTTCCAAACAATTTGAAGTCCATCGTTCTACAGAGAGGTAGATTATTCACAAGGCATTCAGAACAGACACCAATCCTCCTAGGAGTGGATGTTCCAGCAAATTCACCCAAAGATCTGCACAGAGAAATGGCAAACAACTCAATAACTTCACTGCAGGCTCTACAGACCTCATTTAACATGCTAAATGCTAAAATATATGACAGAACAGTTAGAAAAATATGGGACAGGTATGGCATGTTTGAAAGGGTCAAAAAAAGTATGGCAGCACAGTTTAGGTTTGCAAAGTTGCATCTGAATAAAGTCTTTCTATTCAGAATGCACAGCAGCACATTTAGTGAAACCCTTAAGAGCACATCAGCACAAACACCTCATACCAAAAGTCACTCACAGTGGTATAGGGCTGATGATTTTGGGCTTGTTTTATAGCCACAGGACCTGGGCAAATGTGAAATGTGAGAACATCAATCCAGCAGCTAAAGCTTGGCCTAGATTGGGTGATACAACAGGACAATGAGACCAAGCACACAGCAAAACTACAACAGAACGAAAGAAAAGAGTAAAGGTTATGCCATAGCCCTGTCATAATCCAGAGCTCATCCTGATTGAAATCATGTGCTGAGATGTGCATAAACAAATGCCCACAAACCTCAATAAACTGGAGCAACATTGTAAAGAAAAGAAAATTCTTCCATAGAGATGCAAGAAACTGATAAAGTCATACAAAAAATTATTACTTCAAGTTATTGCTGTTAAAAGTGGATTGACAGGCAATCGAATCATAGAGTGGACTAACTTGGGCACACATGGCTTTTACATCTTGGCTCTGTTTTGTTAATCAAATAATGACACAGTATGTATTTCATGTGATTCTGTTCATTCAAGGCTTAATTTCCAAATGTTAAGACCTTCTAAGGACCATATATATATATATATATATATATATATATATATTTTTTTTTTTTTTTTTTTTTTTTAACTACTATCTCCTGATAGTAGGACTTTTTCCCACCAAACGTTTTCACATGACTGTATATATTCTCACTGCAGAGGCATTAGTGGCATTAGAAGTATTTACACTGACTGTTTAATGAAGCTGAGGTCCCATAAATGCATTTACACCAAGATTAATGTTTTAAATATTTTATATTGGGGAAAATCTATCTGTGCAGTGTTGCTTAAATTAACTTATCTTTTTATCTAATTAATTGTGAATTAATGAATTATCTAATCTTAATTTATAAAAAATAATTAATAATTTAAATATGTTTCAGAGTAGCAGCAGCAGCTTTGTTTTGGGTGTAATCATTTTTTTCAAATTTATTGCTTACACTTTATCAGCTATTTGTTCAGTGTCTAGTACAATTCTGTGTATCTTATGTTTGTATTACTCCGTGGCCATCGATAATAATGTTGCTTTTTATCAGGAAGGTAGCAAAGGTCTTGGCAAAGTTTAACTTAATGTGACACAAGACAATGGTTCTTTTATAATGAAACAAAAGTTTATTGAGCTATTCTATGATAATACATGATTAGATCTGAGAGAATAGAGTGATCTTGCGTTGTTTTCATGTCACTTCTCTCGTGTGTTTGGCAGTAAGACAAAGTTGTCAGTGATCCTTCCTATTGTAAAGTCATGCAGTGTGAAACCCCCTGTCTCCGATCTATAATGCAGTGTGAACACAGCAGCGACTGAATGATACCCCAGAAAGTCATGCAGTGGGAAAAGATCTCTGACGCGACCACTTTGAAAATCGTGCAGTCTAAATTCAGCATTACTGAGTCTGACTGAAGTCCCAAAGTCTAGCAATGGATATTGCCTGGTTATGTGAACCTCGGAATTCAGTTGCTTTGGTGACGGGTCAACCTTAAGTCAACCACCATCATCCCCATGCCGAAGAAGTCTCCAGTGTCCTGCCTCAATGATTACCGTCCCGTTGCACTCACACCAATCACCATGAAGTGCTTTGAGAAGCTCGTCATGAGGCATATTAAGAGTCTGCTGCCACCTTCTCTTGACCCTATGCAGTTTGCGTATCATCCAAACCACTCCATGGACGATACCATCAACACAACCCTCCATCTGGCCCTCACACATCTGGACAAGAAAGACACTTATACCTACGAATGCTGTTCATCGACTTTAGTTCAGCATTCAATAAAATCATTCCTCAGCACCTGATCGACAAGCTGTCTCTGCTGGGCATTAACCACCCCCCTCTGCAACTGGATCCTGGACTTCCTGACTGGGAGACCTCAGTCAGCCCGGATCAGGAACAGCACCTCCAGTACCACCACACTGAACACTGGAGCTCCACAGGGCTGTGTGCTCAGCCCCCTGCTGTTCCCTGCTGTGCCCTTACTTGAATTATATCAAACATAGAAACACAGAAATGTGTCCAAAAGAAATGTAATCAAAACGTTTCACTCGATCCCAAAACTCAGTATAGTGTTGGTTACTTGCTCATTACTTTAACAAAGAATATTTGATTTCAACGTGCATTTAAGAGCAAACACTTCAAGCTTTCTATAGATATGTTTCTCATGTCTGTGTGTCATGTTTTGGCGGAGTTTCAAGTAAGATAAGGAATTAGATAAGGAAAAAAAAAAAAAAAAAAACACGGGCGTGACGGCCAACCTTAGAGGGTTAATATTTAGAACTACCAAGTACTGCGTGATTCAGTCAGGGGCATTGAGTGATTTTATTTTTGTTTTCCCAAATATTGAATTTTTTTTACGTTTTATGAGACGTGCAGCAAGTGTATAGTTTATAAATACAGTTCATGTGCACATCTAACCTCCGAACCACGCAGCACATTTGTTCTGAAATAATCTCCTCCCATTTTCTCGTTTTTATTTGTTGACGAAAATGTCAATATACTTTCGTCATAGTTTTTGTTATTTCAAATTAGTTTACGTTCATTATCGTCTCATTTTCGTCAGTGAAAATTGTTGGTCAACGAAATTAACACTGATCTCCACACAGCCAACTCTTTGGCTTGCTCCATGTTGCAACTGTTCCAGCATGCGACACACGGGCTACTAATGAATGACGTAGGATCTGCTGCAATGCTCCAACCTATATTTAAAGTGACTTGCTGCAACGGAGGGAAAAAAAACTGCTGTGGATCTGTTAATTTTTTTAGATCCCCGATCCAGTTATTTTATTCATATCAAGGCCAATATCCGACCCTAATTTAAATATTAAGTAATTAAATATATGAGTGTCACAGCAAAGGGTGTGAATACTTAGGACCATGTTATATTGCAGTTTTTCTTTTTTAATAAATATGCAAAAGTCAACAGTTCTGTTTATTTCTGTCAATATTGGGTGCTGTGTGTACATTAATGAACGAATTTTTTTTTACTTAAATTATTTTAGCAAATGGCTGCAATACAACAATGAGTGAAAAATTTAAGAGTGCCTGAATACTTTACGTACAGTACAAACAAATCAAGTACGTCAAGTCCTGCTAAGCATTAAATCGAGTCAAGTCACAGTATCAGTATATTTTTGCCACATGACCTTATTCATTTTCCCTCAGAAATTAACTTTCATATTTATGTTATTTGGAGTTTGTCCATTCTAGGAGATACAGATGATATATAACAGATGTTTGAAAATGATTTTGCACCAAACACTGGGATTCAGTCTGGGAGAATGCTAAAGAATTTTAGTGTGTAACGTGTGAATTTTAGTGTGTAATGTTATTTAATTTAAAACAGAGCCTGTCCTCCAACAAAAATCAACCCTAAAACTATATGCTGACTACCCCCTCTTATATCTGAAATGAAATGGACATTTTATTCAGATATAGACCTCTTATTTGAACTGTTTCTTGCACTTTGCATGATTGCCTACATCTTTCTTGAAAAATTTTGTCATGGCTCAAAACAAGAAGCCTATTGCTTTTAATGTTTATGTATCTTCCCCATAACTTCCCACTGAGTTTACATGGTACAATTCCATATATTAATTTACAAAGCAGGACACTTGACACTGAAGTTGTTTTAAAAGGCAAATGCCAGCGAATTTTGATGTAGCTTTTGACATTTGAAGTTTGACGTTGTTAATTACAAACACAAGATTAATAATTTATAATAACGTTAATTTAATGGCTTAAGATGGATTTTAAGACCAGTGCTGTTTTCAACAAGCTTAAATAAATTCCCTTTATAAAGTGGCTTGAGTTTTGTTTACCAAGTAACAATGTTGTAATGATTTCTAAAAATAATTTGTTGTCATAAAGTCAAGTCCTGCCGAGTCATGAAGGTCAAGTCAAGTCAAGTTTCAAATCACTGGATCTCAAGTCTAAGTCAAGTAATTTTCTTTATTTAGTCAAACAAATCCCAAGTCCTTAAATTTGCAAGTGAAGTCATGTGAGTCCCTTACCACACACAAACACACACACACACACACACACACACACACATATATATATATATATATATATATATAAAATTTAATTAATTAATTAATTACTTTTTTATTCTCTTCATAGGCTGTGTGGCTGTAATCTCACTGAACAGTCTTGTGGGAGTTTGTCTTCATCTCTACAATCCTCTGTCCTGAAAGAGTTGGACTTGAGTAACAATGACCTGCAGGATTCAGGAGTAAAGCTTCTTTCTGAAGGACTGAAGAGTTCAAACTCTAAACTGGAGAAATTGAGGTTTGTGTTTCAAATACTTATTTCATTTAATTTTATTTCAAAATTAAAAAAAACCCCACATTGCTACAAGATTAGTTCTGTATGCAACTAGTTTTTGTTGTTCTTGTTTAGATTTTCCATGTGTAATCTCACTGCACAGTCTTGTGGGAGTTTGTCATCAGTTTTACAGTCCTCAAACTCTGTCCTGAGAGAGCTGGACCTGAGTAACAATGACCTGCAGGATTCAGGAGTGAAGCTTCTTTCCGAAGGACTGAAGAGTCCAAACTCCATGCTGGAGATATTGAGGTAAATGATTTTCCACAAAATAAAATTATTAACAAAATCCTACCACAATATATGATCCAAGAAATCCTAGATGTTATGGGACAACACCTATATTTTGTACCTGTCTAAAAATATTTGTACATAGTGAACATAGTCAGTAGATTACATTAACATTAGGCCACTTCTAGCCTTGCCCTGCAGTCGGTGTATCCTCTTGGAAATGTCATGATGACTAAACCTGTGTTTTATATATATAAAATAACTAACTGCGTCACAAGTACATTGTCTCACTATACATTGCCATTGTTTTGTGAACAAAAAACATATGACTAGCATTTTTGTTTTATTTAGCCAATCAGTGTCCTCAAATCTTATCTGAAACGGGTGATTTTTCTGTCTATTCAAACTGCTAAAAAAGGGCTGGTCTGTAGTGGCACAATTTTCAATTATGTGACAATGTCTGGCCTAGAAAATAATTCATTCTGGACACAAACCAAACTTCATACAATGATCCAGGTTTGATATTCTAGATTTACTTATCAGTAGAGGTCTAAACATTTCATCAAGGATTTAGCACTATAAGATCATTTCTGTTAACCTTCTGGATTCCTTTAACACAAAAGTTAAGAATGTTATTGATGATATTGCACTGGGAAAAAAATCAGTAAGATGACTGGCAGACCATCTGAGAAAAATCAACAGTGGTTCAGAGTATCATAAATACATGGCGAAAAACGGAACTTAAAATTCATTAAAGCATCCTTCAACATGAAACTAGCCACAGTGAAATGCTCTTGACAGTAAATGCAATGGGTTTGCTTCCTTCTTCTCTGAGAATATCAGGAAGGTGATTAGCACACCCCCAAGTTATGCAGATGTCAGACATGATATAACCATAATCACTTTTAATTCACACCAATTCTCATAATCACTAAAACTATGACTTGTTAGGCCAGTGACTAACAGAATACCTGGACATTTTCAACCTGGTTTCCGAGCTTAGAGACAGCACTCATTCAACTCTGATTCTGACAAAATATCCGTGCTGGTTAAGCTAGATCTTAGTGCTGCGTTTGACACTGTTGATCATAACATACTTTTAGAGAAACTGGAAAACTGGGTCTGGCTTTCTGGAATAGTACTCAAATGGTTCAGGCCTTTATTAATGAACTTCACAAGAACATTGTTTTTTCATAGTTTAGTGTGAGGAGCAGGGCATAATTTAAGTTACTAAATAAGCGAGCCAATGATGATTTGATGTTGCTGCAGTAAAACTTGTAAAACTTCTTACTGCATATGAATGATTTGAATTTGGATTTGTTCTTTATACAAAGCATCTAATGGATACCGAAGATTTTAATAAAAATAAAATACTTTTATAATAATTTTATTTAATGCTTGTGCATGGCAGAATATTAATAAATGTATGTAGCCTATGGTAAATGAAATAAATATTACATGATAACAGTTAAATGATCTCTCTCTCTCTATTTAAAGATACTAAGATTATATATTTATACTGAGAATAATAACATATAATTTAGTTTAATGCAGTCTGATTTATTTATTTACTCAATTTTGAATTTACAGTGGGTACAGAAAGTATTCAGACCCCCTTAAATTTTTCACTCTGTTATATTGCAGCCAAGTTCATTTATTTTCCTCATTAATGTTCACACAGCACCCCATATTGACAGAAAAACACAGAATTGTTGACATTTTTGCAGATTTATTAAAAAAGACAAACTGAAATGGTCACATGGTCATAAGTATTCAGACCCTTTGCTTAATATTTAGTAGAAGCACCCCTTTGATCTACCTTGTACGGAATACTTGTGATTGTGACTTGTACTTGTGACCATGTGATATTTCAGTTTTTCTTTTAATAAATCTGCACAAGTGTCAACAATTAACATAGCTGCCAGTCATTTTACCTTTTTTTTGTGTGGCATGTGTGCTGCCAAGTTTTTGCCACATGGATTTTCTTTCATAAGGAACACACTTTCACTTATACTGCTTTCCAGTAACATTTAGGATTGATTTTAAAGTAATTTTACTCGTTTACAAATTACTAAATGGCTTAGACCTGAATATATTGCAGGTATGCTCACTGAATATAAACTCAACAAAGTACTCATTATCATTAGGATTGAGTTAGTTAGAAATACCAAGAGTTCATATAAAACAAAGGGAGTCTACTTTTATTATGCTACTATGCTACCTTGAGTCGGAACTACCTTCTAGAAGAGATCAGATATGCTTACATTAGCCACAATTAAATCCATGCTCAAAACTTCTGTTTGGCTGTGCATTTATTTAATGAGCACTGTTCTGTGCTCAAATTGATTGCACTGTCTAATCAGTTTCTAGTAGCAGCAGATTAGAACATTAATAGTTTTGTTTAAACTATTAATCTATTAAACTATTAATTGAAGAAATCTTTTCAAATTCTTCTTTCTTTCACTACTTTGTTGAAAAGATTTCAGGAGTAGTCCCACTATTGCTTGATTTAGAGATTCAATGCTTTATGTTTGGATTTATAGATATATAAAGTCCAAAGATTTTGAGAAATATTTGTTGCTTTTTGATAATGCTAAATGAACAACATTTTAGTGACCAACTGTTAAAAAGCAAACAAACAACAAACAAATGAAAGTCATGTGGACTGTTGTTGAATGTTTCTGCAGGTTGTCTGGCTGTATGGTAACAAAGGAAGGCTGTGGTTATGTGTCTTTAGCTCTGACTTCAAACCCCTCACACCTGAGAGAGCTGGATCTGAGCTACAATCACCCGGGAGATTCAGGAGTCAAGCTGCTCTCTGAAAAACTGAAGGATCCAAACTGCTCACTGAACAAACTCAAGTATGTCAAGCAGTAGGAATTTTTCATAAAAGCATATGATCTGGAATTACAGCGGAATATCCTGATGTCCACTCCGCAGAGCACTTACGTTTGAATAGAAAAAAACTTTGGAGTAATAGGAGAAACAAAAAAATGTTCAGAGCTATATTTATTCATCATAATGTTGATCTTGTGTATTTTCACTCTTGTAATTTCATGAGGAGCTAACCCTAAGTCGTTCTTAAGTTGTACCTTAAGACGTAACCTTATCTTTAGCGCGTGTTTTCCAAAACCTTCTTAGTTAAGTCATTCGTTCATAGGGTTGGTCTGGAGTGCTCTTAGCTATAGCTTATCGCTTGCTGACATGACCACCAATACACAAAAAGCTTAACAGTTTAAATGAACATTTAATATAAAATCTGATTTAGTATTAAAGTTACATTTTGACTTCACTTTACATTTTTACACATAAAATAAGTAAGTTGTTATAGCCTACACCCAGTGAATGGAAGTGTTTTCATTAATAAAGTTTACATACACTAATGGTTGTTAGCTTTTTAATAACTACCCTAAAGCACATCAGCTGGCGAACCACTTGACAGAAAGGCTTAAGAGTCTATATAAAGAAAGATGATTTTACACTAATTTTATAGCAATTTAATGATGTGAAGTAAAAAAAAAACCATTTACACTCAATAAGTTGGATTCTGTTTTATAATGCACTTCAATTGAGGTTGACGCTAATAATGTGATATGACTGGTAGGTCGGCATATGTTGTGGAGAACATTAACACACTTATGGCTGTGAGGGTGTGGGATTGCGGACTTGGTAAATTATGAACATATAAACTTATTTATTTCTGCATGTACATATTTAAATTAGCCCCGATAAATGCAGTTCGTACTATTTCTAAAACGCTTCTTTACAAAGAACATTGTTTACTTTTCCTATACCGCTGTGAAGGAAAGAGCGCACAATCGATCATCGAGGCATTGATATCAATGGACAGCACCTGCTAAGGTCACACTTAAGAAGGTTTACCTTAAGTAACATCCTAAGGTATAGTTCGGCGAACACGTAGGAAAGGTATTACTATACTTTTGAGCCTTCGTAGCGCGCTAAGAGACGTTATCAGAGAATGCAGCCCAGTGCATTAGTCTGAATCCAGCCTGCTAGTGGTTTTTCGAAATTTACTAGCCACTCAGCATTTTAGCTACAATTTAGTTGTTAGGAAATTCCATTACATAAATATCTTAATGCCTGTTAGATGCGGTCCGGCCTTGGACAGAAAAATGCGGCCCGATCCGCACTCTAGTTCAGACGGCTGAGAATCATTTAAGAATAAAGAAGTTCCTGTCCTTATGAATGGACCACTAAATTATTGACTCAAGTGTTTCAAAATTCAAAAACATGAATCATTCATTAAAAAACTGTGCTGCTGGTTGCATATTTGCGACTGTTCTGCTCTGATCTCAAATTATTTTTATTAAACAAATGAATTATACGCCACAGCCGAATTTTACCCGCATTTGGCGGGTGGCAATGTCAAGCCCTGGTAGCCATGTGCAGTAATATTGAAGGAGAATGTGATGTTCTCCTGGTTTCACAGACAAGCTAGTCACAGACTAAAATGCAATGCAATGTTGATCGGCGGGATAATGGAATGCTGGCTTTTGCGAGGGCTTGACGGAGGACGAGAATGGTCAATTTTTTGAGATGAGGAGAGCGAGAGTGGAGGAATCTTGGAGAGAAGTGGCTGGCAGATGGGTTTGTGGCCTCTGCTGGTGCTCTTGCTGAGGCGGCGGCTTGCTTGGCGGTAGGGGCAGTGCAGGCTGTAGGTGGAGCGGCGGCGTCGGGCTCTGAGATTCCGAATGAGTATTCAGATTCGGACATGGCGGTAATCCGGATGTTTAGATCGAGATACTGAGGGAAAAGGGCTATTTATAGAAAGTATATCTTGCGCTGATAGGATGACTAGATAATAAGATGATAATAATAAGATTAGTGAGGAGCGACTAATAATTACCTGCGCGTGCTCCTGAAAATTTGTTTATCAAACATAATTTAAGGTCATTTTTTAAGGAAAAATTACTGTAAAGTGTAAAACAAAAAAAGTTCTTTAGAAATCAAGACAATAATTTTTATATAATACTTTTTTCACTGACTGACTGACTCTGTGTGTGTTTTCTAGTGTGGATCATGGAGGAAAATCTTGGATTACTGCAGGACTGAAGAAATGTATGTGTACACACACACACATACACACACACACAGCTGTAGTGATTGTTGTGTTATTAATGTCTCTGTTCTTGTGTTCAGATGAGTGTTTTCTCACCCTGGATCCAAACACAGCTAACAAATATCTCAGACTGTCTGAGAACAGAAGAGTGATATTTGAGGAAAAGACTCTGTTGTATCCTCATCATCCAGACAGATTTGATGATGTGTGTCAGGTGTTTTGTGGAGAGAGTGTGTGTGGACGCTGTTACTGGGAGATTGAGTGGAGTGGACATGTGTTTATATCAGTGTCATATAAGAGCATCAGCAGGAAGGGACGGGGTGATGAGTGTGTGTTTGGACGTAACGATCAGTCCTGGAGTTTGATCTGCTCTCCTCACAGTTACTCATTCAGACACAATAATGGAGTGACTCATCTCTCTGTGAAGCCCATCATCATCAGAAGAACAGGAGAGTATGATGTCTCTAGAATAGGAGTGTATTTGGATGAGAGCGCAGGAACTCTGTCCTTCTTCAGTGTCTCTGACACAATGACACTCATCCACTCAGTCCAGACCACATTCACTCAGACCCTCTATCCTGGCTTTGGGGTTTATTATTATTATTCCGGATCATCAGTGAAACTGTGTTGATGGATCAGAAGAGACTGAGCAGAGATTAATACTGCAGCTCAACTTCTAATTTAAATATAAATCATGAATAATTATATAAAATATAAATATAAAAAAAATGATGTCAGAAATACTCAGATCATAGTGTATTATTTGTCGTCTCATCAATAATTAGTTTTATTTCTGTTCAAATGTAAAAATGTCACAAACATGATTGATAAAGAACGTCATTCATTTTTATGTTGTTTTTGTTCAGAAATAATAAAACAATGAGAAATCAACTTGGATAAAATTCTGACATTATAAAATATGACATTAATCACAGCATTTAATAAAATATATTGTAATGAAGCTAACACTTGTAATTAATATACTTTTGTTTATTATTTTTCCATCTCCTGACGATTTGGGTTATTGTTTGGTTTTGGTTTATAAAATTTTATATATTATTTATTCTGTCTGCTGATGAAATAAAAACCCTCCATGCTTAACTCGTGTGTTAAGTTGTGTTAATCTAAATAGTCGTGAAGTTGTTTTTGGGATAGGAGAAAGGTGATTTCTCCGCATTTGATTTCTTCCCGTTTATTCTCACGGGCCATATATTTTTTTTTTATTAGAAAAATTATTTTGTTGCTTCCTCCCCAACCCCTAGACTTGGAAAGGAATGTAACAAATAAAAAGCAACTTAGCAGATTGTAAATTAATTTCGTTGCTGGCTGTTTTCTTTTTTCAATGAGGGAGGAGAGTGTAGGAAAGTTTTTCTTCTAGAGATGAAATTAGATCTAACTTTGTTTCTTTCCAAGAGAATCTACCAAGTAGGTAATTAAAGCAGAGTTGTATGGTAAATTGGTAAGAGGTGGAATTTTGCCAAAAGAAAACGATGAGGGCGTAGAGCAACTCGGACTCGCAACAGATAAAAATATGGATCCACTTGACATTGATTCTGTTCCTGCACAATACCCTAGATTAGCAGTGAGGTTAAAGTAGTTGGACCTGTTAATAAAAAACAAGAGTGTGAAGCACAGATTATTAAATTAAGGGTCATTGAAACGGAGGTTGATCGGGATATTAGGCTGCGAAGGCTTGCTTTAGAAGATCAGGGGGCTGCTGCGCGACCAGGGCCTTCACCGCGCACCAAAGTCTCTTCATTTACTTCTCCTGTACCACCAGTGGCTAGCCCCTTGCCTGGTTTGCATAATCAGCATAATCTGTAAATGTTCCTTTTGGTGGATTCTTATTTTGTTACATTTGAGCGAGTTGCAGGTAAGTTAGGTTGGCCAAAAGATATGTGGGCTCTCTTTATTACAATGCAGCCTCACTGGAAAAGCGCAGGAGGTTTGTTCTTCTCTGCCAGTTGAGTCATCTTTGGATTATGACATAATTAAAGCAGCAGTGTTACGCGCATATGAACTTGTACCCGAAGCGTACAGCCAAAAGTTCAGACATCATGCAAAAACAGCCAGACAATCTTATGTTGAGTTTGCAAGGGAGAAAATAGTTATTTTTGATAAATGGTGTTTGGCTAGTAAAATAACATCCTTGAATCAGTTACAGGAGTTAATTGTACTAGAAGACTTTAAGAATTGGGTACCAGAAAATTTAGTAGTTCACTTGAATGAACAGAAAGTGGCTTGTGTAGCATATAACGTGTTTCTGTACAACACTAGCTTGATTTTAGTATGGGCCAATAGATCAGAAGACAAGTTTGGCTACTGAAGAGAAGAGGGCAGCATAACAGGTAAGTAAGCAAGTCGTGTTTCTGGTCCACTTAGGGTTGTTTGTATTAGGAAAATGTTGTTCTGACTTTCTTTTTCTCAAATCGTATAAATCACAAAGGTAAACTATTAATTATAGAACAGCAATTAAAAACATTTCTTGAATTTTGCAGGTAAATGAAATCAACCCAGCACATTCAGCTTAGCTGAAGACAGATTTCCACAACTTAAAATAATAAAATGAAACACACTGTCAGATTTCTTGTAACACGACAAAATAATAAAATAGACAATGTTTCAACAAAATATTGTGTAAACTCAAATACCT
>JAUYWG010000049.1:724618-746031 GCA_034779775.1 Enteromius afrohamiltoni
TGAACCTGAGACCATTGAAACACTCATCTTTAGACCGTTCATTTGAATCTAAATATGAAAATTAAAAGACAATATCCAACAGATGTGACACTTTGAGTTTCAGTGATTTTCCAGGATGATTCTTGGTGCGCAGCTTGTAGCTGCAGGAGGTAGTGAATTGAGAGGGAGGAGATCGTAAAAG
This sequence comes from Enteromius afrohamiltoni, assembly GCA_034779775.1. Taxonomy (NCBI): domain Eukaryota; kingdom Metazoa; phylum Chordata; class Actinopteri; order Cypriniformes; family Cyprinidae; genus Enteromius; species Enteromius afrohamiltoni. The sequence continues at coordinate 724,800 of JAUYWG010000049.1, forward strand.
GGTCTGCTTTAGGGGGGTCTGTTTACTGTCCTGGGATGTTTCACCTCAGTTTTATTGTTCTACTGCATGTCTTTGGTTGCGAGAGATCCACCGGTTTCTCCTTCCTACGCAGGACGAGGCAGATCACAGGTTATTGTCTTTTTGGAGGTCTCAGCATTTTGCATGCTTTCTTGGAAGGATTTAAGAAATTCAGATCTTACATGAACGTCAGCATTTCTAAGATCAATCACACCTGGCATCTGCATTGGGCGTCCCCGTCCCCGGACTACAGATGTGTTGCTCTCATGCTACATAGTACCTCTGGCAACGCTTCGACCCATGGTACTCCTTCCTGATGCATTTTGCTTAACCTGGTTTTGATTGATCGGTTTGCACGTTCATCCTGTCCTGACGCTTGTGGCCTGTGGCGAGAGGAGGTGACAGAAGTGACTTTTGCTTGATTCATTAGTGCAGATCCTTCATGAGGACATTTTACATTTACCTGTCCTAACACCATTCCTGATGAAGCTTGAAGAGCTATATGAACTGCCTGCACTGCTTTGAGACATGGGCCCATACCTTGAGCGACTATGTTAAGTTTGCCAGAATAGTAATGAATGGGGCATAAATTACCCCCATGATCTTGCATTAGACATGCAGTCATGAAACCAAAGTGTTTGTGAACATGAGCAATAGAGGCATAGTCTTTAATCCAAGGTCTACAATAACCAGTGATTCTTAAAAATTATCTGAGTGTTTTAATGGTAGTAGGTGGAGGTATCTTTTTGACTGATTCAGCTCGATCCTGTGTAATGGATCTATTTCCTGTACCAACTGTTTGACCCAGAATTGTGACTTGATTTTTTGCAATTTGAGCTTTGTGAAAGCTACATTTGTGTCCTTTCTTATGCAAATAGTCCAACAATGCTGCCAATTCCGTTTTATGTACCTCATGATCTGTTGAGGTAAACAAAATATAATCAACATATTGAATCATAGTAGACTGCTTGACTGGACAGTCTGGATCACACAAATCACGTCTAAAAGCCTCATTATATTTACTTGGAGATATATGTAATCCTTGGGGTAATCTCTTCCATTGGTATTGCTCATAGTCAACTGTGAAAGCTAACCATGGCTGGCATTCAGAGTACAAGGGTATAGAAAAGAATCCATTAAACATATCAATAACTGAAAAAAACTTTACAATCTAATGGTAAGCCATTACAAATTGTAGATGGATGTGCTACTAGGGGTGTGATTTTTTTCAATATGTTTATTGCTCTATTGTGAGTCTCCATGTCCCATTAGCTTTCTTGATGGGCCATATAGGTGAATTGCAGGGACTGTATGTTTTAACAAGCACTTCTTGCTTCAGCAACTTTTCAATAATAGGTTTGACTCCCTGAATAGCTTTCTTGCTAATTGGATATTGTTAGGTAATAGGAGGAGGTGTTCCTGTTAATTTAACTGGTTCTATTCCTGTGAGAAACCCGCAATCATCCTCATCTTTAGCCCAAATTGGATGATTCTGTAAGAAAGCGTATTCAGGAGTGATCATATTACTGGTAGAAACTTGTGCTGAAGCAATTTTTATGCTAGCAGATTATGAGGACATGTCTAAGGATAGATGTACTTGCCTCAGAAGATCCTTGCCTAGAATTGCACCTGTATTTAATGGAGCACATAGCACAGTAGTCAGAGTTTTCGGGCCTAATTGTACCTCTATGGGTGAGATTCACAAAACAGAATCTTCACCTACTACACCAGTTAACATGGAATGCTAATCTTCTCTGATTAACAGAGGGTAAACTTCATCTCTAAAAAGGAATTTCAAGAGCATAACTCATTAAACAAATCTCTACAGCTGTTTGTTAACACTTCTCTAATGGTGCAGAGGATAACTGGTCGTTTAGATTCTTTTGGATAAAGTATAACTCACCAACCCGTACAGCAAACTTCTGGAATGAAGTCAAATCTTTTGTTAAGTTCTGCTTTCAAGTCGTCTATCTGTCTTATCCTGAATCTCTATGGTACACTTATAATAAGTGCTTATTGTTCTGTTATCACTAAAGTTGTAAAATGTATCACTAAAATATCATTCTCAGTTTGCTATTTATTATGTGTTTACAGCACCCTCTGTGGTTGCTCTGAATAATGCACTTTAGAAACCGCTTTATTTTGAAAGAGGAAAAAAACTTTATTGAACAGGAAGTAGGCTCAGTCAAGAAAAGCAAGTAAGCAAGAAGAAGGGAAACATATCAGCACGCACTTTATGGTGTCCTGTTGGAGAAAATACTGTCTACATCTTCTGTTTATGGTTGTATCGCCGGTATGTACTTAAAGTACAAGTTATAACTTTGTTTTTGTGCAATATGTTGCCCGCTAATTCAGTATTTGGCTGCAAAGATAGTTCTTTTGTTAAACTAATTACTCACGATTTTGGAGGTCGTCTGGGACAGCATTAACAGTAAAAGTTCACATAATTAGACATATGACATGCTATGTACTGTAGTAGCAGTGTGGTATATAAATATATATCATGTTGCATACATGTATATCCTGACTGTATTTTTGTCTTGTTTTTAGTTTTACTCTTTTGAATGTCAGTAAACCTGTTGACAACGTTCATCGGTCTTCAGAGTGGTGATATAAGAAAGGTGTTAACGTCCCTGCATCAGACATGCACCCATAACGGCACACTTATATTTGAACTGTTGTATCCTGGTCAGTCCAGCACCGCTGCAAAGTAACACATATCTGCAGGAATCACCATAGACATAAACATGCAGAAATAGCTCCGGTTAGAATGTTCTTAATCAGCTTTTCATGGTTTAGATATCAATGCTTTTATTGGTCCGTTTACGACTGGATGTCTTTATTGGGTACTGAAGTGCATCAAAAATCTGAATATCAATTCAAAATGTGGGCGTATTTGGTAAGGGACTATGATTTAAAAGTACCTAAGTACAAGTAAAAGTACAGCTTTTAAAAATATGCTCAAAAAAGTAAAAGTATCCAAAAAACTACTTAATTACAGTAACATTAGTAGTTACCTCTACCACTGGTAGTTTCTATGGTTCTACTACAAAAAAGAAAAAAAAACATGTTAATTTTTGTAAGCGAATTCGTGCCATGGCTTGCTGCATGGTTCTTGGAATTTAAATAAATTTGTTGTCCTTCACAGAACATCTGCCAGGTGGTGCACCGAACAACATACGGTACACATTAAATCAAGTAAAGGTTTATCTAATATTTCTGTTCTGCACCAAACTTTAAACCTGGTTTAAAATTAAGCAGGTTTACAATTAAACTGTAATTAAATTAATTGTAATCCTGGTTCTCCAAAACCTTATCCAAAATGTATTATTATAAATAAAAAGGAAAATGAAAGATCACTGAGCCGGCATATATGCGAATCATGCTGGTGTAGTGCTGAATTTTGACCCCTGCCAGATTATGACTCCCCTAGTATTGTTAGGTTTAGTGTAAGGTGGGAGGGAGGGGTTAGGATTAGGGGAGGGACTAGGATTACTATTGATTTCAACGAGGGGAGTCATAATTCAACACCGGAATGGTTGCAATTCGCAATCTCACCAATAAATGCAGCTAAAATGACACACTGCACCTTTAAGAGACATAAGACAATGTTTATTAACAGTTCCAATCTGTACAACTTTATTTTTGTAATTTTGAATTTAATTCTCAAAATACTATGAGTTTATTCTTGTAATTTTGACTTTATTCTCATAATGTTTTCTTTTTTTTTTTTTTTTTTTACACAGAGAAGAGAGTACACAGAAATGGAAAATTTATAAAAAAATTTTTTTTCTGATTGCGATGCATCAGTTTAAAATGTGTGCATCAGATACAAACATCACGATGCATCGTTTCTATCGTATCTGCAATCGGTAAAACCCGATTTATTTCTTTATAATTATTTGTAGACATACTATACCTTCATTATTTAGAAAGTGGAATTTGTAAAATATGTCCACTATATTCGCAGCATGACGAATCTGACAACTCACTTGAAGGGCAGACATAGTGTGCGTTTGGAGACTCCTCTTGTCACTCAGATTCTGCTGAACCTAGCCAACAGACTGACAAAGGCAATAAGATCTTGTTTAAGCACTGACAAGGATGGTACAGAAGGGGAAATAGTGGATTGTAGATGTTAACAGTTTGCATAAAATTGCATAAAAAAAGTTGAACTGACTAAAACCCTCAATTGGGAAAGGATCTTACCTCTACCACCTGAGATCCTCTTGGTAACACTCGGGGGCTCCCAGCCCTCTAACCGTTCTCAAAGATACATCGTCTCGAGGGCCTAGCCTCAGATGCTCCGCAACATCCGACTGCCGGGGGGATCGGAGGATTCACAGTATCTACTAATAAGGATTACTGGAGAACACATATACCAAGCCGACCGAACAGGTCCTACTCCGGCTCTTCAGCTCTATTAGAGGTGAGAACACGGGTAGAAACCGGTTCAACATGTAAGCTATAAAACCTAGCGAACATGTTGGGGGTCGCCCAACCTGCAGCTCTACAGTGTCAACAAGCGAGCCTGGTTTGCCGGGGTGATGGCATCCACTATCCAGTGGGCTATCCTCTGCTTAGAGACAGCATTCCCCTTCTGCCGGCTTCCATGACAAACGAAGAGCTGATCTGAGGTCCTGAAGCTCTGTGTCCAGTCTACATAACATCTTAATGCTCGGACAGAACACAGCAACAGTAAGGTTGATTAACATTGATTCACATTGATAATAACCTAAACTCGACTGCTGGCAAAGGCTCAAAGGGATCCTCCCTCAATGCTCTAAGCACAAGAGAGAGATCCCAAGAGGGTATAGTAGAGGGCCGAGGAGGGTTTAACCTCCTAGCCCCCCTAAGGAACCTGATGATCAGATCATGCTTACCCAGAGACCTGTCATTGACGAGGTCGTGGTTTGCAGCAAATGCAGCCACATAGACTTTAAGAGTGGAGGGAGACAGCCTTCGCTCCAGCCCTTGCTGCAGAAAAACAAGCACGGATCCAAGCGGGCATGTTCGGGGGTCTTCTCTTCAAGAGGAAAAACAAATCGACGAACAGGTTCCACTTCAACGCATAGGCAGTTTTTGTAGAAGGCGCTCTCGCAGAAGAGGGCCCAGACGTGGAGCTTCCACAAATCTGGCCGCGGGTGCCACCTTGCACAGAAACTGTGTTAAAAGGCTCACTAGGTTTTTTTTTTTTTTTTTTTTTTTTGCAACCCCTGAGGCCAGCTGAGAGCCAGGGAATCTCTGCCTAAGGTTCCCTTGGTCAGAGCATAAAACAACTGGCAAAGAGAGGTCTCTGGGGAGGCGAACAGGTCTACCCAAAATCATCTCCCAAATCAGCTGGACCGTCAGGGGATGGAATCTCCATTCTCCAGGGAGCACTTGGGCTCGAGACAGCTCGTCGGCTGTCTGGTTGTAAACACCTGGAATATGAATGGCGCGAAGCAACCTCAGATGCTTCTAACTCCATAGAAGGAGGTGGCGGGCGAGCTGTGACATACAATGGGAGCATAGATCACCCCACCCTGTGGTGGAGACATCTGTGAATACCACAGCATGCCTGGAGACCACAGGAAAAAGCTAGGCGACAAGCTGAGGCCGCTGCCATATGCCCCAGGAGCCTCTGAAATTGTTTCAGTGGAACCGCATTCTTGTTCTTGAACGTATTCAAGCAAGTCAGCAAAGACTGAGCGCGCTCTTCTGTAAGGCGCGGTGTTTGGCGACCGAGTCCAGTTCCATTCCGAGAAAAGAGATCCTCTGCACCGGACAGAGTTTGCTCTTTTTCCAGTTGACCCGAAGACCCAACAGGCTGAGGTGTTGTAACACCAGGTCCCTGTGTTCGCACAACTGAGCTCTGGACTGTGCTAGTATTAGCCAGTCGTCGTGGTAGTTGAGTAACAAACCCCCTTTCTCCTTCAGAGGAGTCAGGGCTGCCTCGGCCACTTTGTGAACTCACAGGGGGACAGGGAGAGCCCGAAGAGCAGGACACAACACTGATATGCTTCCTACAGGTCGATTGCTGCAAACCAATCCTGGGGACAGACGCATTTGAAAATGCATTTTGGCGTCAACATCTTGAACGGTAGCCTGTGAAGAGCTCGATTCAAGACTCGCAGATCCAGGATCGGTCGTAACCCACCCCCTTTCTTGGGCACTATGAAGTACGGGCTGTAAAACCCTGTCCCTCATATCGGTTGGAGGGACCAGCTCTATTGCTTTCTTCATCAGAAGAGTATCAATCTCTGCACACAGGACGGGGCAAAGTCTGCATTCACCGTGGTGACGCGAACATCACTGTACCTGGGAGGTCGCTGGGCGAACTGAATTGGGTAACCGAGCCGAATGGTGCTGATGAGCCATCGAGACAGTCTGAGCCCTATCCAGGCATCCAAGAACCGAGCAAGAGGCACCATCGCAACCACCAGGGTGCCGGAGGTGGGGCAGCGAGGAGAAACATAGGGGTCCAGTCCGAGTGTCTCTGAGCCGGTTCAGAGGGAGGCCTGCATGTGTGTATGTGTGCAAGTTACCTGCGTTCCGGCAGTAGTGAGGCTGGAAGTCCGTTGACTCATCTTCAGCTGGCTCTGACTGCTGCCTGAAATGAGAGAAGAGTGAGTGTGTAACAAAGCTCTCCCCTCAGGGACCCAGAGATAGAGAAAATCTTGTCAAGATTTTGTAATTTTTTGCCCCAACCCTCCACCGGAGAGGGGGTGGAGAGCTCATCCACCCCGAAGAACAGTACCTTCTACCCCTGGGTCACCCGTCCTGGACGGGCTGGAGCAGAGGGTGACAGCAGGGGCTGCCCTTGGTGACAAGCAGGCTGGGCAACTTCTCCACTGCATCGCAGAAGAGGCCGGTCTGTGACACGGGAGCATTCAAGAACCTAATCTTGTCTGCATCACTCATGTCCACAAACACAGCCAGGATGGCGCTGCTGGACCACCATCGTGGACATCGCACAACCCAGGGCATGTGTCGTAACCTTCATCGCATGAAGCGCAAGGTCCATCATAGAACAAGCTCGAAAGAACCTTTGGATCATGGCCACCCTTGCTCAGTGCCAAATTTGTGCCAATTCGTACGACCTCACTCTATTAGTGGCTTCCTACACTACTAAAATACACTATGCGGTTAATTGTTAAATGGGCCATTTTCATTAGAAGACCATGCAAACCCCAAGGAATTAAAAGAGTAAAATTGCTCTTTGTATACGTCATGAAATGAAACACATGTCTAATATTACGAAATAAAAAAATATATAGTGCAGTTACATTTTAACAGACCAGTAAATTCTGGGTTACAAATGATTTAATAATAAGTGTTTTTCCCCACAGTGTCTGTGTGTTTGCACTTACATGTGTGTGAACTGGGAGGCACAGAACTATCCTGCTTGAAGGAAGATCATCATGTCAAAACAGTAACTTAATCAGCATTCTATCATCATAAAAAAAAAAAACATTGCAATAATTAGACGTCTTGTCACCAGTTAAGACTCAGAGACACTTGTATGTGTCTTTATCACAAGCAGGGTGGATTATTGCAAGGGGATCCTCACTGGCCTTCACAAGAAAACTATTAGACAGCAGCAGCTCAGCCTCAACGATGATGCCGGGTTTCTGAGTAGAATTAGATAATCTGAACATATCACACCAGTCCTCAGGTACCCACACTATCTTACAATTATATGTATAAATGCTTTTAAAGTACTTTTACTTATAAATCACTCAAAGCCCTAGGACCAAAATACATAGCAGACATGCATGATGATATAAACCTAAGCTGCATTACTTGTAACGAGTTACCCTCAATGGCCGGGATAATGCATAAATAATTCCATTACAGGTTTTCAGCAAGCTAGTATTAGTTGAAACATTCTTAGCTCGTACATCTCTTTCATGTTGAAAACACATATTCTCGTGTCTTTAATCTCTTAGTAAATCTGGGACAAATAGCAATAAGGGTATGGCTGTGTATACCTTGACTCTAGAGGTCAAACCACTAAAAACCAAGTCAGGATTCTTGGAGTGATTATGGAGTCAAACCTTAGTTTCAGTAGTCATGTCAAAGCAGTAACTAAATCAGCATACTATCATCTCATAAACAGTGTAAGAATTATACGTTTTGTTTCCAGTCAAGACTTTGAGAAACAACTTCTTGTCTTTAGCACAAGCAGGGTGGATTATTGTAATGATCTTCTCACAGGCTTTTCCAAGAAAACCATAAGACACCCAGCAGCTCTCCAGAAATTTCTGAACACATCACACCATTCTATTTTAAAGTACTTTTACTCATTTATAAATCACCCAATGTCCTATGACCAAAATACATTGTAGATATACTCAATACCAAATACCAAGGGTACACACAAAACAGGGGAATCCCTGTTGATGATGATCTAAATGATCTAATGGCGCTTTTTCACTGCATAGTATGTCACGGCATGGTTCAGTACAGATCACTTTTGGGGGGTTTTCCACTGGGAACAGTACGAACCGAACAGCCGAACCGAAAAGTGCCATAAAACAGTAGCTACATTTAAATCTAGACTCAAAACTCATATGGTTAGTTGTTGTCACATTCTATGTCTGTTTAGTTCTGTTTAAGGTCTGCGTTTTTGTATTTTTAGTTTAGTTTCGTTTTCATGTCTTCCTATTTTGGTTTCAGTTCATGTCTTCCGGTTTGCCCTTATTTGGTCCTTCCTGTGTCTATATGTGATTATTAGTTGATTCCCTTCCACCTGTGTCTCCCCAGCTGTCTTTTCTTTAGTTCATTAGCCCTGTGTTTAAATGCCATGTCTTTTGAGTTCAGTGTTGTCCGTCAATGAATGTGTTAGGTGTTGTTAAATCTCTTTGTGTTTGATTTATTAAGTAACTATTATTTTTGTGAACTCTATGATCTCCTGCATTTTCTTTCATCCTGCTGCACACACCCTGACAGATTGACGGACCACAAAATACTGAAAGATGACGTGGGCAGACGAAAGACTTTTTGAGCTACATCAGGGAGAGAGGCCATTGGAGCAATATGTGGAGGAAGTTTTGAGCCTTTACCACCTGGTGAGTTGCAGTGAACAATCTTTTAATCAATTTGTCTGGATGGGACTCAACTATTTATTTTATGTGATTTTTTTTTTTTTTTTTTCCTGAGGATTGTCAGAAAACCGTTCTTGATTTTCTAAATTTACTCCTTGATCTCGATCACTCCGAGTATTTCGTTGAGGATCCTCGTTCGAGTCCCATTCAGATAAAGAAAGTCACTGCAGCTCACCACAAGCCATCTACGGCTCCAATGCGCTTTCTCTCTGGTTTGGAAAGAAGCTGTAAAACAATGGCAACAGCAGTGGGAGATCAAAGGGAGACATTTATATAGTATTCATAATAAAGATGGAATTGAGAGGAACTGTAATGGGACTGGAAAAGGTGATGATAAGGTTAAGAAATGGTCACAGTAACCTGAATAGTACATTATACACATCCTACTGGCTTTTGTGAGGTGGGTCAGACACTTGAAACCACAGATCATGTGCTTATAAATTGCCTCAGATATAAAGATCAAATGAGGAAAATGATGGATGAATTAAGAAAAGATGGGTGGTTGGGCAAAGATTAAAGATGTATTGAAAAGTGGGTTGATTTGGCAAGGCAAGAAATATATATATATATATATATAATATTTGCAATTTCTTAGTTAATACTGATTTGATGTGTACAATACATACTGTGTAGTAAATAATCTGGATAAGAGATTGTTTAATATACATGAATATACTAATAAATTACATATTTGATACTTTAGCGTTTAAAAGTGTTTAATTTCAAGGAATTTTTAACCTTTGGTTGTTTCACTCTCTGATAAAATATGGTGCACAAAAATTGCTTTTAAATCTCTGATTAGGCAACACAAGTTATGCTTATTTATATCACACATTTCATACAGAGAGGTAATTCAAGGTGCTTTACAAAAAGGAGTAGAACAATCATAAAAATAAAAAAAAAGATCACAACATTAAAACAAAAAATTTAAAATGTAAAAATTGATTAATTGATTATGATGATTTAAGAATTGATTTAAAATTGTGATTTAAAAAAGTGATTTAAATAAAAATGATTTAAAAAAAGCAGAAAGCAATCAGTTCGGTCAAAGCACAACGCTCATTCAGTAAATGCACAACTAACTATATTAGTTTGAGGTACCAGGTACTGTTCCCAGTGGAAAATCCCCCAAAAGTGATCTGTACTGAACCGTGCCGTGACGTACTATGCAGTGGAAAAGCGCCATTAGATCATTTAGATCATCATCAACAAGGATTCCCCTGTTTTGTGTGTAAGATCATTACAGTAATCCATCCTGCTTGTGCTAAAGACAAGAGGTTGTTTCTCAGAGTCTTGACTGGAAACAAAACGTATAATTCTTACACTGTTTATGAGATGATAGTATGCTGATTTAGTTACTGCTTTGACATGACTACTGAAACTAAGGTTTGACTCCATAATCACTCCAAGAATCCTGACTTGGTTTTTAGTGGTTTGACCTCTAGAGTCAAGGTATAAACAGCCATACCCTTATTGCTATTTGTCCCAGATTTACTAAGAGATTAAAGACACAAGAATATGCGTTTTCAACATGAAAGAGATGTACGAGCTAAGAATGTTTCAACTAATACCATCAGTATCATCATTTTTTGATGATAATATCATCATTTTTTTAGCTTTTAGCTTTTAATGTGTGAAAGACTTTTTTCTTTTCTCTCTTTAAGATTTGTAATGTTGAGTGAACTTTCTCGGACCCCCAAAGAGCCAACAGCATTCATACGTTCGTTTTATTATTTAGCTAGCTGAAAACCTGTAATGGAATTATTTATGCATTATCCCGGCCATTGAGGGTAACTCGTTACAAGTAATGCAGCTTAGGTTTATATCATCATGCATGTCTGCTATGTATTTTGGTCCTAGGGCTTTGAGTGATTTATAAACAAGTAAAAGTACTTTAAAATCATTTATACATATAATTGTAAGCTAGTGTGGGTACCTGAGGACTGGTGTGATATGTTCAGATTATCTAATTCTACTCAGAAACCCGGCATCATCCAAGTGGATGCTGCACACTGGTGGTGGTTAATTGCACATCATAAATTCCAAAGGGTCATAAATCAGGGTCGTAAATACCTTTTGTCATAAGCCAGATCCTATTACGATCACAAATGATAATGTTAAGTGTTCGAGTTCAAATGCAAATAGGTTTATTGGATTCAGGGTCAGGCAGACAAAGTCGAACACCGGCAAACAGAATCAGACGGGGCAAAGAAAATAGAGTGAACAATATAACCAGGTGAGAGTCAGACATACCAGTAAACAGATTCCTAGGGGCAAGATGAAAACGTAGATCCGAGGGAAGCAGAGGTCGACAAAAATAAATCCAGAACATGATAACAGGGTACAAGAACACACTAGGTTGACGGCAATACATAAACAATGGTCCGTCACGACATACAAAAACGTCCGGGTTAAATACACGTAAAACTAGGTCAGTGGGTGGAGCCAACAATGAAAGACCATGACAACAGACAAGCGGGGCGGAGACATGAGTTCATTAATATGAGTCCAAGAAACAGACATAAACACATACACAGTTCTTGGAGAGCTGGAGTGCCATCCAGAACAATTATGACTACTTGTATATAAATTAGGATGTTAACCTTCATTTATACATTTATATTAAGCCATATAATGGTAAACATTTGGTACAATGTGCTGTCATGAATTTGACAGTGTTTTTTTTTTTTTTAATCTGGTTAAAGTAATATACACAGTATTAGTTCAATGCTGACAAGTTCTTTCTGTGTTTTTAGTGCTGATTTCAAATATCTCTGGACAAACTGAAGGTAAATTAATCTCATCATATTTACAAAAGGGAAAAAATGTCTTCACATTATATTAAAAAATAATAATTTTCAGAATAGCAAACAATGGTTGCAGATAAAAAAAACATTAAACACATTAAAAATCATATTGCACAAAACTTAAATATTTATTCAAATGTGTCCAAAGTGCACACAATGTTGTGATATTCTTCGTTATATTTCTCTGTTTTTTTTGCATTTTCTGCACATATTTTTATTTAATTGTATTGTATGCTTATGCTATTTTCCCTTTGCTCTTTTTTATTTACAAAAACGTTTTTTTACGTTTTGCACTTACAGTACTTTTTATTCTGAAAAGTTTTTATAGTTTTGTTTATAAAATTCATTATATAGTAAGCACTTTAAGCTATTTCTTTTTCTTTTGTTTTTATCTTTTTTTATTTGTTGTCTGTGAATCTAAATGATCCTGTTTTTTTATGTTTAATTAAATCTAGATTTTATGCAGTAATCTGCTAGAGCTACAATAATTTGAAAATAATAAATCTAAATAAAAACCACAGCTATACTTCATCTGATCAAATTATTAGATTTTTTTTTTTTACTTTTTTTACTTTGACATTTAAGAAAAAAGATATACATTATGTATAAATTAGGATGTTTTATTACATTATTATATTATTTTCATTGTGAACTGTCATTGTACAGAAAGACCAAAACCCACAGTGATCATTGAACCTGCTCAACATGTGTTCAGAAGAGACACAGTCACTCTCAGATGTGACATATATGATGAAGGAGTCACTAGCTGGAGCTGCTTCTGGTATAAAGAAGGTTCAAACACAGTTATCAGCTATCAACAGGAACACACATTCAGTGTTTCTGAGTCTGATGAAGGTGAATACTCCTGTGAAGGATATAAAGGATTGCACAGGTCTCACCGCAGTGATAAAGTTACACTGACAGTAATAGGTGAGTCTGATCATCTCTTCATACACACAAACACGTTTCCCAATTTCAGCTCTCAGAGAAGTTTTCATAAGTGTTTCTTTAGAGGTTAAAAAGAATTCAGATTTTTGGGGGCTGAGTACCAAACTTTTGTACCAAACAGTTTCTGAAGTCTTGATAATCAGACATTGTAAAATATATTATTAACAGTTTTTGTTTCTAATTATAATTGTAACCTTTCCATTGGCAAACTCTTTGCCATTTTTATATTTTGTGGTAAGCTGTTCCTGAACAAAACTGTGGTAACTGTCTGGTTGGCTGCTGCTGTAGATGTAGGAGGGACACAGAAGGTCAAGCTCTTTTCTGTGAACTTAAAGGCTGTGAGTTTGAAACCAGTCTAGGGTGGTTTTGCAACTTTGCTGTCATTGATCTGTGACAAAGGTGAATGTTGTCTTCTTTACTTAAAGAAAATATAGTTCCTTATATCTGAATGATCAGTATATTCAATGTTTATTTGGTAACACTTTAGAATACTGTATCTTACTTACTGCATAACTAATAAGAAGTTACTGTGGAACTAATAAGTTGTTCTTTATTAACCCTCAAGTCACAACTATTAGCTACTAAAGAAAATGTGTTAACTACCCAGTATGTAATAGCCTCCCTGTTCACATGGCCACATGGTGCCTCGCTGTTCATTAGTAGTTACTTAATTGTAGTTCCTCAGGAGGCCTGGCTGAATTTAATAGTTACTGATTAACTAATTATTACTTAACACAATTAAAAAATGCTATTACATACATGCTATTACATACTATTACATAATTGCCTTTGAGCTTCTAGTAAAAGGCCAATGAATATTGCTGTGCACTGATTGCATTCAGGTGCACCTCATCACTGCATAAGTATAAGAGGGCATGAATGCAGTGCACTTTCAGCTTTTAGCTTCGGAGCTATCAGAGTTGATGGTTGATCTACTGAAAAGAATTCCTGCTAAAATCCTGCTCTCTCGTCTGGCAGCGAGCACTAGGCGGCTGTCAGCGGATTCTGTGGGCTGGTGGCCTTTTTCAAGGCCGGCTGTGCCAGCTTTTTGCATTCCAGTGAGCAAAGACCTATTGAGTGCACCAAGATGCCGCGAAAGGTCTTACCTGGGCAATTCAGGAAAAAAGAGCAAATTTTTGCAGTTGGTGAAGCGTTCTCCGGAATGTCAATCTTTGTGGATGGACACGATCGCTGCCTCACACATTTTGCCTCGGAGGGCCAGCCAGTCCCCGAGTGTGCCGCCTGTCTCCTCAGATGCTGACCCAGAGCACTGTGTCGCCAGCACGGCATCCAGGGAGGTAGGTAAGCACTGCTCTAAGCAGCCAGACTTTTCTCCAGGATGTTCAGCCTTCTGGGATCAGTCCCTGCCCCTGTCCCCCTGCCCCCCTGGTGGTCTACGTTCCCTTAATTCCCCTAGCGACTCGGCTGAGAGCCTGAATAGCACATCCCAGCCCCTCGCGGTGGTTAATATGGACGAGGCGCCTGCACAGGGACCCCAGCATCCGCTACACCACAGTCCGCTCTGACAGCAATGCCACCGTCCTGTGTGCGGAGGTTGCAGTCCTTCTGGCGAAGGACGCAATCGAGTCTGTCCCTCTAGGCGAGATGAGGTCAGGGTTCTACAGTCCTTACTTCATCGTGCCCAAAAAGAGCGGTGGGCTGAAACCGATCCTGGACCTACGAGCTTTTTACTAGTCCCTTCTTAGTCTGCTGTATAAAATGCTCACTCCGAAGTGCATACTAACATGCATCCGGAGCCAGGATTGGCACAGACCCCTCCCCGTTTGCGTTCAAGGGTCTAGCATATCAGTACAAGGTCTTACCCTTTGGCCTGTCCCTCTCTCCCTGTGTCTTCACAAAGGTCACGGAGAGTGCCCTCCCCCATCTGTGGCAGATGGGCATCTGAATCCTCAATGACAACTGGCTGATAATAGCTCACTCGAGAGATCTGTTGTGCATGCACAGGGACCTGGTGCTACGGCACCTCATCCATTTGGGTCTTCTGGTCAACCGAGAGAAGAGCAAACTCTCCCCAGTGCAGAGGATCTCATATCTCGGTATGGAGCTGGACTCGATTGAAATGACTGTCCGCCTCACCAATGAGTGCGCACAGGCCATGCTGAAATGCCTATACACATTCATACACAATGAAAACTGTCGGAATGGAAACTGTCGTACATTGTTCACGGTGACCACAGGGCGTCAGTCTGACAGATCACCAACAGATCAACAGCAGTGAACCACAGCAGAAAAAACACAGTGCAGCTTTCTGTTTATGGGTCTGTGGCATGCTGCATGCCACTTCCAGCAACACATGAATTATGCCCAAAATCATGGAGACTGGATGGTGGATCCTTGAAAGAAAGTGGCTTGGTCAAGATTTCTGGGGCCTTTTTATTTATATATTTATAAAATGTTTCACAGAAATCATCCTATATTTGATCTTACAGGCATTTCTCAGATATGCATATGTGCAATTCATAGAGTGAACTTAAGAACAGAAATTGTGCATACACCACTCTTTCAGATGTATAAGCTATGAATTGCAAATTATCTTGAACTTTAATGCAAATGATGGTTTCACCTCTCTGTCTTGTAAACGACTTCTAATTAATGTCATTACCATATCAAATATCACAATTCATCATAATTTACAGCAGTGAGCTTCAAGAACAGCTTGCTTTTTAAAAACCTGCAATACTCCAACAATAAAAAGTGTGTGTATGTCTGCTCAGACCCTGACGTGATGCTAAGCACTTTTACACATCAAAGACCATTTTTATAAATATGAGCACTGGTGATGATTTAAGCATACATACACTTAAAGATCAAATCTGATCGCTGGCACACTTTATAAATGAGGCCCCAGGTGCATCACATTGACGGCTGAGCCTGGATACACTGATTATCAACAGAGGCTGTGACAGCAGTGGCCTGTTCCATAAAACAAGTTACCAAATAAGCCAGGCTTATTTCAGTTAGTCCGACTTATTTTAAATACATATGTTTATATTAATACAGCTTTTTAACTTTTTCTTCCATTTTGTATTTTTGAGTAAAAATAAGAAGCACTTCATGCAGTACTTAGTGCCTTTTATTCCAACATAAGACAACATTTCTGGAATCTGTATCTGAGTAGCGTATAAATGTTTTTACACAGTTTATGTATCTCAGATGGGAAATAGATGCATTTATGCTGCACAGATGTTTTTGATTTTAAGATAAAACATTGAATACTGATATTCAGAAACGTATTAAAACACACACAAAAAAATAAATAAATATTTGAAATGTGAAATTAGCTGTATTAATAAGTGAATCACTGAATTATTTATTTAACCTCTTAAACTCTGCGGCTATTTTGGGGGAATTCCGCCTGTTTTTTCCTACATAGAGTAAATAACTTTGTTACAGTAAAATAAATATACAAAGTGATTCATAACTGCTTAAAATAGAGATTCTAAGCTTTCACATGGTTATTGATGCAGGCAAAGGGTTAAAAATTCAAGGCACTATTTGAATGTTTAAGATTAACCAATTTGTTCAAATATAAAATAGCTGATTTGCCTGTGTTTATGGCATTAAAATATAATATCACTTTTGCACCCACTATTAATGTTGAAAAATGTTGAACTTTCATCCATTCACCATTAGTGTGATCAGTGTTTGTTTTAGTTGGGCTCTTGACTCTTTCTATTCTTTAGGTTTTGTTATCTTTCAATGCTGGCAGTATAGTGTTTTAATATATACAGTATTGCTTTATTTAAATAAAAAAAAGATGCTTTATAGTTAAGTTGGAGTAGACGACTTTTGTGATGGTTGTCAAGCTGTAATAAAGTTGAGAAATAATGCTAAAACTTTGAAACTGATCTTTTATTAACTATTGTAAATGTTCACAAACACACTAAAAAAAATTTAGACATTAACAATGGTGACAATCAATTAAATAAAATCACAATGGTCACAGATACCATAACCTGATCCTAATACATAGTATGCAATTATTTATTTATTTATTTGCCTCAACAAATGTACTTTGTACAAAACAAATGAACACATTGTCACACATGGTAATGAAAACCTAACATCAAAATACAAAGAGTCAAGAGCTCAACTAAAAACACAGATTATAATAATGGTGGTTGTTGAAATGAACATTTTATCCAATATTAGTTGCAGCTGCAAAAGTGATGTTGGTTCAGTGCAATTAACATTGACGAATCAGCTATTTTTCATCTTGATCCAAGATTGCTTGCTGTCAGGGCAGTCATAATGGTGTATACATTTTACATGTTGCTTGTCAATAATAGCAAATGCACACTTGCATGTAATAATTTATCAAAGAAACTTTCACTTTGCAGAAGACTTAACAGCAGGGCCGTGCTGTGAAAAAAGGGCACCCCCCCAAGCCCTCAACGAACCCCTCGACCACCCAAAAAAAAAAGAATAATATTTTTATACTTTATTTAATTAGTATTAATAACTTTTATACAGATAGTATAGATGGTCTCTTTAAAACTAATTACAACAACACTTTTCTTTGAGCCATGTTTTTCTATGTTTATACATGTGAAGATGAGCAGGGAGTATACAATACTAGATTTTTCTTAATAAATTACATCATTTAATTTACATGCATCAGCACATTCAGCAGATCAGCACCGCAGGTTTTTGACCGGCGATTGTGTGTAATTTGTCCATCATTAAAACGATGACATTACATAACGTCAACATCACATCGGTGTGGTGATGCATTATATGAACCTCTATAGACATACCAGTGTTTATTTCATAAGACGAAGACGTTCATCTGCTTCTGCTCTGACTGACAGACTGATGTGTGCTCAGGGACAATGTTGTAAAGTTTGACTGACAGCTTGAGCGGTTCTAAGAGATATGCTTTTTATTGCTTTTAACTGGTTAAATATTTGTTAAAAAGACAATCATCATCAAACCTAACCGATTGTGCAATATATATAGACACAATAAGTGAGACCATTGTGAGACAAACATAGGTTAATATATATCAAGTTTTACAAAACTGCAATTTTGGAATAATGGAATAGGCTGTAATATAACTTGTGCTCCCACTAACTTTATATTGACAGATCGTCCTAACCCTACTCTGAGAGTTTATCCTCAGAGTTCAGTGTTCACTGGAGACTCAGTAACTCTGAGATGTGAGGGGATTCAGTCACAGAATGGATGGGAGTTTCTCTGGAGAAAAGACTCAAACCCTGAATCTACTGGAGCTGAAACTAAAACAATCAATGCTGTGAAAGTCTCTGATGGGGGAGAGTACAGCTGCAGAGCATGAAGAGAAGGATATCACACAAATTATAGTAAACCAGTAACAGTAACAGTAGACGGCAAGTATTTTTAAATAATGCACATATAATTTAATGAGAGACTCAGTAAGTGCAGTAAGTAACAGCTATAGAGAACATTTTTTTTTCTGTTTTACAATGAGGTAACTGTTCATACAACAAAAACTGTCATTATGTTAACTGTCAAAACATTATTTTTATTTTGATTTGTTGTCATTGTACAGAAAAACCAAAACCCAAAGTGATCATTAAACCTGCCCAACATGTGTTCAGAGGAGACACAGTCACTCTCAGATGTGACATATATGCTGAAGATGTCTGGAGATACACCTGGTATAAAGATAATTCAGGAAGTATTTTCAGTTATCGACAGGAGCACACATTCAAATCTGTTTCTGAGTCTGATGCAGGTAATTTCTCCTGTAAAGGATCAGAGAAATAAGGATCACGCCGGTCACAAATGAGTGATGAAGTTACTCTGAGACTATCAGGTGAGTGTCATCATCACTTCACACACAAACATTTAACATGTTATTATATCAGTGGACCTGTGTCTGTTCTAGGCGGGTGTGGCCTGTTAATCAACTGGAGTTGTGGATTGGTTTTACCCTGCATCCTATCCTGATAAAGCTTAATAACAATAAACTATGCTCCTAACCACAGGTTCAGAGCAGTAGTTCCAACCTGATCTCACAGCAATATGTACACATTTTACGAGGTGCCTAGTTTGTATAAATTTATTCTCATTAAGTTCAGCTCTGCGTCAGTGTTACTTTAACACTCTGTAATATGTGTAATGTGTTTAACACAACTGATGGTGTTAGGCAATCAGTGACTTCCAATTATTAGGCAATATCAACAAGTGCCTCCCCTACACATCTCTCTCCATGATGGTAACAGTTACCCTTTTTTATAACAGGGCTGCAAATGAATCAAACCCACCCAAACTAACTTGAACACACACATATCATCACTAATACAAAAGCCCAACTGTCTTGCTTAAATTACACAAAAATAAGTAAACTCTAAAGAAATACCCATAATGCACCTGGCTGCTAGCGCTGACTGCTGGATTATTACAGTATTCTAAATTGATTCTCAATTATTGAAATGACTAGACTATTCGTTATGTTTCATGTTTTATACCATATTTTTATATTCTACTGCAAATATGTATTGGTGTTGTATTGTTGTTTATAAAATTATTATATTAATAAAAACAACACCACACATAAACATACTGTTCCTAAAACCATGATAAGCCGTGTGTGTTGAAAATGACCAATCACAAAAGGTATCTGACAATTGATCCCCACCTTTAGAATCTTAAAAGAGTACTTTATGAGTGAGCAGGAGTTGAGCTGCTTTGCGCACTTTCGTGAGTGCATTTTTTCATGCACACATGCACATAGTGATGTGTGCTCTCGGGTGCAGAAATGCTCCCTGACGAGAATGATTAACCACATCTTGTTTTTATGTGCGCTAGATTTCAAACCGTTCGCCCATGCCTAAAATATTAGTTTAATATATTTAATATACCCACCAATACATAAGACACTGGAGTGTACTGGTGTGAGTCTGAATCTGGAGAGAAACATCATACTGTTAATATCTCTGTACACTGTGAGTCTGTGTTTCTGGGTTTATTCACTTCACTGCTAGTTTACAATCAATGCACAAAGCAGTGGACAAACGTATTGCTATACTGTAAATATAATTCTGCAGGGCATGTTTGCTGTGTTACAGTAGCTGGAATGATTCTGGAGAGTCCTAAAAATGTGACTGAAGAAGAAACTACAGAGATGATCATCACTACTGTCTCAAAGTCACATGAGGATTTCTACTCCTGCAAACACCCAGAAAGAGGAGAGTCACCCAAGAGCTGGATCTCAGTCAGATGTGAGACTAAGAACTATAAACACAATTGAGATATTTCTGTACACTTTACAGTATTAATCTAAATATTCAAATATATCTCAGCACCTACAGGTTCAAGATCTGGTGATCTCAAACCCATGATAACTGGAGTGACTGTAGGACTGGCTGTAGTTTTCGTCAATGTTTATGTGCTTTGTGCTTGATGCTGAGGTTTTCCCTCATTTTCTCTAATGTATGGTATTTCCTTATCTCCTTATTTTCTTACTACTTCTCGACCTGCCTCCCCCCACTCAAATTTTTGTGTATGATCAGAGGGGTCTAATTTCGTTGCATTGTACATGTGTAATGACAATAAAGTTGAATCCAATCCTGTGTTGTCTTGGTTCTGCTGTGGTGCTACAGAAAGAATAAAGGTTATATAAATTTTCCATAACACATCTGCAGACACTGACTCTGTTCCTAAACATTGTGAGCTTCTATCCTACAACAGTTAAGATGTTTTTTTGGTCTTATCTTGTCTCCCAGCTTTCTTCAAAACAAAGTTTCTGAAAAGAGGTTTTCACTGTGATGCCATAGAAACATTTGACTTTAAGAAGTGTTTTTCAGTAAATGGTTCTTAAAATAACCTTCTTTTCCAAACATGTTCAGGAGGAATATAATCATTCAGTCCTGTTAGTCGTCATTACAAGACTTCATAAGCAGCTCTCATTGCACCACCCCAGTGTCAGGTCTCCACCATCCTTCCACCTCCTCCTCCTCCAACTTGTGAATTTTTGTGTGTTGAATGTTTTACATTTACTTCTAAAGAACATTTTCTACTTTTTGTGAATTGAAAATGTTCTGTGGAAGTTGGATCTTGGATCCATAGATGCCAATAAAAGCACTTTATTTTTGAACAGGTGGCAGACCTCAGTCTCCCTCTACTGTCAGTCAGACATCAGACCAGAACCAGAGTGAAGGATACAACATACTCCGGATACAACATACTCCTGTCTGGTCAGTCTTTACCCATCACCCATCGATAAATACACAGCAATTTTTACAAGCTGAGATGGAAGACACATATAGTTAACTTATACAGGTCCTTCTAAAAAAAAATAGCATATTGTGATAAAGTTCATTATTTTCTGTAATGTACTGATAAACATTAGACTTTCATATATTT
>JAUYWG010000049.1:753847-767163 GCA_034779775.1 Enteromius afrohamiltoni
GCCATCTCCACATCATTGCATTCAGTTTTTATTCACAATTTGTTTAGTGTCCCAACTTTTTTGGAATCCGGTTTATAAATATAGGTTGTACTTGCACAAATGACCAATAGAGTCATTTTTTGTTGGAGGACAGGCTGATAATATAACAATAATTTTCTTTTAGTACCCTGAGTCCAGAAATCAATAAGACAATCAATATTTGACATATCATACAGAGCAATGGCATTGGTTTGCTTTTTATATTGGTGGGGACATAAACCCAACCCCCCCTCCCCTCATAATTTATGGACAATGTTTTTTCTTAATGTTATGTTTAACAGACATTAATTACAGAATTATTACTATTTTATGTGTTCATTTATTTATTATAAGTATAGTTTGTTGTGCCATCTAGTGATTTAGATGAGCTCCATCAGTCCGGTTGTACCCTACTGTATTACCACAAAAACAAACTTTAATGATCTGTCCATCATAAATTGTGTGACTTCGCCTGTGAAACTAAGCAACTAATAAAACATTTTGGCTGTCCAAGCCCTCAACTAATAGTTAGTCGACTATTAGGGTGCAAAATAATTGCAAATAAAAACCTCTAAAGCTCTGAATAAGGATTGGAGTGTTTGCCAAATATGTCTCATCAACATCCTGCTTTTTACAGCCTCAACCAATGGTGCTCTTGTTTAGAACATTCTAACACTCCTATATAGTCAGACCTGCTTCAGAATAATGTTAAGTGAACAAAGCATGCAGTAACTGTGTATATCTGATCAACATTAGTTGATTTGTGACAATGTTTTAAGTATTAAGTGTATAAGTTTAAGTGATAAGTGTTTTAATAGTTTCAGTACATTTTGGGTGTGAAATGTGCCAAGCTCAAATTTGGTTAGGAGCACTGTGTGAAGAGTATTGAAAAAAGGGCATAGAGGTGGTAAAAAGTAATAAAGCTTAATTTCAACAAAGATCCGACTAGTATTGCATAATACTGAATATTTTGTTATCATCTCTTGTGAGATGATTTACTGTTGCAAACACTAACCAGTTTGATATGCTCCTAATGGTCTGATGGAGGAGAGAAGTAAACAGTCTATATACAATACCTCCGGTTGCTATGGTGATTTGTCTCACTTGATGTCCATAGAAAAGGAAGTCAAACGTTAGTGATGCCCGCTGGTGACAAGACGGAGAGTATGATAAAGGAAAAGATACAAAATAGAGGGAAAAAAAGAGAAATGTAGTCAGGGATGTAAAATGCTAAGTAAAAATATTATCAAGCTAGAATAAAATGTTTATTTAGCCCATGTTAGCAATGTACATATTTTCCTAAGAATATAGAAATATATCTGCATGGTTGTCTCACCGATGCTTGTCTGTGTGTGTTGGATAGAATAGCATGCACTCTGACAGGTACTTGATGCACTGAGTCAAGATCCACCCAGAGATCCTGTGTCCGTTTGTCACCAGGACCAAAACTGCGCCAGGAGTAGAACCTCTGCGAGTCCTCCTGACAGACAAAAAAATGTAATATTTAAAAGATGTCAATAATAATAAATAAATAAATAATAATACATAGATTACAAATAGACAAACACATCATTTTCTTTCCTTTCCTTTTTTTTATTAAAACTAAAGAAATCCAACACGTATCACCCATGTAAAATAAATACAAATTAAATAGTATATTTTTTATACATATTTAATTAAAAAAAAAAAAATAATGTTTTTGTGAGATTTTCATTTTTCACTTTAACTCAACTTTCTTTTAACATGCTTGGATACAGCACTCTGTGAACTGCCAGCTTCTTTGGCAATGAATGCTTGTGGCTTACCCTCCTTGTGAAGAGTGTCAATGATTGTCTTCTGGACAACTATCAGATCAGCAGTCACCATGATTGTGTAGCCTAGTGAACCAAACTGAGAGATGATTTTGAAGGCTCATGAAATCTTTGCAGGTGTTTTGAGTTGATTAGCTGATTGGCATGTATACCATATTCTAATTTGTTGTGTTTGGTGGGTTTTTGTTAAATGTCAGCCTAGTGCTGAGTTCAGACTGCACGATTTTAGCCCCAATTTTGACTGTCCGACAGATTTTGACAAATCACTGACAAATGCCCGAAATCACAGGCAAATCGGTTCTCGTTCACATGAGTGACAATCACACAATGTGAACTCTCAAAGACGTGATCTGATAGAATCGCAGACGAGTCCCCGGCACCCATGGGATATTTGGCATACTAACTATCTGGATCTGTCGGCGATAAAAACCATGCCATGTGTTCTGACTGAAAATAACATTGGTGATTACCTACAGTCAATGACAGAGCAACATCCAGGGCAGCAGGATGTTGTGGGAGGAATTACAAAGGTATAGAAGGTAAATATCCTACTCCATAATCTTCTTTTCACATGTTCGAGCTTCCTTAATAATCATATAAAGCAAATTTGGCGTGCTGTCCGGGGGGCGAGCCGGAGGAACGTTAGACTCCGAGCCCTAGTGGTTTAAACCCTAGCGAGGAAGGTGTGAGCAGGATGAGTGGAGGAGAAGGGGAGGGATGCACAAAAGTGTGGAAGTGAAGGAAATGGGTTTATTTGTACTTAGAAATTGGGTCGGATAACAAGGGGTTTGATTAGGTAATGCGGGCCGGCTGAGATTAATCATCCAGCGCTTCCTCCCGAAACTTTGTTATTTGCAAAACATTCACTTCGCTGCAAATGAGCCCACATGCAATTTGTATGGCAAGCTTCATATGTGCCACCATTTTTAATAATAATGCCAGATACTGTGAGAACTTCGGTCTTGCACACATGACCTCTCGTTGTTACCATGTCCTTCTCGCATGGGTTTGGTTGGTAGTTTGTGGACCGGGATAAAGTTGTCACCAATTCTTCCTATTGTAAAGTCAATACAGAGTGAAACCACCTGTCGCCATATCTATTGTGCAGTGTGAACACAGCAGCGACTAAATGCTACCCCAAGATAGATTACTTTGAAGATTGTGTAGTCTGAACTCGGCATAAATCATCACGATTAAAAGAAACAAAAACTTATACTACTTTAGTCTATGTGTATTGAATTTAGTTTCACAATTTGAGTTGAATTACTGAAATAAATTAACCATAAATAAATTAACTTTTCCACAACTTTCTAATTTATTGTGACGCCCCTGTATTTTTACGAATAGAGTACATATCTAGGACGTTATCTTGTTACTTTAGGAGGTATACCAACGACATGGCATACTTAATGTAGTATACTAAAAAAATAGAAAAATAAACCAGCAGAAAGAACATAAATATTAAGTTATTGTCATGCATACAGACAGGAGGGTTATAGTTCAACAAGAGTCTTTATTGTGCACAAACAGAATATCAATCCTCAGCGGAATCATAAGAAGGTAAGGTGAGCAATATTGAACATAATCAACATAGGATCTCTGCTGGTAGGTGAACGGGTAAGTATATAGCAGACAGAGAGTGGTGAGGCAGAGTCCAACAGGTAAGTAAATAGGGTAAGTATACTCAGTCTTTAGAACAAGTTCCACTGAGTCTCTTTTGTCTCTTTCTCAGCACATAAAAGTCCCAGATGGAAGGAGCACAACAATCCTACAGGTGAGTAGAACTGGGTGAGGATAGAGAAAGCGTCTAACCTTGAGCTCAGCCACTGAGTCTCTGTTTGTCTGAGTTCTTGTAGTGTGTGGCTGATGACGGACAGGTGTTAGTAATCAGGTGATTGTGATCTTGTGACAAGTGACTGTGTGCGTTCCGTGACTGCTGATCCTGGGTCAGGTGAATGTGATGGTGTGACATTACTCCCTCCTCCACGAGCGGCTCTTGACGCTCGAACCCGACGACGAGGGTGGCCATGACCTCTAGGGACTGGACAGGTAGGATGTGCTAGATGGAATTCGGCAGTCAAGGATGGATCAAGTATATCGTCCCTGTTGACCCAGCTTCTCTCCTCCGGGCCGTAACCTTCCCATTCTATCAGGTACTGGAGCCGCCCATTGCGCCGCCGGGAGTCGAGGATGGATTGGACTTGATAGATGTTCTCAGCGGCCTCGACTTCGGGTGGAGGAGGGGACTCCGGGTGGTCTGTGGAGGGAGGAAACATGGGATCAATATGACATTTAAGTAATGACACATGGAAGGTAGGTGCGATCCTGTAGTGTGCATGGAGTTTCAGCTCATATGTGACCTTGTTAATTCTCTGATGATGGGGAATGGTCCAATGTATGTTGGACTTAATTTACGGCAGGGTGTGCAAAGCTGGATATCCTTAGTAGATAACCACACCAGTTCACCCGGCTGATATGCTGGAGTCCGACAGCGGTGTGTATCAGCCCATCTCGTATGCCTCCTGACCGTTCGTTGAAGGTGCACGTGAGCTGACTCCCAGACCCTTTCTCGGAACCAGTAATCCACTTCCGGGACTGAGGAGGGGTCTTCTTTCCAAGGGAATAGTGGAAGTTGATACCCTAAAACACATTGGAACGGTGTTAATCCTGTGCTGTCTTGTCTGATTGAATTTTGTGCATACTAAGCCCATGGCAGATACTAGTTCCAGGTCTCCTGATGGTCATGGCAGTAGGTTCGTAGGTATCGGGATATTTCTTGGATCTTCCGCTCGGTCTGGCCATTTGTGTGTGGGTGGTACTTTGAAGACAGACTAACAGACACACCCAGCAGTCAAAAAACTCCTTCCAGACACTTGAGGTAAATTGGGCTCCTCTATCTGACCCGATATCCTCTTGGATACCAAAGTGTCTGAAGATTTGTGAGAACAGGAGTTCAGTATTCATAGCTGTAGGTAGACCCGGTAAGGGTAACAATTTACAAGTCTTAGAGAATCGATCAACTACTACCAGAATTGTACTAAAACCATCGGAGTTGGGTAAGTCAGTGGATAAATCAACAGCTATGTGTGACCAGGGTCATTCTGGAATGGGTAGTGGTACCAGCTTACCCTCTGGAAGACGATGGGGTGTTGTGGACATGACATGACTTGACTTGACATGGCACAGATGGAGCATCCCTTCACATACTGGTAGGCGTCTTGGGCCATCTCCGGCCACCAGTACTGGTTGCTCAGTAGAGCGAGAGTGCGTACCGTACATACCGTCTGTTCTCAGGCCCTCCTGGTGGTGCTGGTTCTTGTAAGGTGGCTTGCTGAATACGGGTGTTAATACTCCACTGAATAGGTGCTAGAAAGGTGTCCTGTGGTAGGATGGTTTCAGGAACCTCAGGTATGGGGTCAGGTTGGTACAGACGTGACAGGGCATCGGCTTTTGTGTTCTTCGTCCCGGGCCTATAAGCGATCTTAAAGTGAAATCGGGTGAAGAATAAAGCCCATCGGGCTTGACAAGGGTTTAGTCTGCAAGCTTCTCTGAGGTATTGAAGGTTTTTATGGTCTGTGATCACTGTAAACGGATGTTGTGCTCCCTCTGACCAGTGGCGCCACTCCTCAAGAGCTAGCTTTATGGCTAGTAGTTCCCGATTCCCCCACGTCATAGTTCTGTTCGGCGACTGACAACTTCTTGGAAAAATAAGCACAAGGATGTAGCGTGGCTGGATGACTGTGCCATTGTGAGAGGGTGGCTCCGACACCTGTGGTCGCTGCATCCACCTCTACAACAAAAGGTAAGTCAGGATTAGGGTGCCTTAGGACAGGTGCAGTGCAGAATGCTGTCTTAAAGTGAGTGAAAGCCTCGTGTGCTGCTGGGTTCCAGGGGATCGCCTTCTTGGCTCCTTTTAACAGAGAAGTTAATGCTGAGGATATTTGACTATAGTTTTTGATAAAACGGTGATAAAAGTTTGCAAACCCTAGAAATCGTTGCAGCTCCTTTACAGTGGTGGGTATCGGCCAGTCCCGTACTGCGGTCACCTTCCTTGGGTCCATCTCGATCCCCTCTGGAGTAATGTAGTACCCCAGGAAGTGGACTCGAGTGAGGTGAAATTCACATTTCTCTCCCTTTAGTAATAGCTGGTACTTTCGGAGGCGTTGGAGCACCTGTTGTACATGACAGACATGGGTAGAAAAATCCTTGGAATATATTAAAATATCATCTATGTACATGACTACAAACTGATATATCATGTCCCGGAAAATCTCATTCATGAAATTCTGGAAGACTGAGGGTGAGTTGGCCAGGCCATAGGGCATAACCAAATATTCGTAGTGGCCGCTAGGGGTGACAAGGGCGGTCTTCCATTCGTCCCCACTACGAATACGAATCAGATTGTATGCACTTCTGAGGTCTAGTTTGCTAAACACTTTTGTTTGTCTCAGCTCTTCCAGGGTTGCTGGTATGAGGGGCAATGGGTAGTTTTCAATTTCAATACAATTTCAGTCTGAGAGTTAAGGGACCTCCATCCTTCTTTGCAACAAGGAAGAAGCTGGAGGCAGCTGGAGATGTGGATGGACGAATAAAACCTTGTGCTAGGGCTTCCGTGACATATTCTTTCATAGCCTCTTGTTCGGGGAAAGAAAGTGGATAAATCTTGCCATTGGGTAAGGTATCTTGTGGAACCAGATCGATCGCGCAATCCCACCTGCGATGTGGTGGTAGATGAGTTGCGGCCTCATTGCTAAAGACATCTGAATATTCTTGGTATTCCGATGTAATACATATTTTTGTGGTTGTCTCTGGACTTTCGATGGAGGTAGACAGGCATGGAATTTCCGGTGGCTAAGGAAGGGAGGACAAACAGTGATTGAAACAATATGGACTCCATTGCAATATTTTACCTGATTTCCAGCTGGTGTTGGGGCTATGTTGGATCAGCCAGGGTCGTCAAAGGAGGATGTCAATGGAGGCCTCCGGTAATACAAAGAAGCTGACGGACTCCTGATGAAGATAACTGATTTGGAGTGTGAGCTGTTCCGTGCAGGTGTGAATGGGTCGGGCATCCAGGGGTTTCCCTTGGATTGTTATGATACGATATGGTGTGGTGGTCTTTTGTGTGGGGATCTGTAAGGCATTCACACATCGTGCAGAGATAAAATTTCCAGCCACCCCAGAATCCACTAAGGCCTTCACCGGTACAGGGTGAGTATTTATGATCAACATCACATAAATTAATGGAATAGTATGGTGTAGTAAGTGACTAGTACTCACCATGGTGCGAGGTGGTTTTACCGGGCAATTGGAAATACGATGTGATGAGACCCCACAGTATATCTCTCTTGGGCTGATAATCGATATGAATCTGTCTGCATAGGTTCCTCGGTGCTACTAGATGAGGCTGGTAGGGTGATGGGTGTTTCACATGCAGCTAGATGTTGTGAGATATTAGCTGCGTGTTTTAAGAAGGCATCCAATCCCACATGATCGTCATAAATGGCCATCTGTTGGCGAATGCCGTGATTCAAACCTCAACGAAACACTGCCAGTAATGCGGTCTCATTCCAGCCACTGGATAAGGACAGAGTCCGAAATCAAAGAATGTATTCATGCATGGGAAGATTGCCTTGGCGAAGTTGTAGCAGCTCCTCATGTGCAGTGAGTGACGAGGTAGGCTGTCCAAAGACTAAACGGAACTGTTGGAGAAACAGTAACAAAGAGGAGAGATGAGGGCTTTCGGAGTTCCACAAAGCCTCTGCCCACTGTTCCTGCGAGCAGGGTGATGATCAGAGCGATCTTGCTGCAATCTGTAAAGAAAAGATCTGGTTGTGCTTCAAAGAATAATGAACATTGTAAAAGAAAACCTTCACAGGATGATTGATCGCCTGAGTAGATTTGTGGTCTGGGTACAGGACAAGCGGCAGTGGGGGCTGTATTTCGTAACTCTTGGAGGATTTGAAGAAACATAGAGTATGGCTCATGATTTGCAGCCGCTTCCTCCCATTCCATCCTTTCCTTTTTGCAGGGCTGAGCTTCTGTCACGCTCAGGGAATACAGACAAGTTGTTTATCGTTCAACAAGAGTTTTTATTGTGCACAAACAGAAATCAATCCTCAGCGGAATCATAAGAAGGTAAGGTGAGCAACATAGGATCTCCGCTGGTAGGTGGACAGATAAGCATATAGCGTGCTGATCCAGGGTCAGGTGAATGTGACGGTGTGACACACTGATAGTGCACCATAAATTAAGTTTTTGTCTATCAAAAAAAAAGTCGGCTCACATTTGCCTAAACAAGTCATGAGCAATTTGAATCTTTTCTGTTACGGATACACGTCACTAAGTAACATATTTGCATAATGTCCACCCACGTTCTACGTCGCGGACAACATGTAAACAGCTTGCCTCGGTCGCCGTGTAGTTGTGAAAGAACTGCCCTTATGCCGGACTTCCACAATAAACACTTTGTCAGGGTCTGGATGCCTTAGTATGGGTGCGGTGGTGAATCGGGCTTTGAGATTTCCAGCAAAGAAAGGTGGGCCCCTTTTTGGTCCCAGAAAGCGTTGCAGGTCTTTGATGGTTCTGGGGCGAGGCCACTCGAGGACTGACGTAACCTTGTTCTCATCCATTGTGACTCCCTCTTGGCTGATGATATATCCTAGGAAGGTGATTCTGGTTTGATGGAACTCACATTTGGTCAGTTTGGCATAATGTTGGTGGTGGATCAAATTTATTGCACGTCCCACCAGTAATGAGCACACCAATGACACCTTGCTTTCATTGTCCGAAAAACTGCTGAGTTGGTGATTGATGTACATACCGCACTGCATGAGGAAGCCCCTGCACTTTCGTGGTGAGCCATCATACTTTTTCCGGGAGCGAAATACGTGCAGTGTGGCTGATGCTTGATGGCGCCGCCACTGAAGGCGCAACCGTGATAACTGGAGTGGGAGCCGGCAGAGGAGTGACAGGAGAACATTTTTATACTAGTGGTAATAGCGAACACCTGTAGCAGAAAATCCCCACAGGTGTTCGGTGGAAAAGGGTTCGGGCGGAAACTAGTACTCAGAGGAAGGTTCCCGCTGATGACGGTCAGACAGTGCCACAGAGAACCTCCTTGCAACAATAATGTAATAATTTAACAATGATAAACTGATAATTAATAAAGTATGAAAATGCAATTTATAGCTGATTTTGTAAACTGCTTACTAATGCATACTGTGTGTCATGTAGCTGTATGTGAACATAAACTATCTGCACAGTTGTGACACCGACAGTGCATGATAAATGCGTTATTCAACGTTGAAGTTCACAACGTAGAGGTGTGCCCGATTAACTTTCCGCGGTAGTCTCTGATAAGTAGTTGACGTATTCTCTCTGAAAGCATCCATAGTAATGTCAGAAAGTGTAGCAGTAGACCAATCATAAAGGACTGCACCATCTGACCAATCACAGCACTGAGGGCTCATGGAAATGAGGGGTTTAGACAGACTGATTCTTTGAACTGCTTCACACGAGTCGTTTACAAATCATTTTGAAATGGGGTAAAATTAAATCTATTTTTGGAGAAAACTAAAGTGTTTTTTGACGTTGCATACATGTAAACCTTTTTTAATAGACTAATAAAGCAATATTAGCAACCTTTAAAACGGCATAATAGGGGCACTTAAAAGGTAGTGTCTTGTACTGTAATTGAACATAGCATATCTATACCTGTGGAACTGTAGACAGCACACAAGGTTTTCATCTAAGATCTTCATAGCTAGCAAACAGTAGTCTTTCCAGATTTGACTGTAAAACCAAAGGCACGTTTTCAACACTCTTGATGTTCCTAAACTTTCTGTTACAAAGTGAGAACCACTTCAGACGAATCACTGCATGTGGCAGGGAACTGAATAAATTGTTCAAACTGATTGGCGAACCAATTCACTGATCTGCCAACTGGTTTAAACAAGCCTTTAAACAGAAATTGACTCAAAAGAATATATTAATTCACAAATAGACGTTCATTGCCCAAAGAAAAGTAGATATTTCATATTTAATATTTGTTTGCATTTTGATATGAGTAGTTCTGTATTCCTCTGTGTTGTGTTTGCTTATTTTTTCTGTTAGGAAGATAAATGAGCCTTTAAATCTCATTTGTAATATATATGCTTATAAATCAAGAACAAGGCATTTATAGCTGTATTTATAAACTGCTTATTAATGACTATTAATGGAACAATGCTTTACAAAGGATGAAATCACTATTTACTAATGCTTACCCAATGATTCATAGTGAGTAGTTATTAAAAAATGTAACCAGCTTTTATGAATAGGAAGCTTAAAAGAGCAGCACTTATAATAAATCAATATATTTGGAGGATTTCTGAAGGATCATGTGACACTGAAGACTGAGGAAAAGGAGAATTTGAATCACTGAAATAAATTACATCCAAAAAAATAAATATAGTGGCTTTTTTTATTGAAAGAATAAACCAATCCAATGTATAATTGACATTTGACACTTAATGCTATAAAGCAATAAATGTTTTTCAGTTAGTGTCTTCAACTTACGTTCATGTAAAAATATGGCATGCAGTTGTTTCAAGCAATGGCTTAAACATCATTCAGTGTAAATTACGAAGATTATAATTAATAATAGCAATTACATTTTCAATGGAATAATCAACAATTATGATTTTTATGATTTTCACTCTTCGCCAGTCCTGACTAAGAAGCCAGCTCGCTGTAGAAACTCTGCAGGTGACCACTTGTTTCCCCTGCTGCCATCCAGCAGGATAGGGCAGTCTCTCCTAGAGCTTATTTCTAATAGGTAAGATCTTAAGAGACATTTATATCTACCGTGAGTATACTTGTAAAGGGAGCTGTCTGTCATGGGGCTGAGCATTCGGGTTTAAGAGCTTGCGTTTCCGCTTTCTCAGCTGCTCTTTCATCTGCCGGTGTTTACACATGAGAGATAAGGCCTCGCCCTCTCCGTCTGCTACCAGCACATTAAGAATGCGTTCAGTGCTTTCAATCTGCCCGTGGTTTTACACACATTGATTATCAGTACCTCTCTTCTATGAGTAGTTTTTGATTTTTAGCCGGATTAAAGGAAACGGTGTTATCACTGACAGCTTGGATGTGAGAGTGCTTCATGTAGCGCCCCCAACGACCTCTGCTATGACTCGGAGCACCTCGCTTAGTTCTGGTTGTCGACAGCAATGTCTTTATGAACTTTGTTGTGAATACTGGGCCCACTCAAAGTGCCCACACAACTGGTCGCTTCATAGCTGGAAAACAAAACAGTTCCAAGCAGTGACCAAACGCTCGAGTTTATACAACCCCTGCAAGGTGTGTTGAAGGCCTGTAGTACGACTGGCTGAGGTGTGACCTTAGGTATCTTGGGACTGTAACCCGCTCGCGGGTACAGGAAGGCTTTGGCCATGCCAGGAGCAAAGTCAAGATGTGAAGGGGCCACTGAGAGGGTCTAAAGGTCACCTACTCTCCTCAGAGAACACAATGCTAGCAATAGTGTAGTCTTTATTGTCAACAGACGATCTGAAATCTCCTCTATGTTATGAGTGACGCCAGCGAATTGTGGCGGAGCTACATCACCCTCGGGTGAAGCTGTGCATAGACCCTTGTAAGAGCTCGGTGGCAAACGTCTCAGTGCCGCTACGTTTCCGGGCGGACAATACTGAGACTAATGTTTGCGGGAGACGCTCACGCCTTGTAATGTCAGCAAGGTTAGTCAGGCGATCTCCCGAGGGCACTGAGAAGAGATGGGCACTGTGTAATGTGGTGTGTACCACTCTTCTGAGCCACTGTGATCAGGACCTTCTCTTTCTGCCCTGCAGGGCCATCTTTTCTTGTATAAAAACCCTCAGGTCTTTTCTAAATTTAGAAGGCCCTGCTACAGAGCGCCGGCAACTCCCCTTCTGCTGTATCTGGGGAGGAACTCTCTTTGTGACACTCTGTTTTTGTGTGTCTCTCTGTATCTGTATGAGGAGCGGGTACTATTTTTTCTTTCTATGATGTGGAGACAAAACCAGCAGGCTCCTTCTTGAAGGCATTTATTTCTTACCGCATCCGTAGAAACGCATGTTTTCTCATTTACTGTAGCGCAGTTTCTTTTTAACTCTGCTGCCGCTTTATATTTAGATCAGCGGCAGCGCGAGACACTGCCTTCAAGAGCTCCTCATACTGGGGCGATAACGAGAACGTGGTCTTCTCTGCGTTCTCACCTCTTCATCCTCGGATGAGGAAGGGAGGAACGCCGTGCCGCTTTAACGAGGGGAAGTAGCAGAACACGCTTCCTTCCTCATATGGCTAGCGCTAGACCCAGAGCTAGAGGATTGATATAGCGACCTGCCCGTCTCAGTTTCCCCTGCTCGCAGTCAACGATCTGTGAGCACCAACGCTGTTCAACCTCGGCTACAACGGGACTAATGAACTAAAGATAGCCCTCCGGGAGCGGAGCACATGTTAGAGGTATTCATCTATTCATTCTCTTACAATGTCTGCAGCTCTCCTATTTTGTTGGAGAATAACGCACTCATGTCAAGTAACGCACTGAACTGAAGCAGCAGATCACCGCAGGCTATTGCTTTAATTGGTTTAAACAACTGTGATATTTGCATTCTCTTCTAAAACGTTTTATTTTATGTGTTTAAATTCTGCATGAATATTCCCAAACATTATGACCGTGCATTCTATATGTACAGTGGACAAACAGGGGGTGCACTTCTCAAATGTTGATGTCATAAACAAACATAACATAAAGCAAGCCTTATTGATTCTTTTAATTCCTATAGCCTATTTCATGTAAACGCAATCCTTTGATTATAATAATGTGATTATGCTCATAATCGCAGCAAGCATAATCGTATTAACTTATGTGGCCTATATGCTGATTTTAATCTAAATATTCAGACATGTACATATGAAATGTGAAATATTCGTTCTGTTTATCATGTGAGATTGCTATGCTGATAAATATAATGTTATATATCATCCGCAAATTTATTCAGTTTTTTTTTTTAACTACTATATGTGAGGCACTTCTGCGGTTTGATATGCTGATAGTCTTTATCTGAGCGAGTAAGCGGAAATGCAAAGAGGATTTTCAGATTTTTATTTCTGACACTGCTGATGAATATTAAGCATTATCTCGTTTGTGATTTAATCTTGCTTTTGAACTACAATATGTGAAACACTTAATTCTGTGCTTTCTATGCTCTGTTACGTTTAAATATTGCTTCCTGCTCATTTTAATAATTCGTGAGACAATACTGAACAATTCTCAGTCTCAGCCTTTCCTCTGATTGTCTACAGCTGGATAAATTCTCCTGCCGCCGCCTGTTTTAACCTTCAGAGCGATTTTCAACTCTTCAATTCAACATGCCTGGTCGCCGCTGCTCTCCCTGCGCGTCTCTTCTGCACGCCGCTGACAGACACCAGGAGAGTGTTTCTGCCTGGGACTCTCTCACGCGGAAACCG
>JAUYWG010000049.1:774923-786036 GCA_034779775.1 Enteromius afrohamiltoni
GGAGTGAAGTGTCCCCACTCTCACTACGGCTGGATATCTGGAGACTGTGAACACCGTGGGCTGTGCTATCACTATCAGTTATTTCACTGCTTTTGTGTTAAATACTTTAAATCACTTCCAAGTCTCCTCCTCCCTGTGCAGAGCGTTACAAAAACATACTTGTGACACAGTAACATACTTGCTTAATAATCTAAAAAAGAATATCAATGTATAAATGATTAGTTAATCATTAACAAAACACTTTAAATCACTTTGATAACAAATTAGATAATCACATTCACAACCAGTGTAAAAAGTGAGGATTTTATTTTTTCCAGACAGATTTGGCAACCTTGGATGTCAAAAGGAAGGTGAAAGCAGAAGTTGTGTTACACATGCAGTATTTACAATTGACCGTAAGTTTTTTTTTGAACACTGATCATCAAACTGTCATTATGATTTGCTGATGTGGGAATATACATGTGAACAATGGAAAACCAATGACATATTGAGAACTTGTCTAGTACCTGAACATTTTGATCAAAGCAAGTCTTTAACTGTGGAGCAGAAAGGCACTTCCTCATTAATGTGAGTAAACATAAAATACTAACTAAATAATGAAACATTCAGGAAACATTGATTAAAATGGACAGATAGGGATTACAAGATTGTAATGTTTCACTATAATGTTCTGAATTTGTGTTTTAGATTTCCAAATTATCATTATAATAATTATATAAAAGTAGCCTACTTTTGTTACTCCATAGGTTATGTATCAGACTTAACATATTTCACTCAAAGATATTACCTTCTTAATTACTATAAAGAGAATATTCACCTTATATTATTCTCCTGTGTTTTCTTGATCCTCATTGCAACACAGTAGCTGAATCGTGACAATACATCTACGATATTGGTTTGGATTATAACACTGCATTTTTTGTAGTTGATAATTTTCTAAGGGAAATTCCATCTGCATTAAAAGCCATCAAAATCTGTTTTATTTTTTTGGTGTTTACATAAAAAAGTGGGTAAGACTCAGTGATCAAGTTGACATATAACAATCTATTTAAAAGTCTCTATGGCCATGTACATACTGTAAATTTACAGTAAAGTGACAACTTCATTTAAATGCAGGAGTGAATCCCTTAAATGATCGATACACGTGTTTACAGAATAAGACTCACTCCCGCATCTGTGATGATTGACACAGAGGAAACTATAGCAACGTACTGTAGTGTAGAAACAATGGAAGCTCGCCATTTAGAGAGTTTTCTCTTAGTTGCTGCTAATAAAATAAACATCAGACAGACGCCTAGCGGGACACGGTCATTGGCAGAAGTCCTGTGACATCATCACATTCAGTTCCTTGCACACTGCGCAACATTTCTGTTAAAGCGGTTGTCACTACCTGCATTTTGAGTGAGATAATTGGGTAGTAGAATGCGGTTGTCACTCCCGTAAAAAACTGAACTGTGTGTGTATAGAACCGGATTAAGCACTAAAGGTGAACTGGCAATTAAATGCATTGTGTATGTGGCCTATAATAGTGTTTAATGAGCGGTGAGAATTATTCCCTGAAGTGTTACCTGAAAATCACGTAAATAAGTATAGATTAAAACTTAGTTAAAAAAAACAGTTTCTGAATCAGCCCATTTGATTTTGAAATAGCGGAATCATCCATGACAAATCATGACTAATATATTCCTGTATTTTACTGTTTGTCTTTTCTTTTTTTTTCCTGTAATTATTTTACTCAGTAGTTTGTCAGATATGTTGTATGTGGGTCTTTTGATGGCAGACAGTGATTCTCCACATGATTTACTCTCATATTGAGTCTGAAAAGTTTGTTTCATTAATTTTCTTAAATCTTTCTGGTTTACCAGGTTTAAATTCTGAAGAAAACTTCCCCATTCAGAGACCTTAAAAAATGCAGAATTGAAAGTTTCAGAACTTCTGCTAAAGACACAGTTAGCTGGTCAAACAAGAAGTGTCTGCATTGTCATTACTCATGGTTAGTAAATAATACTACTTCATGACATACTGAAACATATGCATTTAAAAGTGTTATGTACTGTATTGATTCTACACTTACAGTATCAGACAGAATTGAGATATTTTTTAACAAAGAAATCATATCAGATTTGTTTAAAACAACCGTTTGATTATTCTGATGTTTCTATTCACAGATTCATAATCCAAATAAAATTTAA
Source organism: Enteromius afrohamiltoni (assembly GCA_034779775.1). Lineage (NCBI taxonomy): Eukaryota > Metazoa > Chordata > Actinopteri > Cypriniformes > Cyprinidae > Enteromius > Enteromius afrohamiltoni. The sequence goes on from JAUYWG010000049.1 coordinate 777,116, forward strand.
TCACTTAGGTCCACAGGTCAAGAGAGGAAGAACTCCAGATTTTCTGTAGCCATGAGTTGGTGAAGAATGATGGCATCTGTTAAAAAACAGCTTGTCGACTTACTGAAGGACCTGGTAGAAGCTGAACTGAAGGAGTTTCAGTGGCACTTAGTGAATTTAAATCATGAGCATTTATCAAGATCTGAACTGGAAAAGGCAGACATATTTGACACAGTAGATAAGATGGTGGTGTGTTTTGGACCAGATGAAGCTGTGAAGATCATGGTGGACATCCTGAGACAGATGAACCAAAATGATCTTGCTGAACAGTTGGTGAAAGATCAGAAGCAAGGTAACGTTTAAAAGGTTAGTTCACCCAAATATTCTGTCATTAATTACTCACCCTTGTATCGTTCCAAACCCATAAGACCTTTGATCATCTTCAGAACACAAATAAAGATATTTGATGAAATCAGAGAGGCATCTGACCCTCCACACCTCCACAGAACCTGATTTTGCTGAGTATGACGTGTCCCTGGGTAAACATCTTTGCTGACCCTGGAATAACATTGTGATTAGTCAATCAGACCAGTTTATAGTTTTTTGTGAAGTTTAGGCTTACAATCAGTGTTTGGTGCTTGTCCATCAGTGTCAATCGTCTATCATTCAATATAAGAAGCCGCACCTCTGTGGCTCTCTGCGAACAACACCAGCGGGAACCTTCCCTTGAGTATTAACTTTTCCCACCTGGACAATCTTCACCCACGTTCCTCAGATTGATCACCGCCAGGTGTTGCTCATTTCTTGGTCTTTATAAGCCAAAACTTCAGAACAGACAGACGCGAAGTCTTGATAGCCCCCGGTGTTACGTGTTTGAATGTTCTTGTTGTCATTTCCATTGTGCTCTGTGTTTTTCCCAGTGTTTCCCCGAGTTTCGTCTAATTAAGTATTGCTTTCAGGTGTGTCTAGCTCGTTTACATTGATTGTCTGCCCTTCTTAAGTTGATCCCTGTGTTCCAGTACTTGTCAATGTATAGTGTAACTCTTGTCTTTGATCATTGTTTATATTAGAATATTGTTAAATTGCTCTAGCAACTCACTCTACGTTTGTGGATTATACACACCCATGACACCCGGTATAATTTCTGAGCATTTATCTAGTGTATTACTTTTCTGTGTATTGACCTTTGGACTCATTTACAATTCTTTCTGCCTGCCCCGATTTCTCTGCCTGGATATTGACCCTGAGTTTGCCTTGTCTCTGATTGCTGTTGATCTGACTCTGCCTGCCTTACTTCGTAAATAAAGCCTGCAAATGGATCCGACAGCCTCCGACGTGTCATTACATTAAATAAGATTTTACTTATGGCATTACTCATGGGTAAAGTTAGGTTCAGATGTAGAGATATGCTCAAAACTAACATTTTTTATTAAAATGATGTTCCAGGATCAACAAAATATGTTGACCCAGGAACCCGTCAGACTCAGCAAAATCAGGACATGCCTGATCCATAGACAACAACACAACCAAAATGATCCTAGGTCCAGAAACGTGGTAAAAGCACAGGTAAAAAAAGTCCATGTGACATCAGTGGATCAACTTCAGTTTGCAACACTACGAGAATACTTTTTTGCGCAAAGAAAACAAAAACACCATATACTCAACCATTCTTCTCTTATGACTTGTGTCTTCGCCATTTTAGAGAATATCGTCGCGTTAGCGTAGGGTTTCCTCTAGGCCCAAACAGCCACAGATTACGCACATGTTAGAGGTTTCACCCGAATGTAAACAAGGCTGATTACATCACATACGTTAAAGCTTGCGTATGCGGTGTGTTGAGATATTCTTTACAATGGCGTAAGATGTAAATCACGGGAGAAGAGAAAATTGTTATTTTAGTTTTATTTGCGCAAAACAGTATTCTCCTGGCATTGCAAAAGTGAAGTTGATCCACTGATATCACATGGACTGTTTTACCGAAGTTTATGCTACGTTTCTGGATATGGGATTATTGCCAGTTCTGTTGCTGTCTATGGAGGAACAGCTGGCTCTCTGATATCCTCAAAGATATTTTAATTTGTGTTCTGAAGATGAACAAAGGTCTTATGGGTTTGGAATGACATGGCGGTGAGTAATTAATGACAAAACTTCCATTTTTGGGTGAACAAACCCTTCAAGTCACTGTAACTGTAACGTGATTATTTACAAGTAAAAGCTCTTTTCCTTTTTGATCTGCTTATGTGTTATGTGTGAGATAAATGTTTCCCAATGAGTAATTTTCTCCTTCTTTCTCACAGCTCAGACTGATGGCAATATAAATACATCTGACCCTGTTATAGGTAATTCACAACATGTCTAGAGTAAATAGCAAAAACTGTCTATAAATGGAAATGGGAAAATATAAGCGGCAGATACAGATTATACAGATATACAGAATAGAACAGCATGTCCCCAGAGATACCCAGTTTACAGTGATCTGAAAACCTTAATTAAACTTCTATTAATGTGATTGAACTGTAAATTTACAGAGAATAGCGCTAATTTTAACAAACGGGTGCATTATTTTTTTTCTTTTACATAATTTTATGATAAACACAAATAATCACATTTTATATTATTAAAAACTTTTTTTGTTTTGAAAAGACCAGTCTTATAAAAGTGATCCAAAGGACGCTGAATAAAATCCATTTTATTCTTTCTTTATGTGTTCATGTTTTATCATCACTTAAATGCAGATAGGTTTAATCAGAAATATAAACATTTTAAACAAAAAACTGGAAAATGCATTTTTATTGAATAGTGCTTTTTTTTAATCAAAGTAAATATATAAATTATAGATATAGTTTGTCACAGTCAGATTCAAAATGGTAAAAACACGATCTACATGCATGATCTACATATATGAACCATTTTATGATTTATATTGTTTCTGATCCTTTCATTTACCACAATCGTCATTTTTTTCAAACCCAGTAGAATCGGATAGTCCTTTAACTAATTCAGGACATGCACTAGGGCTTTGCAGTCTATATCTTTGTGATTCAACAGATTGATTCAGTATCAGAAATATTTAAGCAAGTTTAAACACATGTTAAATACAGCCTCACCTTCTGTTTGATGTGCTAGATAATTTGTTAACCATTCATCAGCTATTTGATGACATTGGCCACCATGGCCTAAAGATGATCTCAAGGAATACAATAAGTGATCTGGAAATAATGTAAACTTATTCCGAAATTGTACATTTGAATCCCAAGTTATTAGGGATGGACTGTTGCCTTCATTCATATGAATTTATTCTGTCGGCATCAGTTACTAATACTGATAATCATGTTGATATGATAAAAAAGTCCAGCCACTCAAGGTCTTAAATTAATTTTAAGAAAAGTCAAATTTCATGACCTAGCAAAGAGAGCCATTGATAAAGCAATGCAGAGTAACAGAGGACATCTGGATCTGTTCCTGCGATTTCTGATGGGAATTTCACTGCAATCCAGTCAAAACCTGCTCAAAGGCCTGGTCAAACACACCGAAGACACAAGTATGGGCACCAGACAAACAACAGAATACATTAAACAAGTACAGTCCAAGAATATCACAGATGAAGCTTCAGTCAACCTATTCTACTGCTTACTTGAGCTCAAAGATCATTCATTATATGAGGAAATCCAGAGTTACCTCAGTTCAGACACACATACAGGAATAGATCTCTCGTCTTCAATGTGCACAGTGCTGACCTACATACTGCTGATGTCAGAGAAGGTGCTGGAGGAGTTCAACCCTAAGAGATTTACGTCATCAAAAGCAGACTACGAGAGACTAATTCCAGTTGTGAGATGCTGCAGAAAAGCACTGTGAGTAATTTCACTAACTGTTGGTAAATTAAAAGTTTTGTTCTACATCCCTAAACAATTACATGTCAGAATATTATTTGAAATATTTCCCCCGGTGATGAAGAATACAGTATGTTTTTGCAGAAAATGTGAAAATAATTAGGCTAAATCACTTTCTTTTGACAGACTTGATGGCTGTGGTTTTGATAAAACATGCTGTGAAACTGTGTCTTCTGCTCTACAATCATCAAACACTCATCTGACTGAGCTGGACCTGAGTAACAATCACCTGCAGGATTCAGTAAAGTTGCTTTCTGATGGACTGAAGAGTTCACACTGTCAACTGAACATACTGAGGTTTTACATTCACTGAATCACTTTGTTCAAATATGGAGAAATATTAGGAGAATTAAATGAAACTTAAACTTCCCTAATGACTTTTATGTACATTGCTCCATTTGGATTAATATGTCAACGACTGTGACCGTAGAGTCAGAGAGTTTAACTAAATCAGTTTGATTCATAAATTTGCTGCAGTGCTGAGCATAAATGCATAGAGGAGTTATTAGCTTAACCTTCAGGAGTTGACACTGAGGCATGTTCAGGCTTTGTAGTAAAAATGTGTTTTTATTTAAAGGAATAGTTCACCCAAAAATGAAAACTGCCTAATAATTTACTTACCCCCAAGCCATTCCAGGTGTATATAACTTTCGTCTTTCAGTCGAACACAGTCAGAGTTTTTCTTATGTAAGTCATAAGTCATATGTCGAGTCAGAGGCTCACCTCAAGCTAGTCCAATTGAGTTTAGCTAATGTTCAAGTCAAGTCAAGGCACAGTATCAAAATATTTTTATCACATGACCTTATTAATTTTTCCTCAGAAATTAACTTTAATTATACTTTTTAAATAATGATTAACTTAACTTGTGTGGTCCTTATTTAGGGTGTAAATTTTTTTAAACCAATGTAATTTCATTTGGTTTATTAATTCACATTTGTGTAGTTTTTAGAGAACTTATCATAGTTTTTAAAATGTATTAAAATGTATTTTAAATTATTTTTAAATAGGTAAAAAACAATTTATGTAAAATTCACTTTATAAAAGACCCACATTTAGTGTAAGATTTAAGATCTAAATAGATTTAAAATCTTTCTTTTTTTTTATCAGTAGATGGCTGCAGAGCTCCACTATTTGCTATTTGACAAACTGAAAGATATCTTTTCACATGTTTTTTTTTTTTCAGTTGAGGTTTAGCACTTTTTAAAAGTAATTGAATTAATTTCCTTTTAATTAATTTTAACTGCATTTTCCAAAAATCTTACACCAAACCATGTCAAATGATCCATGTTTTCCCCATTAAGAGAAATTTGAAATGTCTGCCTTCAATTTTATTTTGCATAAAAGGCAGTTTTTGTAAGCAAACCTATGTAAAAAAATAAAAAAAAATTAACTAATGAACAAGCTTACATACCTTTCCTTTTTGAAGAGTTGATGTCCCGGCTTTGCAAATGCATACATCAAATGCATACAGTTTTTAAATGTGTACCTTTATTTGGCATACTGTGCTTTTCTGCTTGTACAGTGTTATTAATTGCACAAACTCACATCGCTTCTGCCACCAGTTCAGTGCCTTATTAAAAAATATTGCAGGATCATGTTGTTAAAGTTAAATTTACATTAATATGTAAATAATGTTTCATTCTTTTCACAGGCTGTGTGGGTGTGATCTCACTGCTCAGTCCTGTGAAAGTTTATCTTCAGCTTTAAAATCTTCAAACTCTGTCCTGAGAGAGCTGGACCTGAGTAACAATGACCTGCAGGATTCAGGAGTGAAGCTTCTTTCTGATGGACTGAAGAGTCCAAACTCTGAGCTAAAGACACTGAGGTAAATGTTTTTTCATTAAATAATGAACAAAATATTATCAGAATTTCTATTTTAAAGATTTGCAATTGATGGGTCTCTGGGCAACATGGCAGTGTTTTGTAACTGAATAGATAATAGACACTTTTAGAGAAAATTAATCTCTGCTAGCACTGCAGTTTGGGCCACTTATAATACAGATTTGAAAATATTATTTATTAATGATATTCTTGTGTTAAAAAATATCTACACATTAACTCTTAAGCCTTTTTATCTGTGAGTTTAAATATTTCAGCAGCCCCCCTAGACTGAGGTTTTTTAGGCAGCCATTGTTTAGAAGACTGCATAGTTGTAATAGTATGACAAGCACAGTGCTCTCTGGCTCAGCACCAGCAAACATGCGAAAGCCCATTAATTTGGCAGTTATGCAACATAACCGAACGTTTTAAATCCCATATTTGGGACCGTACTTCCAGGGACACAAAAAAATCCTATATGTGGGACTGTACCGCTCAAAATGTTAATTGTTTCTGTAAATCGTAAAGCCCTACCTGAGGCTGTTTTCAACTTTTTCAACTTTCAAAATGTAGATTTTTTTAACGGTCATTCAAATAACAAACTGGTTGGTAGTTTAGCAGAGCAAATATTGGGGGAATTGTGTCATGAAGTGTAGTTTTAAGAGTTTTTTAGGTGAGAACATAGTTGTTTAAAACTAAAACCTAAAAGATAATGCCTATTTGGTATGCTGATTTAGTAGCTCCAGGGAATCGCTGGGCACTAAGTGCTTATGTATCCGCTGAGAGCAGCCTTGAGCCTGGCTATATATAGGCACCTGGCAATAAAATGGACAAAAAAGCAACGTTCCCTCCTACAAGTAAGGGTACCATTGGCAGTGGAAAGGCAAGGTGTTCTGTACCGAACCGTATTGTACTGTACTGACCTGTACTGCTCAGTAGAAACGACCCATAAGTGAAAATGCACGTCCTAAAAAGTAAAGTTGTGGGCTCTTTGACTGCCCCCTATATTTTTATTGAAAAGAAATGCTTTTCTATTAGAATTTGAAATGTAAAAGGAAAGGAAAAAAGCATCATATCGATAATTCTAATGGCATCATGAGTTCGACACTAGTTAGACCATCAGTGTCACTGGAGTTGACAACAGCCGTGCATCTTTTGTAATACTGACTACCCCAATTATACATTGGTGGACAGAGCTTAGGTGAATATGCCAACAAGGCGGGCTATTTGGACATAGTGTAAATAGACACTTCGATAAATACAATTTATTGTTATTTCTGCTCTTAGTCTTAGTCACATGCATCTTTGGCATTTTCTCTTTTTTTGTCACAATATCTCAGTCTCCTTTTTCGCAAATACTCTGTTCTGTAATCAGACTCAGCATGCCTACATTGTCTGTAAAGTAGATTTATGCTGAGTGTTTCATTCATTAGTCATAACCGTTTAATAAATTATGAAAAATATAAATGAATCATTAATAAAAAATCTCTGAAAATGAAAAAAAGCAAATCATTGTGCCATTTTGAAGTAGCAGACTAGATTAGAACATTAGAGTTATGTTTTTGAATCTTATCTTTCACTACCTTGTTAACATAAGATTTCAGGCGCAGTATTGTGCCACTATTGTTTGTGTGAGGTATCTAATGCTTTATTTTTGCATCTAAATGCAACACATATAATGTCTAATGATTTGGGGCAATGTTTTCCAATTTTCAACTGACCAACTATTTTATTAAAAAATCAGATTAATATAAAAAGAAACAACAAACAAACTAATGTCTTGTGGACTGTTTTTGTAGGTTGTCTGGCTGTATGGTAACAGAGGAAGGCTGTCATTATATTTCTATAGCTCTGACTTCAAACCCCTTACACCTAAGGAAGCTGGATCTGAGCTACAATTACCCAGGAGATTCAGGAGTCAAGCTGCTCTCTGAAAAACTGGAAGATCCAAACTGCTCATTGATCAAACTCAAGTATGTCAACGGGAGTTCTTGGGTTTTGTTGTTTAAACTTTTCAGTGTCTCTGTATTTCTGGTTGAGCAGCCCGATCTTTCAGTTTCTCCCAGGTCCTTTGCTTTGCTCTACATAAGCTAGCTGCCGTGCTGACCCCATTTAGGCTTCCTATTTTGTGGACCCAAAAGTCTGTCTCAGAATCCTCTCCAGAGCCAGATTCAGTACAGGAATCCTCAGAGTCCACCCCTGAATCCACTTCAGTCCAAGAGCCAACAAAGTCCACTTTAAATTAAGCTCTAGTCCAGGAGTCCTCAGAGCCCACTTCAGTCCGGGAACTCTTAAGAGTTTGCTCCAGTCTGTGAGCCTCCAGAGTCTACTCCAGAACCTGCTCCAGTCCGTGAGCCTTCAGAGCCCACTCCAGTCCAAAGGACCCTCAGAGCCCACTTTAGTCCGGGAAACCCTCAGAGCCCTCTTCTGTTCCGGAGTTCTCAGACTCAGCTCCAGAGCCTGCTCTGATTAGGGTTGGAACTAAAAATTGCACTACTTGGGCTCTTGAAGACCAAGGTTGAGAAAGCCTGACTTAGTGGTTAGTGCGTTGACATACAGCTCAACTGCTCTTACCGCAACCCTAGATCAATTCCCATCTCTAGGTCCTTTGCCAATCCTGCCTCCCTCTCTCTCCACCCAATATTTACCTGTCTGCTCTTAGCTGTCCTATCTAATAAAAAAATGCATAAAACCTGCAAACATGTGCACAAGCTTTCAACAAATGTGGCTAAAGGTGCTGAAAGAGGTGCATTCAAAATCGCATATTTATTAGGGGTGTAACGATACACCAAAGACACGATTCGGTTCAGTTCACGGTTTTGAAGTCACGGTTCGGTTCGGTTTCTGTTTGCTGTGGGGTTAGGGTTGATGTCATCTTAACAGCAATGCTAAGGAACAATAGATTCACTTAATAACAAGAACAACTAAACTTTTTCTTTATTAACTTTGCCATCACATTTTTAGTACAGTCAGGATACCTGAGTAAACAACAAAAAATCAATAAATACCTCCAATATATAAAAAGATTTTCTTTAGTGCAGCCATCCTAACTAAGTAAACTAAAATTAAATAACTGCAGTGTAGACTACTGAAAGATAAACAGGGTTGTCCTCTCTAAGGACATTTGGAATAGTGGCATAGTATAGTATTCACAGGAATAGTGGCATTTTCTCTTTCGATTTTCCACTCTGCTACAGCTGCCTGTAATATTTCCGACAGATGATAACTTGT
>JAUYWG010000049.1:788306-807399 GCA_034779775.1 Enteromius afrohamiltoni
CGTCACTGTTGCCTCAGTGTATTCTGGGATTTGCACCGAGATCTTTAAGGAGGAGTCTGTGATTCATCAGAGGAAAGTCTACAGCTTCATTCATCTGAGCGTTCAGGAGTTTCTTGCTGCTTTCCACATGTTTTACTGCCATCTGGCAAAGAATATGAAACCATTGCAAGACATTAATTATGAAAAACAAAGCCCTTTGTATGATCTACTAAGATCAGCACTAGATAAAGCTCTTGAGAGTGAGAATGGTCATCTGGATCTGTTTCTGCGGTTTCTGCTGGGCGTCTCACTGGAGACCAATCAGAGACTCTTACAGGATCTATTGACACACACAGAGAACAGCTCAGAGAGCATCAGAAAAATCACACAATACATTAAAGACCAGATCAAGAGAAAAGACTACATTATGAACATCTCCACTGAAAGATCCATCAATCTGTTCCTCTGTCTGCTGGAGGTGAAAGATCAGACTCTGTCCGGAGAGATTCAGGAGTTTGTGAAATCAGACAAACACTCAGAGAATAAACTCTCTCCTGCTCAGTGCTCAACAATCGCCTACATGCTTCAGATGTCAGAGGAGCCGCTGGATGAGCTGGATCTCATGAAATATAACACAACAGATGAGGGGAGAAGAAGACTGATACCAGCTGTAAGCAACTGTAGAAGAGCTCTGTGAGTATTTATTTATGTCATCACATTAGAAACAGATTAGTCACTTGAGTTGAACTTGATTGCACCTTTATTAATCATTTATAGACATTGAAACAGACGAAAATCACAGATGTGTGGAAAAATATGCTCATAATCTCACATTCAGAATTAAAAGCAGAATTGAAAAGTTTGTAAAAATTTTGTAAAAGTTTGTATATTAACATTTTTATATTTTAGACACTAAATGATCAATGATTACCACATTTACATTTGAGTCAAGTCAACTAATGTCAGTTTTGTTTAAAAAAAGGTTTTCTATAAAGTGCTTTTAACAATGCATATTGTGTCAAACCAACTTTACATTATCAAAACTTTCTTATTACTTTTATATTGTATTATACATCATATAGCTATTACATTATCAAACATAAAATTGACATCCTTGTTTTGTTTGATTTTTAGATGTAATAAAAAAATTGCTGGGAATAGTCTATATTTGACAGATTTTAATTTATTACTCAACCTAATACAGCTAGTAAAATGTGTATGTTTTTGTAAAAATATGTTAACTTATATAAGTATGACTACATTACTTACTCGACAAAACAAAATGATATCCTCACTGCAAAAAATGCTCTCATGTTGGAAAATGAACCTCAGTGGTCATTAAAGAGTAAGTAGGGAGGCAGTAATGACTTCCATGGTTGCATTGAAGGGAGAGGAAACAGTTGCTGAATCTGAGATGGGAAAGCTGTGAATGGATGCCAAGGCTGAGATGATTAAGCTTGGAATGGCCTCTGTGGCCAGGATGAGAGGGCTAAGACAATCTACATGGCAGAGAAAAAGGGACTTAAAAAGACTTCTAGATTATACTGCAAGACCAGAGCAGATTCAGGGCTGTTTGCACTCCAAATAGCTGAAAATAGACCCAAAACATTAAAGATACAGCATTATATTTCATTGTATGTATGGGGTATGTTTTATCTCTTTGTAAATTAAACACAACTTCAATGTCTCCTGCAAATAAAGCTTGTAATGTTCAGACTTGATCTGTGAGCGTTGTTTGTAAGTGTTGATGAGAAGAAGAGTGTGTCTTTGCCCACAATAATTCTTGTACAGAATATCAAAAGATACAAAATCGTTAAGAGACTATTTCTGTTCATCCTGTTACAGTGTAAATTCATAACATTTTTAAAAAACAGAACATTTTACAGTCAAGAAATGCCTCTACCTTACTATTATTTACTTTTAATCAGTCATCAAACTTAATGACACTTAAGCCATTATGTAGGTGAATGTTGTAAACAGACTATGTGATCTGCTTCTTCAGCAACCTTCTGTTTTATCAATGCCCACATGTTCAGAAAAAAAAACATTGCAAATGGTAAAGGAACATTAAGTTAATTAAAATAAATAGTCAGTCACTTCAACTGAATCGTTCTTAACAAAACATCAACAATGTGCCTATGTTAGAATTTACAGATAGCCACTGTAATCATCATGGCTTCTGTTCAGAGACTTCCATGTCACTTAGGACATTAGATACGTGATCAATAAAAACATTTTATTGTCATCTACAGAATACATAAAACATGACTTTAAGCATTCATCCCATCCTCACTGCACTATGTTGTCCCCTATTACAGACTTGCTGGATGCTGCCCTTTTGATCAACACAGTGAAACTGTGTGTTCAGCTCTCCAGTCATCAAATTCTCTTCTGAATGAGCTGGACCTGTGTATAATTGACCTGAAGGATTCAGGAGTGAAGCTACTTTCTTATGGCCTGAAGAGTCCAAACTGTCAGCTGGAGATACTAAGGTTTGACTTCCATGTTTATTAATTATGCACAATTGTGTATTATGTGTATTTAACATTAACATGACTAGCAGATACACTTTATATTGTAGTATGAATCTATGAATCTCATTTTCTTGGAGAACACAAGTAGTGTTTTTTTTTTCAATAACACCTGTGGGAAAAAAAAATCATCACATACTGGAACGTTTTGAGAGTGTAATGATTTCCATTGGAACCAGTGTAGAAGTTTATGGAATCTAAAGTGAAATCCAAAAACACAAACAAAGACTTGACAGGCTTGAATTAAACAGACTTAACCCACCGACAGTGGATTACAACATCAATACATGACAAGGAACATTGGGAACATGATGGCTTCTTATAGCAAATCTGATGGTCACAAGACAAGAATCAACCAATGGGAAACACGACACCTGACCTGGACAATCAATCGGAACATGACACATACACAAAGCAGAGATACATGAGGGCAAGGGAAGCATGAAACAAACAGGAACTGTGACTTATCTTTAAAATAAAAGACATAAAACACAACCCAAAACCCAACATTACATGTACCCTCCTCTAAGGGCAGCTCCAGATGCCCTAACCACATATAACAGAAGCCAAAACGTCCAAGAGTATGGTAGGGCAGAGGTGGGATAGGGGGAGGGCTAGGCCCATGCAGGAGAACAGTGTCAGAATTGTCGAAAAGTGGTGGGCCATGGAGCAGTGGTAGATCTGGCAGAGCAGAGAGTTACTGGACAGCCTCCTTGATCCTGACAGGGCAGACAGTGAGTTCAGGAATGGCCTCTGGAGAGGCCTCATAAGGGCAGTGTGAGATGTGACAAGATGCTGGAAGATCAGCTAAGATGTTATGATCCCCTGCTGAAAAAATCAGCATATCCTGGTAAGGTATGTTTTGAAGCTGGGATGCTGGTTTAAACTAGTCCTTTTGCTGGTTTATGCTGGTCCTTTGCCAGCATCTGACCAGCAAAAGACCAGATCTTTAACCTCCCATCTGTAGGCAGACTAGTCACTGTTCTGGATAAGGCTTATGAGTGTGGTGTCATCTGCAAACTTCAGTAGCTTGACAGAGTGGTCTTTAGAGGTGCAGTTGTTGGTAGGGGAGAGGAGCAGAGGAGCAGGGGGGAGACAACACAACTCTGAAGAGCTCCAGTGCTGATCCTATGGGAGCTGAATGAAAATTTTCTAAGCTTTGCTAGCTGCTGTCTGTTTGGGATGATAGTGTTAAAGGCCGAGCTGAAGTCCACAAACAGGATCTTGGTCTGTCTAGATGTTTCAGAACCTAATGCAGTCCCATATTGACAGCATCATCCACGTTTAGTCTACAAAATTAACACTGATTTCTGATGTGCTAAAACATTAGCCACATTAACATCATCTGTTTAGCTGTTCATTTATTAGCTCTGTGTTACGTCCGAACTGACTGCACTGCATTTTATGTGTTAACATTTTTCTATTTTAACTGTTTTATTCTCATTTTAAATCAATTTTTAATCATTTTAAAAGTTGTACGGCTGTGATTATTATTATTTTCTTAATCTTATTTCTTTTTAAATTTCATTATTTCCTTTTAAGTAGGGCACTTTGAATTACGTATGTATGAAATGTGCTATATAAATAAACTTGCCCTGCCTTGAACACTGCTTCACACCATTATTGTGAATGGATAAATAATGCAGCTGAATTTCTTTCTTCTCGAAATCTGATCTCTTCAGGTAAACTGTCCTCAGTATCGATCGCAAGTTATCAAATTTGTGTCTTCAGGCATAGTCAACTTATCTGCATTTATTTGTTAATTTTTAAAAAAATATATAAAATAAGGCTTTCAAATCAGATACAGGAGAAATGGAGGTACATCATCTAATTTTACAAATAAATGATCTTTTGAGTTGTGATGCAAAACTTCCCTGTTGCAAATTTAAAACTCAGTGATGGAGCAGGCAGCACGTGATATATATGGTATATATTGTGCTGTTACATGCTAAGGTCATGGTGGGCTTCAAATTTATTTGACTACTGCATGTACACCTCTGGCATTTCCATCACAGGTTTTGATGTAACTGTGTTTAAGAAATTGCAAAAGAGTATTTGTAATCAGATTTGAGCACTCAGAGTGTTCATATGTGGTTTGAATACAATTTTCATGCTGTTAAGAAAACCAAAGGCCATGGGCTGCAAAGTTTCGGAAATAATGTGCTATGTATGAATGTTGGATTCACTCAGTTCGGCCATGATGTGATTACTTTGGGCACCATATGCATGTGATATTTGAATAGTATAATTTATTTTTCTCCCCTCAGGTGGGAGAGGTGCATGACCAAGCTTCAATTAATTGATTCAAATCCTTTACTTCATTACGAAAAACCAATTCTGACAGAAGTTCCCAATTTAAGTTCTAGCATTATCAGCTGGTAGAGCTATTTCTGAGGCATGGTTAAGATGTTAGCTTGAGCAAAACCTCAGACGTGAGCTGTTGAAGAGTTGCTAGATCATGGATGGCCAGTTGAATTGCTCTGTTATAAACCTTCCCTGATTAACACATTAATATCACTGTTTATTTGTTTTTGTTTGTCTCTCTCTCTGCACAGGCTACATGGGTGTAATCTCACTGCTCAGTCTTGTGAGAGTTTGTCATCAGTTTTAAAATCCTTAACCTCCAATCTGAGAGAGCTGGACCTGAGTAACAATGACCTGGGGAATTCAGGAGTGAAGCTTCTTTCTGATGGACTGAAGAGTCCCAATTGTCGGCTGAAAATACTGAGGTCTGAATTCAAACACTTTGATGTATTTTATTTATTTATTTTTCAAATGTATTTCTTAACTTAAACTTGCATTGCTTATTTTGTATGCAATGACTTTGGGCTTTTCTTGTTCAGATGTTCCATATGTAATCTTACTGCTCAGTCTTGTGAGAGTTTGTCATTAGTTTTACAAACCTCAACATCCTGTCTGAGAGAGCTGGACCTGAGTAACAATGACCTGCGTGATTCAGGAGTGAAGCTTCTTTCTGATGGACTGAAGAGTCCCAACTGTCAGCTGGAGATATTGAGGTAATCTCCAGTGTCTCCACAACAAACAAGTCAACAAACATGGGATGCAGGTCACCTGCACTAACAGAAATTGTGGGCAGTGGAGTGGGAGAGTCAGCTTAATTGTGTTTTTAAATGCCCTTAAAGGCAGACACAGATTCCAGGGCCAAGCCCCTTATGGCTTTTTTTGGCATTTTGGACATTTACATTTTTCTTAAGGAACTTTTTGAACATTTTGTAATTTATATGGTTTTACACACTGAATTGAATTAATCATTGAAGGATATAGCCTTTTGCACGCTTTAGTCATGACTAGTTAAAACAAAAAAACATTGGAAAGATGGTACAAATACTAAATGGTACAAATTGATCTTTTCTGAAATTACACAGTAATCTAAATTGAAAAGGCTCTTCAGGTGTTTACCCTTGGTCTTTAGTATGGAAATACTTTGTTCCTGTTCCTGTATAAATGTATCAGGAGTCTACGCCTTTTTACTTTTGTGATGAAAACTATCAAATTTAGTAGTTACAGCTGACTGCCTAACTAATGTGATGTGGATTATTTCTGTCTGTGTGTGTAGATTGTCAGGCTGCATGGTGACAGAGAAAGGCTGTGGATATGTGTCTTCAGGTTTGAGTTCAAACCCCTCATACATGAAAGAGCTGGATCTGAGCTACAATTACCCAGGAGATTCAGGAGTCAGTCTGCTCTCTGAGGATCCAAACCGCTCACGACACAAACTTAAGTATGTCAGCAAGGGTTCTTACTCTTCATTGTCTAACTAACTATATATATATATATATATATATAAATATATATTAGTATATATAAATCACACAGGTGATTTAATTTTCATAATTTAATGTGCAAAAATGGCATGGTCTTCGATTGCAGAGCTCTGACAGATGCTCTAGCCCGTGTAATTTCAAAAAGCAAGTGAGTGAGACAGAGCGATAATCCAGGGGAGCTAGTATTAGTCCAAACCAGGTACAAACAGGGTCCAAGATGGCAGCAAAGAGTAAATCCAGATACCAGGCGGAAATCAGAACCCGGGAGAATCTAACAAGGCTAAACTATGACAACACTTTGTGTAGTCTCTATCACTAGCAGAGTCATATGTGCTAGACAATACGCTGCGATTAGAACAGGGACTGAGTGCATCTTTACACTCTGTGTAAAGTGATTCAGGTAATTTAGTGATGTGTGACAGCTGTGTGATATCAATTGTAATTATTTGATTTTGTGTTTTTTAACAATCTCTGTTTTATAGCATGGCTCATGGAGGAGAATGCAGAATTACAGCAGGACTAAAGAAATGTATGTCTACACACAACTAACCTGATTTTACCATGTGCAACATGTCCATGGGTCATCATCTGTGTTGACCCTGGAACAACATTGTGATTAGCCAATCAGATTTGAAGAAACAGTTTATAGTTTTTGTGAAGTTTAGGCTTACAATCAGTGTTTGGTGCTTGTACATCAGTGTCAGTCATCTGTCATTTCCTCTGATTTTAGGCATTACTCATGGGTAGGGTTAGGTGTAGAGATATGATCCCAACTACATTTTTCAATTAAAATGTTGTTCCAGGGTCAACAAAATATGTTGACCTAGGGACACTTAGTACTTGGCATAATCACGACGTGCATCTAGCCCACACAAACACACAAACACACACATTGGTATTTAAGGTTTATAGGTACTCTCTATAGGTGTAATGGTTTTAATACTGTACAAACTGTATGTTGTTGTCCTGCACCAACCCTACACCTTAAGGCTGATTTATACTTCTGTGTCTGACTTGTTCTTTGCTTTGTTGTATTTTAAGTAAATTTAAAATAAAATATAAAACAAAACTAAACAAGCATATATGGAGCAAGGGGTTCTAGCAGAACAGTAACGTGCTTGCGGTCCGCGTGGAATGGATGCAATGTTAGATTTTTGGAGGCTTGCATGTCAGGTTTGGTGTAGGCTGCATAGGTGACGGCGTAGGTTCGACGCAGAAGTATAAATTGGGTTTAAGAGAAAACTATAGCCATTTTTACATCAATAATACCTCACGGGGACCAAAATTTATTGCCATTACTATACTTGTGGCGACATTTGGATATTTTGTGGAGAACTCATGCACACACTCTTACACAGCTTTAATGATTGTTGTTGCTATAAATGTCTCTGTTCTTGTGTTCAGATGCCTGTTTTCTCACACTGGATCCAAACACAGCAAACACTGAACTCATTTTGTCTCAGGAGAACAGAGAAGTGACAAATGTGGAAGAGAATCAACTGTATCCTGATCATCCAGACAGATTTGATGAGTGTCAGCAGGTGTTGTGTAGAGAGAGTGTGTGTGGACGCAGTTACTGGGAGATTGAATGGAGTGGAGATAGAGGCGTGTATATATCAGTGTCATATAAGAGCATCAGCAGGAAGGGAGACAATGCTGAATGTGTGTTCGGACATAATAATCAGTCCTGGAGTTTGCTTTGCTCTCCCTCCAGATACTCATTCATACAGAATAACATATGTACTGATCTCCCTGTGGAGCGCATCAGCAGTAGAATAGGATTGTATGTGGATCACAGCGCAGGAACTCTGTCCTTCTACAGCGTCTCTGACACAATGAGCCTCTTCCACACAGTCCAGACCACCTTCACTCAGCCGCTCTGTCCTGGGTTTTGGCTTTGGTCCGGATCATCAGTGAAACTGTGTTAATGAATAAGGAAAGATAAGGACGAGAGATCCTAATGCTTTGAACTGCATCATTCAACAATAACAGTGATATGTTATTAACATCTTTGTTGTCCCAGGAACACATCTACGGGTAACTCGGCTAAATCAGAACGTGCTGTGTGTGTGTGTGTGTGAGAGTCCTGTTGAGTGACATGGATCAGGGCTCTTCTCAATTTATATTGGTGTTTTTATTGTATTGTTGCATCAGTCATTTATATTATTACGATGAAAACCGTTTAGTTATAACTCATATTTTATAAATCGTGATTTTTTTTAAATTAACTTAAGATCAGATTGAAACAAACATGTGCAATGTATAAATGCTGTATGAATCCCTAATGTAATAAATTCCTCACAAGATTAAATGAGCTTCATGGGAGTTTCTGACAACAAAAAAATATGACATTACTCATAGCATTTAATGGAATATATTTATTTATTGTTACTACAGTACATGTATGCTCAGTTATAGGATCTCCTTCAAGCTGTCTAGTCAAAACAGGCAGGTCTAACACCGGGGGCTGTTCCTCATACGCCACTGACTGGATTTAATTAGATTTAATCTGATTTTACCGGATCTTGGATTGGTTTGTTCCTCTAAGGTCATCCCGGTCTTGCTGTGATAGCAACATTTAAAAATGAATTTGAAAATAATAATGCTGTGTAGTCTATAAAAGCTTTACTCACTGAAACAAACATTAATTATGAAATAATGACTTTATAATTGTACTGGAGTATTACACACAGTTCATCTGAATCATGCATTCATTTGAGTGACGACAGGCAGCTATTATGGGAGTGTCTTGATGGAGCGCAGGAGATGCAGGATAACTTGATCTTTAAGAAACTTTAATTAGTGCTGTCACAAAAACAGATCTGTTCGACATTGATATTGGACAATTACATCCAGATAGTTAAATCTAATATGCAATTTATTTGAAGAACCAAATTAGCCAGAGATCAGTTATTAGGGTAAGAAGATCAGGCATCATTCAAATAATCTCAGATGTATTAAGCTACGAATAAAGAACAGACCCCAGGAAACAATAATATCCAAAATATCCATGACTTTGCGTTTGTGAGAGTGTGCATCTTAAATAGTTTGAAGTCAGTGATCAGCTCCAGAGTAGAGGGTTATGGCAAAAATGGGCTGAATCCGGAGTGAGTAGGTACTTAAAGGAATAGTTCACCCAATGAAAAACGCTTGCGGCACTTTGATGTTATACACCGACCCAGTCTGTCTGTGTTTATTCCTGGCAGGGACACGTTTATATAATTACTTTCTTAAGTCTAGCACGTTTTTTAAACTAAAAGATGCATCCAATTGAAATGTATTAGTTTAAAAAACGTGCTGGACTTGAGACAGTAATGAAATAAACATGTCCCTGTCACAAATAAATAGATTCAATTAAATTATGTGACTAAATCACAAACTGCTGTGGGACGGACCGGTGGCTGCAGCGCCGCTTCAAGACGAACAGGTGTGCGTTTCCCGAACAACGATGTAACTCGCTGATAAACCACCATAGTGCGATGCATTGTTTTGGAAACAAACTAGCTACACACGACTGTTTCCCGAACATGGCCGCATCTCTGTCGTTTGAACCACGTTACTTCAACATCATAGGGCCATTGTTAATGACGTCACACGCATGTCGTGAAGATATACCTTCTGCTATTAACCCATAAGGGCCCGGACCG
This sequence comes from Enteromius afrohamiltoni, assembly GCA_034779775.1. Taxonomy (NCBI): domain Eukaryota; kingdom Metazoa; phylum Chordata; class Actinopteri; order Cypriniformes; family Cyprinidae; genus Enteromius; species Enteromius afrohamiltoni. Next base: position 798,249 of record JAUYWG010000049.1, read on the forward strand.
ATTGTTCCTTTTAGGAATATTATAAGGCATATAAAACAGACCAAATGGACCACTTATAACATGTTTATGCAGTTGTTTTTAAAATTCAACCCCTCCTTGTGAGAGATCTGTAATGTTACATATATGTCACACTGGCCATTTATGGTCAATTTTTGATGTGAGATATATGTTACTTTGGGCATTTACTTCTCCATTGAGACGTTTTTTGCTTTATAAGAGCTTTTCTTGCTTATCCACAACATGCATTAAAATGATTACTTTACTGGGAAAAGAAGTAAAAAGATTTTGCGTTTTCTTTGCTTTGCCGAAATATTTTTCAAAACTACATAATTGTGACCATTACATTTTACCTTAACTCTTTTGTAATGTATCAAAATTCTACCTTTTCATGTATATGATTTAACCAGAAATCCATTTTTAGATTTGTTTTTCATAACTTGAAAATGTGCTAACTGAATGAAAAGTCTGTCTTGTTACAGATATGTCACATTGGGCTTTTATGACAAAATAAATAATGACCTCACACTGGAGGTCAACGTGTTGAGCATGCTTGTAGATTTGTGAAAATGTTTTGAAATGTGCAGCAGAAAAATACGTGCAAAAACACATAATTAAATCGCTTTTTATATTTAGATAGTACTGCATGTTAGTTTGCTTCTTGTGCCCAAGAGCATATTTGTAAAAGCCCATATATCTCACTATCAAGACACTATGCTCTAAGCACAGCTCCGGTGCTGCAGCTCAAACCGCGAGCGCTGCGAGTGTTCGTTTGATCTCTGCTTTCGGGGAACTAAGCTGGTGACGACGGTCATAAACACTCCAGTTATATGTGTTGTGAGTAATTATATAGCTCGTTTTCTCGCTGAAGGGACGCATCTTCACTTGTTGTTTTTCTCGCCGCTGATCAGGGATTTCTGTGCAGTTTCTGTGCTTTGTAATGAATTTAACAAGGTCAGGTCTTCATTAACTCTTCATTGACAGCCAGCTGTGTCAGCTGAAGACATGATGCTGTCAAACGCCAACAGTCTGGTGAGTGAGCAGCGCTATGAACGCGTTTAGATTAGTGATGATGATGATGATGATGATGATGAGGGTTTGAGATGAGTGTGCTTGATCGTTCAGCCGAAGCTGTATCTGTCCGTCATCGAGGACGTGATTGAGAGCATCAGAGAGCTGTTTAATGATGAAGGAGTGGAGGAACGAGTGCTGGACAGCCTCAGACAGGTGCTGCTCTATTCTCCTTCACTACATCAGGAAAAGAATATTTTTAATGGTAGAAGTTCATTTGAACTGTTTGTAGCGCAAACCATTAGCATTTCTGAGATGCTTTTTATTGTTTTTTTTTGTTTGTTTATAGCAGCTGTGTAGTGTGTTTTTGTTTTGCAGTATTGACTAGAGTTTGTATATAATACATAGTTTTAGTAGAAATACAGCGATGAAGTGTTGTGTCGCAGCGTGTGGTTACCAGTACTATAGTAACCTTGTTTTTTGGTTTAATTGGAAGTAAATCTATGATTAATTGTTAAAAGTGTAGTTTCCCTGATGTGTGTGTGTGTGTTTTACTGTGTTTCAGCTCTGGGAGTCAAAGGTCATTCAGTCCAAGGCTGTGGAGGGTTTCATAAAAGACAGCAATCCATCCAATTTTGTTCTGCAGCTGCCAACAAACTACTCTCAGAGTTTCCACAAACCCACCGGTCTGTTCTGAGTCTCTGTCCCAGTGCAATCCCACACAAACACACCCTTACTGCTGCTAGCGTCCCGTTAAATGCTCTAAACATGTTATGTTTTAGTCTAGTGAACCTTTTCAGTCACAGTCTGTGATCCGTGTCCCTCACAACATACGTTTGCTTTCACACTTTTGTCTTGGTTTCTGTTGATTTGTATTTGATACTCTCTGTCTGTTCTCAGTTGTCATTCCAGCAGCTCAGAATGTGCAGAGTTTCTCCTCCAAAGCAGTAAGTCAGCAAACACAGATCTTCTCACACACGCTCACAACGGTTTCGTGTCTGTCTGCGTCTCAGATTTGGACTGATTTTGATCAAGAATAACTTTGTATCTCCAGATAAACTCTTGCTGGACTGAAGCAGCTCATCAGTCATGATGTGAGCCATAATACCTTGATGGGTCAAATATTATAAACAAGATACTACACTGACAGTTTGTCATTTAGCAGAAGCTTTTAAGTGTCTTGGGAAAGGGGGATGATCTGCAGGTGCTGTGACATGCTAGCCTAGTGTAGTACTGCCTTGATCAGCTGCTTCAGGTGTGTTTAATTAGGGTTGGAGCTAAACTCTGCTGGACAACGGCCCTCCAGGACCGGCCTTGATGACTGCTCACACTCCTCGACTAAAACAGGTTCTCCTGGAGGTGTGTGAAATCTGTGTTTGTGTGTGTTTCAGAGCGGCTGTGGTTCTGTCGCGACCTTCTCTCTGCCGGCTGGAATCACGTATCCGGTGCAGATCCCCGCTGGCGTCACACTGCAGACAGCCTCAGGTCACACACACACACATCCAGTGGTAGTGTTTCACATCTACAGCATATATCACAGATGAAGGAAACTACTGCTCATTATCACATTGCAATACAAGATGTGTGTGTGCTGTGTTAAGCTCACTGAGACTTGTCTCAACATTTGCACATCACTGCTCTTTTGCTGATTGATTTCTTCTATTGTCTTCATTTGTAAATGAGGATAATAAAAGCAGAGTAAAAATACTTGACTACTGTCCGCCTCTGGCTCTAAGCAGGCAATATTCCAAATGTAAAGTATGGAGAATAATAATCAGATAAAGTCATTTGGTTGATTTGGTCACACTGAGCAAATAAAGGGATGTTTGTCTTGTCAGTAGGCCAGAGCTGTGTGTCTGTGACTGGAGACGGAGCGCTCTGCTGATGTAAAGCGCTCTGTCCTCAGGGCATCTTTATAAGGTGAATGTTCCTGTGATGGTGACTCGAGGAGCGCAGCATGTGCTGAAGCCGCTGTCTCAGCCCGGAGCCGTGGCCCTCAGCAGCGCTCTGACCCAGCGACCTGACCCGGCTCCAGCTGTCTCGGTGTGTGAGACTCCTCCGAACCTCCAGAGCGCTGACAGAGCTGCTGAAGCTCAGAGCGAGTTCACACTGGACGGTATTGAGTTCAGCCCACAGCTCTGTTCTCCACCGGCCTACAGCGTTCACCAGACTCCTCCAGAGCCGCGGGCCGAAGCTGCTCCTGACGTCAAGGTCAGACTACACCTCAGACACCTGAGAACATGAGCTTCCCCAGCTCCTCCAGACACTTCTCAGACCCTTTCAGCTGTCAACAGCTCATTTGTGTTTCTAGAATTCTGTCTGCTGAGATGTGTATCATTTGAATTACTTCTGTATGTAGGTTTTTATATCTTAATGTTTGTTAGTGTCATTTCATTTCATTTTATTACCTTAGTTTATATGTTTATATGCACACTGGCATTCAAAGGTTTGGGATTTTAATGCTTGTGGGTTTTTTTTTTTTGTACAATTATTCGTCCACTGTTTGTCAAGCTGAGAGGAGAAAACCCTATGGCTTACACGAGTGACCATAAATAAGAGATTTCAGTTCAGTTCTCCTAAAAACCCTGTCTGAGAGATTGTGGCTCTAAACACAGAAGCTGATGATGTTTCCTCAGCTTGAGACCGATCTGAACTTCAACCAGCTGCTGGACATCACACAGCTGGATGGAGTCGCTGACAGCAGCTCAGACACGGAGGAAGATGAGGACGATGATGACCTGGGCCTCGTTGGAGAGAATGAGTTTCTGGGAATGATCAATGCCGCGGAGGAGGAGGAGCTGGAAGAGGAAGAGGTAGCCGTATGCTGAAGCTTGCTCTTAGTTGTTGTCATTTTGTTAGATGTAAAATAATTGCTAAATATACCTTAAATCAATTTCATAACTTTTCAAAACATATGTGCATCAGTGTTTGTGTGTGCTGTATGATGATGGGTATAAATGTGACGAAAAATGGCACTGGTTCAAGCTAATCTAAAGTAATAATCAGACGTAGGCTTTATTTGACACTTTCAGCATACTGTTATCAACATTTGTTAAACATGGAATCATCTTTTGTTTTTTGACAACCCCTTTATAAGACTCCGTAATTACTCCAGAAATGGGTCTGGATCATGATCTTCAGCTAATGAATTTGTCTGTTTCAGGATCCACTGAACTCTGGAGATGATGTAAGTGAACAGGACATCCCAGAGATCTTCGACACGGAGAACGTCATTGTGTGCCAGTATGACAAGGTACAGTACACTGGATAAAGATGCTGTTTGATTTATCCACCCCAAGTGCCTTGAGAGCGATTCTTTTTAAAGTCATTACACACCCTGTTAGAAATGTTCAGTTTTGGAGAAACAGATCTAATATGTGCTGCATTTAGTTCTTGTCACAATTTTTCATGAATTGGTCCTTGGCTTACTGATAACATCTTTTGCGAGGTCAGATGTTGGACTTAGGAAAAATATTCATATTGTTTGTATTCTCCAAAATGGCCAAAAAGTCTAAACGTGGGCGGATTGGCGTTAGCGTGAGCTCTGCTTGCTGTGAGGCGGGAGCTCTGTAGAAGGTGTTCATGATGGGGGCTGGTGCTCCTGCTCGTCTTAGTTTGTGGAGGAAGAAGAGACGCTGCTGTGATTTCTTGGCCAGTGCAGTGGTGTTGTTTGTCCAGGAGAGATCCTCAGTGATGTGCACACCCAGGAACTTGGTGCTGCTCACTCTTTCCACAGACGCACCGTTGATGGTCAGAGGAGCATGCTGAGTGTGCGCTCTCCTAAAGTCAACAACAATCTCCTTCGTCTTCTCCACATTCAGAGAGAGATTGTTGTCTCTGCACCACGTGGCCAGGCGGCTCGCCTCACTTCTGTAGTCACTGCATCACTGTTGCTAATGGACCCACCACAGTCGTGTCGTCTGCAAACGTGATGAAGAGGTTGGAGCTGTGTGATCGTGAAGAGAAGGGGGCTCAGCACACATCCCTGAGGGGCTCCCGTGTTTAGAATGATGGCGCTGGATGTGTTTCTGCCGACCCGTACTGCTTGTGGTCTTCCGCTGAGGAAATCCAACAGCCAGTTACACAGTGAGGTGTTGAGCCCCAGCTGATCCGGACTGAGTCGAAGCTGCTATGCTATCTGAACCCACATGATAATTATCTGTGAATGAAGATTAGACACAAACACCTGCTGTTATCAGAAGAACTCTTTAGATTTCCTTTAGTGCAGTTTTAATGAATTTCCCTTTTGTGTTAGTTTAAATTTTGTAAAAAAGTTTCTTTTTATTTTGGTTTGTTTTGCAGATTCACCGGAGCAAAAACCGCTGGAAGTTTTACCTGAAAGATGGAGTGATGTGTTACGGAGGGAAGGACTATGTTTTCTCGAAGGCTGTGGGGGAGGCGGAGTGGTGAAGAGAAAATATGAAAAAAAAAAAAAATAAAAAAAATGAAATGCAACACAATTATTGCTCTTTAAGTATTTGTTATAGTTTATCATCTTCCGATTGCATTTGTTTTTCTTCATTTACGTTTGTGACTGTACTCTGATGATGCTTGAGAGCATTCTGAGAGAAGGTGAAGCTTTTCATTTTTGCTTAATCTTGAAACTGGACTTTTTTGTTTATTCTAAAATAAATATAAAACTGCTGATTTCAGACCAGTCTGCTGCCTTTCTTAACTTGGCCTGCCTTTTTTCCCCCTCTCTTCCCTCCTGCTCAGTATCTGAGCTCCTGACCGACTCCTTGAGGAGCGTGGGGTGGTGGAAGTGTGACTGATGCTTTTTTTTTTTTTTTTAAAGCATTATCCCTTTCTTTCAACTCAGGAAGTCCTAAAGTAACACATGAACACCCAGGTTCAGTCATGTGATGTGTCTTGTTCCATAATGGTGTCCTGTCTGGCCAGCACACGTTGCAGTGTCAAGTTTTGCTGCAAACACGTTTCAACCAATGCAACAATATTAACATTTTAGGACCATGAATTGTGTGTATATATAATTCTTGAACAAAAAAATTTTTTTGCACACCTGTAAGAAGATCTTTCCATCATATGTTGGTCTTCTTTTTTTAAAAAGTTTTAAGGTTTAATTTGATCTTTTTTGGGGTGTGAGAATAACATGAACAGATTCATAAATGGATCACAATGATTTGAAATATTCTCCAGCAAAGCAAAATAAATTTAAATAAAAACAATAAAAGCAATAAAAACTGTATTACTAAAGGTTTTTTTGTATTACTGGAATTGTATAATCATATGTATTGTATCATATTTAGCAATTTTAAAATTGAGAAATAAACACCCAAAACAACACACATGTAGCTTAAAAATATCATAAACGCCCAGTGTCAAGTTTAAGGACTGAACTCGGTAAAACAAACAAATTTCCAGACACTTGTTTCAGACCTCGTTCATAGTGATCAGGGTTGTACGTTTCAGATCAGGTTAGACCCTGATGTGACACTAAGCACTTTTCCATGTCAAAGACCATTTTCAGAAATATGAACGTTGTTGTGGTGTGCGTATGCACACTCTGATCAAATCTGTGTGTATGTACGCTATTTAAATGAGGCCCCAGATCAGACACACACACAATAATTCCTTTAAACAATGACATGGCTGCATTTAAAACTAAACTGGAAATTAAGTGCTGGTTTCGTCCAGTCAATGGAGAACCGGTTCTCCAACAGTCATGTGATGTGTCCAAGGTTTTTCTTTCTCCATTCTGTCACAGATGGGAGTTTTGGTTCCTTGCTGCTGTTGCATCTGGCTTGCTAAGTTGAGGACACTTCATTTCTGTTGGGTAGGATTAGTGTGCTTATTGGAATAAAAGCCATCATTTTATTACAAAATTCCTATTTTAAATGAGCTGATCTAAACAACCACGTCTGCATTAAAGGTGAGAACCAGAGCCCATTTTTAACTGAAATGCAGAAATTATTAAAGAGGTCCTACTACACTTTTCCATGGTGTTTAAACATTAAATGATAAATTATACGATAAGATGATAAAAAATTAGATGATCAAATGATAGTATGGGACAGCCCCACCCACTGGTGACAACCTCCGCCCTATTAGCATAGGCCCACCATGAGCCAAACTCAGCATACCATTCTTATACCATCGTTAGAGCAGATAGTCATAAAACGTCTCAGCTGTTTAGACATTGTAATTCTTGTTTTGTCTCCATTAATAAACTCCCAGAATCAGCCACTGAGGATGCAAGAAATGATCTCAATTTGTATGTTTGTGTGAACCTTTGTACCCTGACTGCTTTGCAATGTGTACCTTCAGCATTGTGTGCGTCAATAATTAAAGAGACCTTACACCATGATGCGGTTGTCATGTGGTTTACTTTGAGCTTCTCAGTTTCTGTATTAAACTATAACAGACACTATCAGATTAACAGGAGTAACTGGACAATATCTGGTCCATTGCAATGACATCCCTTAAACATTTTTCAAAATATTTTCCTTTGCGTCTTCAATGAAAGAAACATGTTTCACACTGGGGGCAGGTGTAAGGCTGTTATGCTGTATGAATTCTCATGTTTCCATATTCCACATGTTCAAGTTCAGTCTCATTGTCATGTGTAAGACTTTACTCCAGTATGAATTCTCAAATGCCAGTTAAGGCTTCCTTTATGAGCGAAACTTTGTCCACATTGTTGGCAGGTGTAAGGCTTCTCTCCGGTGTGAATTCTCATGTGGTTATTAAGGATTGCATGAAGACGGAAACTCTTTCCACACTGAGAGCATGTGTAAGGCTTCTCTCCAGTGTGAACAGCCATGTGCCAGTTAAGGCTTCCTTTATGAGCAAAACTTTGTCCACACTGTTTACAAGTGTAAGGCTTCTCTCCGGTGTGAATTCTCATGTGGTTATTAAGGCTTCCTTGCTGACTGAAACTTTTCCCACACTGCTGGCAGGTGAAAGGACTCTCTCCAGTGTGTATTCTCATGTGGACCTCCAGGTTTCCATGTTGAGAAAATCCTTTCCCACAGAGCTGACAGGTGTAAGGCTTTTCTCTGGTGTGAATTCTTATGTGCCTGTCCAAGCTTCCTTTATGAGTAAAACTTTTTTCACAGTGTTGGCAGGGGTAAGGCCTCTTTCCAGTGTGATTTCTCATGTGTTGGCTGAGGTTTCCTTGATGACTGAAACGTTTTCCACATTGTTGGCAGGTGAAGGGACTCTCTCCAGTGTGTACGCTCATGTGGACTTTAAGGTTTACAAGTTGGGCAAAACTTGCACCACACTGCTGGCAGGTGTAAGGCTTTTCTCCAGTGTGAATTCTCACGTGCCTCTTAAGGCTTCCTTTACAAGTAAAACATTTTCCACAGTGTTGGCAACTGAAAGGGGTCTCCCCAATGTGAACGTTGAGGCTTCCTTGTTTACTGAAATGCTGAAAGGAAGTGAAATCACTTCTAGTTGTTCTAGTCTTTTGAGCTTTCTTTCGTGTGGAAATCTTTTCAGTCTGTAAACGCCTAAAATACTTTTTTCCAGCTGGGGTACTTTTCTCATATCGATCTTTCTCTTCCACAAGTACTTCTTTCTCTTTTTTCAATGTCGTAAGGTCTAAGGTAAACAAACAAACAAAAGTTATCTCCAGTTCAATGGCACAATACAACAGATAACACAACATTTAGGAACATAATGCATCAAAAACAACAAGATCCTGTACCAGAGGTGTCCAAACCTGGCTCCTGGTGCTTATTCTCTGTGCTCATAGGACTTGAAAATTTGCACAAACTGTACTTAGAAGACCTCTCCAGGTTACGTACGTAACCATGGTTCCTCAAAAGAACATTAGGCTGCGTTGAGCATGCTATGGGACTCATAAGTAGTATTGATGGCATCCACTATAGCTTCTTCTGGCTGGGCTCCCTGTAGGGAGGAGGAGGGCTGAAGGCCTGTATTACGATCGGGTGTGGTGTGACTGGAGGAACCTTTGGAGGACTAACCCTAACTTCCACTGAGAGGGGCTGAAGTTCACCTACTCTCTTGAGAGAGGACAATACAAACAGCAAATGGCGCTTTTCCACTGCGTGGTATGACTCGGCTCGGCACGGCTCGTTACAGCACGGATCAGTTCGGCTCGGTTTGCGCTTCCACTGCAGTTTAGTACCGCTTTAGAGTGGGCGGGATTATTCACGTG
>JAUYWG010000049.1:827883-852258 GCA_034779775.1 Enteromius afrohamiltoni
CCGAAAGTATTTGCTACTACTGCTCAAAATCACAACCGGCAAGGAACAACTAAGCAGAGATTGTTAGCCTTAGCGTCAAATTCTTACTTATACACCATCAGCGAGAAGGAAATGTTCATGTTACCAAACTCAGCGGATGTGTGTGTCTGCTGCGCTCTGCGTTGCTCTGATTGGACCTCGGGGTCCTGGTGTCAGTACTGCTGATCTGTTTGTTGCAATGAGAGCGGGTACACGATTGGTTGAAAGTCTCTCTGAGCTCCTCTGAGTCTCTCTGGACTTTGCCGCTGCCGTCTCTCTGGGATGCGTTGGATTGGTGATCTTTTATGGAGAAGATGCACCAAGTAGATGTTTCTTTTCGGACGCAAGAACGCAGATGGAGATGTTCACGTCCTTTTGGTCCAAGCTCACACTTGTTGGCACTGTGCTACACGTTTTACGTTACACGGAAGAGAGGGTGATAAAGTTAGAGATCTAACTTTGGTAAAGTTTAATAACTTATTTCTGATTGCCGATATTGAACACCCATGCTTAAAAAGGGATTCCCCGTATTAACAGCTACCTTTCCATGTCAAGCATGCCTAGGTAACATCCAGTCTACGTTTCATTCATTAATTTCTCCATTCATTCATCATTCGAATACACAGATACACATTAAATGATACAATACAGAATTCATGACTGAGATATGCGACATACACACTGGCCTCTGATAGACATGAACACATTTAGGATTCATTTCCAGATGTTGCACACTTTATCTCTGCCGCTTTGTTCGTAAGACTGAGAAAGTCCTTCGGAGTGTGTGTGCAGGAATGTGTGTGTCCGAGCTCTGCTGGTGACCTGGTTATTCACGTGCAGTTTCCCAGCCCATGAATTAAAGCTATTGTTTATGTAAATGATCCCTGTCCTGACTTCGCGCTGCTGGATGTCAAAGTTCACACTCGAAAAGCCAGATGGTTCCAATCCGGTGACTTCAGCGTCTGTACGTTATTGCGTTAGTGTCATGAAGAGTCACTGGAGTCCATCACTCCTGAGTTCGGTGCTTGGTCAGTCTGTCTGAGACCAACATATAACTGTTTTTTAAGCTGTAAACATGCCAGGGGGTATTCTTCCCTCTTCCAAGAGAGGGTGTTAGTCGAGACAACGTAGCGCCAGTCGCTAGCGTTGATTCTGGTCTCTGCGTTGGGCAGTGAGGAAATTTAATTCATGATTCTGCATGTTCTATGTGGTTGGTTCCCCACATTGACATAAAAAAAAAAAAACAACCTTAACCCTAATCTTTCTTTCCCTTTCTAGCCTGCACCTATTTGAAGATTGCCTGTTATACAGTATTACGAGCACTTCCTAAGTTGTTTTTGCCTCTGTATGACAAATTGCTTGTTTTTTCCCCACCTGTAAGTTGCTTTGGATAAAAGCATCTGCTAAATGAATAAATGTAAATGTAATATATGTTATATTCAGTTACCCGGCCCTTCAGCAAGTAGCAAATATACAAAAATTAAATAATGAGAAAAAAATTAATTAAATTAAATAGAGTTAAATCCTTATAGCTACAAAAGTTACTGTTTCCCTGTTTTTTTTTTGTTTTTTTTTTGATTTTTAATTAATAGATATCACAGCTGGTTAAAAGGTATTTTTGGCTGCTATCCCTTTAAAAGCACTTATTCAGGTCTTTAAGCATGTACTAATTACTAGAATTGTGTGTGTTAGATGAAGGGAGAAAGCTAGGCTGATCCAACACAAAAAAACACTTTCACAGACATGTTCTTAAATGTGATTTATATATAACATTACATGCAAGCACAGTTTTAAGGTAGCTTTAATTGGTAGCTTTTAAGTGAGATACAGGTCAATTTTCCCAAAAGCACACTGTCTCCCAGTCAGCCCATCCTGGGAACAGTTCTCTACTTAAATAAGAGAGGCAGTCACAACAGAACATGCTCAGAAATTCATGGCCTCCAAAAAAGCCTTTGTTTGAAAGTGGAAGCAGGCTTTACATCAATTCCCTAGAAATGCTAGCAGTCTGTCAGTCTTCCTGCCATACCTACAGGGACAGCATGTGCTAATCTGCTCAGACAACATGTCTGTGTTGTCCTACATAAATCACTCTCCATAAGGACCATGTTTGGTTATCATAGCTAACGCGGCTGCTTGTAGCAGCCTCCTGGTCCATTCCATTTCAGATGGAAAAATTCAGCATATTGGCCTGAGTTAGTCTGCAAGTCTCCAAAACTGAGTTTTAAACCTTATTGAACATGCATTTGTAGGAGTTTCCCATACAGATGCAAACATTTTGGAAGGAAAGTATTAAGATGAATCATGCAACTTGATTTACTAATGTTTGTGTTCGTCAAAATTACTAGTATTTGCTCCATTATTTATTGCACAAAAAAACATGTCTTATTTGGAAATCAGGGCAGACATGTCAGACTTAATTTAGAATCACAGCACTGTTTTCTTTTATTATGTACTATATCATATTATGTCCTGTTCTTAAAGAAATAAAATATATATTTTGTTAAAGTTGTTTAAAACTACAATGAATTAAATAAGTTTTGGTGCTGTACACAAATATGCGGAAGACAAAGAACAGTAAATGTACAAACACATGTATATGTGTAAGCTGGCATGTAAATGTGGCTGATATGAATGGCTCCGTAAAAACTGATTATTTATATTCAACATTGTGCTTGCAATGTACATTCATACAGAAATGCACGTTTCATGTCAAAGTCCCTTGAATCTTTAAATGTGTTCCTAAATACCTCAGTATGTTTAGTTGACAGTTTGAACTTGTCAGTCCAGCCAAGAGCAGCTTCAATCCCAAATCTTGCAGGTCATTGTTACTTAGATCCAGCTCTCTCAGATGGGCTTTTGATGATTGTAGAGCTGAAGACAAACTTTCACAGCACTGCCCAGTGAGATTACAGTTGACCAATCTAAATGGAAAAGAATTGAGGAAGCAGTTAACACCCTTTAAATTACTTAAATGGCACACATTCTAACCAACTTTTACAATCATTACTTATGTAATAAAATCACTTTAAAATAACTTTAAAGTGATAGCTTTAAATAGCTATTACAAAGTTGTTCTGGAAACTAACAAAAGGCTACTGAGCTTACATACATGACTTTAAAAGATTTTAACCATTTATACATTTGTAATCCTACAGGTGCTAGCATTTGAGATCTGAGTTGAATAGGCTGTTTTCACTCTGGGTTTGATTGTTTGGTCTGAACCAAAGTTAAAAAGTCCCTCTTTCCTCTTCGAATTTTGATGCTCCTATGATTCTCATTAGGTTGTGGTTAACTGATGCTACATACTGGCATTCTTTGCTATTCTCTCCTCTCTTTGTTCCTTACTTTCCTTCTTTCTGTATATATATGTTTTGCTAAGTCTAGTTGTGTGTTAGCTGTAGTTTAATTTATTATGTTATGTTTGCTGAGTGCTGAATGTTGATCTTTTGCTACATGCTAAGTTAATGCTATTACTGTATGAAGTAGGAAAGTTATTTTTCTTGGCCAGGAAAATGAATTGATATTCCTAGATCAATTCCTAGAATTGATAAATGATCATACTGTCAGTGAACGAACAGATTGAATCATTGTAACACTTATTCTGCTATAGTTAATTCTGAAATCTAATATAACTGGTTATAATTAATGATAAATATTTCTAATTCATTATAAATTTTGCTACAGGCACGTAATACACTACAATAAGTTATTTAAATGCTGCTCTAAATTTCACACTGTACTAGAAATCCAAATCATTTAAGAAACAGAATCTAGAATTGACCACACTGGGGACCTTGGGAGTAAAGTCAAGTTACTGTCATGTGTAGCTGTGTATATAAATAACCATTTGATGCATATTCTATGCATTGAACACACAAAAAATATAATTTATTTGAACAAAATTTAGGAATAATCAGCCTGTTGAATATCTATATCACAGTGAAGGTTTGTGCAATGCCTGATGGATAGAATGCTACATCTTATTCAAAACCCACTGGATATTGGCTAAATGTCTTCTATTGGTTCAGGTTAGGTTCATGTTAATGTATTTGTACCAAAGTTAGATTTGTTTTGCAGTCAAGAGTTCTCATTTATGACACAATTCAACACAAACACACATAATAAACAACAGGCACTTAAAAAAAAAAACTTAAGACATAAAACCAGTCCTCTCCTGAACATAATAAACCAAATAAACAACAAATAAAGCAACTCTTTGCAAAAAAAATGTCCAGTAACTGTTAAAGTCAAACCTCAGTATTTTCACTTGACAGTGTGAACTTTTTAATGCAGCAGAGAGCAGCTTCACTCCAGAATCCTGCAGATCATTGTTGCTCAGATCCAGCTCTCTTAGATGGGAGTCTGATGATTGTAGAGCTGAAGACAAACTTTCACACTGCAGATAAGAGAGACCACATCCAGCAAGTCTGTAACAGGATGACACAGAACAATAAAGAGGAGATGGACGTTTTCTGCATTCTGTGTATGTATGAAAGTGTCTGATGAAATGCTGCTGGAGATGCCTCATCATTACTACACTATTATTACAATCCCTTCTTCACAGCCTAAATGGAATGCGTGGTAGATACAAAAATAGGATGACTAGCAATTACTTACGGCTAAATTCTGAAAAAACACAGGTGTTAATTATAAGGACAAAAACCTCCACATGTAAAAACCTAGAACACTTGATAGCTGATCTGTCAATTTTTTGTCATCAGTTAAAAACCTACTGTAGGTGTGCTGTTTAACTACAGCTGGTCCAAAATGCAGCAGCTTCTCAGTACTCTGGCCATTTGATAATAACTTGAATATAAAAATCAACTGCGGGGGTAAAAGATCATTTTGTTATCTAAGACTCAGGAAATAGACACACTCTATCTAGTTTAAATCTAGACCCATCTCTTTAACTCAACTCAGATATATTACACTATAATAACCGCATCATTAGAAACAACCTTGAAACAAGAGCATGAAGCATATCTGTTAATCAGATGCATGAAAGCAGCGTTTGTTGCTATAGTAAAAAGACATTAGGTGCTTTTTCCTTAGAAATTATAATTCTCAGATGGAGTGATCAAAGTTAAATACCTTCGCATTTTATTTTATGAAAATGAGATGAAGAAGTTTTCCTACTGACATGCTTTTAAATAAATTTTATATAAATAACTAATATGGACAAAAAGAGCTGCAGCTAAGCTGAATAAAAAGCAGAATGAACTGGTGAAACGTAAAGACAATAAACACAATACATAAATAAAGTTTATGAATGATGGATTGCTAATTGACATTTCTGTTACCTCTGAAATTAAGGCTTTGCCCTGGTGTGACAAAATGTTAGCCAATACATAATACTTTTAAATACCTTTCTTTAAACCTTGGCTTTCATACATTTCTACATATGTTATGTCACACCATAGCATCATCAAACTAGCATCTAACAATGAACAAAAGTGGTACTCTCTTTCTCTCTCTGAACCTATGGTTCTCCAACCCAGAGGTCGCAATAACCAAAAATTCTGTCATTAACAGACTGTCGTCTTTTTTTTTTTAGCAATGTCGAAAAATCTGAAGGCCATCTGTCACTTTGACAGATTACAGTGAAGATGATCTATCCTAATGTGTAACTAATTCACACCCCTGTCCAGTTGGTGGCAAGTGAGCTCTTGTGAGGCAGCAGCACGCTAGTAAAGTGATGGAAATAAGTCCATTGCCGATGCACTTGATCTGAGGTGGCTAAAGTAGATCTATCATGCAACATCAAAGACCATCAAAATGGTATTTATTAATTGAATTTGCTTATAAAGATTGACTGAATTTGAGACTTTGTTTCATTTCAAAATCAATAAAGCACAAAGCTTAGCCTTGTAGGATAGGACGCACAATCACTGATGTGAGCACACTATATGTACTTCACATTCATCAAATGAAAACAGCATTGATTCGGGTTAAAAATAAAATCTTCATTCATAAAAAAATTATAATCTTTCAAAATAAAGGTTTTTTTTCCCCAGCCCTAGCATATTTTGCTGATTTTACTATAATATATTAATGACAGAATTTTTCTGACCCCGTTTGTCAAAAAAAACAGCTTGAGGTTTTGAATAACTGTTTATGATATATCTAGAAAATATAATTTTATGGAAAGGGTGTTTGCAATTTAAGACAAATGTTTGCTTTTGTGTTTGCTTCATTTTGCAAGAGTCTGTAAGCAGTGAAAACTATGTATGCTCCCATGAATGGTCATAGGAGAAAAAGAAGATTTTATTCACATTTTGTTATATGAATAAACGGTCATGGCTTGAATTTTGTGTTGCCATAAATCAACATTATTAAATAAATAGATACTCACAGAGCTTTTCTGCAGTTTATCACAGCAGGTAACAGTCTCCGTTTCCCCTCGGATGATGCATTATATTTTGTGAGATCAAACTCATCCAGCACCTTCTCTGACATCTGAAGCATGCAGGCAATGGCTGAACAGTGACTAGGAGAGAGTTTCTTCCCAGAGTGAATGTCTGATTTCACAAAATGCTGAATCTCTTTGTAAAGAGTCTGATCTTTAACTTCCAGCAGACAGTAGAAAAGATTGATAGATCGTTCAGCTGACAGGCGATTATTTCCCTTGATTATGTTTTTAATGTCGTTTTTTATTTTTATGATGGTGTCTGAGCTTTTCTCTGTGCATGTCAAAAAATCCTGTAAGACTCTCTGATTGGACTGCAGTGAAATCCCCAGCAGGAACCGCAAAAAGAGATCTAGGTGTCCGTTTTTACTTTGAACAGATTTTTTAACTGCTGATTTGAGCAGCTCACGCAAAGGGCTTTTTCCAGATCTGTACGTCTCATATTTTTCATTCAGAAACAACTTCAGTGGCTCCATTTTTTTAAACAGATGTGAGTAAAACACATAGAAAGCAGCCAGAAACTCTTGAAAGCTCAGATGAATGAAGCAGTAGACTTTCTTCTGATGAATCACAGATTCCTCCCGAAATATCTCAGTGCAAATCCCAGAATACACTGAGGCATCAGTGACATCTATGCCACTCTCAATCAGGTCCTCCTCATAGAACATCACATTGCCCTTCATCAGCTGTCTGAAGGCCAGTTCAGCAAGTTTCACAATCACTTCTCTGTTGGACTGCAGTATTTTTCCTGAATCTCTCTCTTCGTATTTCTGGTTCCTCGTGTTTATTTGAGTGAGGAGGAAGTGGATGTACATTTCAGTCAGGTTTTGAGGGATATTTGCACTGATATCTTGTTTTAGGAGGCTTTGAAGAACAGTGGATGAGATCCAGCAGAAGACGGGGATGTGACACATGATGTGGAGGCTTCTTGATCTTCTGATGTGTGAGATTATTCTGCTGGCTTCATGCTGGTCACTGATTCTCTTCCTGAAATATTCCTCCTTCTGAGGCTCACTGAACCCCTGTATTTCTGTCAAACGGTTGATGTATTTAGATGGGATCTGATTGGCTGCTGCTGGTCTGGTAGTGATCCAGATGAAAGCAGAAGGAAGCAGCTCTCCTTTCATGAGCTTTGATATCAACACACCCACTGATGAAGTCTTAGTAACAGAAATGTCATAAGCATCTGAAAGCATCAGTGAAATTCTGCTTTCATCTAAACCATCAAAGATGAACACAACTTTACACTCCTCATAAATCTTTGAGTCCAGATCATAAAGTTCAGGATTAAAGTCCAGAAGAAGTCTGTGAAGACTGTACTGATGATCTTTAATCAAGTTCAACTCTCGAAATGGAAGCACAAAGATGAAATCTACATCCTGATTGGCTTTTCCTTCTGCCCAGTCCAGAATGAACTTCTGCACAGACACAGTTTTTCCAATTCCAGCGATGCCTTTAGTAAGAACGGTCTTGATTTTCTTTCTCTTGTTCTTTTTCTTCCTCATCTCACATCCGGGTTCAGATGAGGCTTTAAAGATGTCATTGCAGTAGATTAGAGTGTCTTGAGTGTGTTGTGTTCTGGGTGTTTTCTCCATCTGTAAAACCTCATGTTCTTCATTCACCTCTTCACTCTCTCCCTCTATAATGTAGAGCTGTGTGTAGATCCTGTTTAGGAAGGTCTTATTTTCTTGTAGTTTGACTCCCTCATATAATTTCTCATACTTATTCTTCATGTTAGTTTTGTGTTGGTCTTTAACTCTCTGTAGTTTATCATCTACTGATTGGTGAGATTCCTTCTGCAGGACTCCAGTCTGATCATCTCTATCCACATAACAGAGACAAGAAGAACAAGACAAAGACTGAATGAAAGCATGAGCAGCAACCTCTTCTAGTACCTTATGTGTGTCATTTGTAAAGCAAGTTAAGACACAATCAACTCAACTGGCCCATGTTTATGCAGGAATGATACAAGATCAGCTAGAACCAGCTATTTAAATGGAGCTTTTTTTAGTCTCTCCAATATTGTTTGTTTTTTGAAGCTCCACGAATTACTCTTTCCCTAAAATGTCTCCTTATTTACTAAGAAAAGACCTTTAAGTCTGATCGCCTTTTTATTTATTTGTCATGGCACATAGCGCAGGTTTCATGTGTAAAAAGCAAATATTTAAATAAGAAAAGAAAATTCTTGCTTTCTTGGATGGCCAGCATGACCCCCTCCCGGCCTCAACCACAACTTTAAATTATTGTTTGTAGTGATCAAACCATCCAGTTCTTTCAAGTCTGAACTTTCTTTAATGTGATTTAGTTAAACAGAAAAATCGGCTGTTGGGTATTTTGCACTTAATTGGTTTAGGAATAAAATCGTGTTTATGGCATCCTTCTTAGTGACCTTATCTTCTAAGCATGGTAAGTGTTTCTGAGAATGTCTTTGTGTTCATCACGAACTTGAGTTTATTTAGGGCTAATACTCCAAATCTTCATATACTCTCACCTTTGAGAGTATATAAACCCCCCCTAAATATGACAGGGGTCCAGTAAATTAAAAGGTCTGACTAGTTTAAAATGATAATTATTGTCTGCAGTTCTGGATATTGTCTCACCTGGGTTTAAAGATCACTGATCCTTCCCTTAGATTTGGAGGCTGATTTATGGATCTGGCACTCTCCAAAGACACACAGCTGGGCTCTGAAGATACAGATCTTTTTCTCTTTTTTCTAGTGACAAAAAAAAAAAACATCAACAAATCTGATTATCTGTCTTTATCTCTAAACAGTGGTGTAACTGCTGGCAGTGCAGGTGGGGCTGGTGTACAGGGTCCTTTTATGCTACTTTTCTTTTACTTTTTGAAGCTTGACACAAGTAGTATCATCAAGACCACCCTGCATTACACAGTTTCTTATCTCACACAGTGTACAAAACAATTGTTCTGCCACCAAGATTCTGTTCTGCCCCTCCTCCTCAGGCTCACGGGCAGGTTGCCAGATTGATGACACCAACGGAAATGAGCACACATGAAGATTAATGAAATTAGAGTAGAGTCAAAAACTTACATACAGCACCTTTTGCAAACTGAACTACTACTACAATTCAGTAAAACTGATCTTTGCACAGTGTACACTTTGTAATGAGAGACAACAAAGACACTGAACTTTTTACAATTTATGACAAGATGTCTAGAGAGCATCTACTGGGTTGAGACTGTGAACACAAATATAGTGTTATTCTTGAATACTTGAAGTTGACTTTAAAAACATACTCAGAAACGCCTGCAGGAATTCTTATGAGGGCACATACAGAGGCGTTTTTGTTTTCTTTTTTGAGGACTAAGTGATCAGTGAGAGCAGAACTAATGTGTCAAACATTTTAAAACTCAACAAAATGGTGATATACATCAAGAGCAATCACAACAAGGAAAACAACAGAGAACAAAACAGTGCTGGAGGAAAAGGATCAGAATCCTGCACTTAGCCTGGCCCAAGTCCAATCCCTTTTCCCCTTCTCCTAAAACAGCTTATACTACAGTTTCGGCTATTAAAATGGTTTTGTATGTAATGGAAAAGGGATTTATATATATATATATTTAATATAATATTTTTTGTTTATTAAATCTAAGTAATCTAAGTACTTGCCTCTGTTGCAGGGCGGTCCTCTGTGGCGCTGCCCGACCGCTGACAGCGGGAACCTTCGCTCGAATATTAGTTCCCACTCTGACCTTTTTTCCCCGAACACCTCGCGGAAGCCCGCGCCACTTTCGCGGGTTTTTGCCTTTTTAAGGCGGACTTTGGAGTGACAACATCGCAAAGTTTTGCCCCTGTGACAATTCCGAGCGTTTCTGCCTGTTTTCTCTTCTGACGGACCTGTGTACCTATCTGGATTGTTTATTTCGACTCTGATACTCGCTTGTTGCCCCGACCCCTGCCTGGACTATCTACTGTGATTCTAGCCTGTAAATCTCAGGTCAGTCTGAGCCGTACACCTGCAGATACCACTGAACATACTAAACAGTTTGTGGTAATTTTATAAGGAAAAGGTACAGCAGGAAAAAAAACTATATATGTCTGAAACTAAAAAGCTATTTATTTTATTCTGTTTGTGAACTAATATAAATTATTCTTTTAAACCCATTAATTTTACAGCCGCTAATTTGATCATTGAAGGTAAACATATTATGTGACTACACATTATAGAAAGATAACGACTTACCAGCTATGATCTAGACCAAATGCTGCAACCAGTAAAGAGTTAGCTACTAAGCTCCTAGTAGCCCCTTAAGTGAGAACTTTAAAATGGCTTCTGCAGTGCCACATTGATGTTTAAATTGGTATTTTTTTAACAGTAATGGTTGTTGTCTCACCTAAAGGTCATTGATCCATCACTTTGGTCCAGAGGCCCTGGAGATGCTGTTCTTTTTCTCTTTCTTCTAATGATATTGTGGAAAATAACATCAATAATTAATATCATTAAAAATATGTCATTAAAAAAAAAGATGTTAGAATGATAAATTCTTTGTGGGGGTTTTTGTGTGTGAATATCTTGGGTCCTCTAACATCATGACATTTGGCTGACATGAGAACCAATGAGATTCAAACGTGAGGCTTAATTTCACATTTGCAGATTTAGATTAAACCTCTTGATTCACAGGATGTGTCATAATATTACATCACTCCTTAATAGATATTTTAAGGGTTTGAAAAGGAAACAAAAAAGTTTAAAAACTGTACAGCAATATTTACGAATACATAATATTGATTGGCATATTATACCATTAGAATTTCAGTATATATTTAAATCAAACAAAAGGTAAAAAGATAACATTTTGAGGGTTTTGATGAGGGTCCAGTACCTCAGAAGAGTTGAGAATCACTAGATTAAGAATCATATGTCTCCAGTACAGGTTATCGACTCACCTGAAGTTAAAGGTTTCTGTTCCATCGCTGAAATAAATGGGTTGTCGCATGGATGCATCACTCACACAGCTGGGTTTTGGAGATGCTGCTCTCTGGTTTCGATAGTGATCAACATCCTCCTTCTCTCTTTTCTCACAAAGTCTCATTTTAGAGCCAGTCTTATGTACCTCTTTTAAATAAAATGGCTTACGGAGATGAAACATTCTGCATTCTGAACCACTGCAGTAGAGTACTGATGAAAAGTGAACAGATAAACCGATTTTTCAATGTGGATAACTTCTTAATGCTTAAAATGAAATGTATTTCAGCTGGCTACAAGTCAACTCGAAACATAATAACAGTAGAAGTAGTAAAAAAATAAATGAATAGAAATGAACAAACATTTAAAGACATGTCTGGGAACTAGCTAATTGCTATTTAATGTATGCCGTGCATGTTAATGTAAAGCATGTTGCTTTATTTATTGTTGAATATGAACATAATCATGAAGGTCAATACAATCATCTTTGTCTCCGAGTTTGTAAAAAGTTGTTGCACAATTTGTCCGTTGTGAAAACAAAATATGCCATGAACTTACCTTGAAGATATCGTTATAGTCTGAATTTGATCAGTCTTTCACTTTCGGTTCAGCTGAGGTGATGTCAGAGTCACATGAGTCTGTTCTCATCTCCCTTGCTTGTTTTTCCAGTGGGTGGTTGTGTATTTTTTTGACCACAAATGTTTGCAGAATGGAAAATGTATTTAGGAGCATATTTAAAGAGGTCTTTCATTTGGGGATGGAAAAATAGAAATGCTGTGGCTTTATGTGTTTTGTGTGTGTGTGCGTTACTAGTTTAAGACTGTGGCTGAGTCATTAAATATTGAGTGTCTGCCAAAACCCAGCCCCGATCGGATATTTGTATATTCCTAGTGTTTGATGGATAACTCAAGTTTATTTAAATCAGTCCAATGTATACAGAGTTGTGCAGAGAGTAAAGTAATGTTTGTGTGTTTAAACATATATTTAAGAGAAAGATGTCAAACGAAAAACCCAACAAATCTATGACATTAATAAGCAGGCGCTCCACTGATGCTGGCAGAGGAAGAAACAGAAGCTCATGTCAAACCTCGCTCGTGCAAGACATGTCATCTGCGTGTGATTATATCTTGCGCTCGATCTTCTCTCAACTGCATGTTTATTTTTGTCAGGGGCGGGGCTTGCTGTTTTAGTTGTAACCTCAAATGTCATTGGTTATTCCCCTTTTTCAGAAGTCAGTATTATATGCCTGTTATAAGAGGATTCATTCACTGGACTTGAGACATGGCATTGGATCATATGTCAGTTATTGTTTCATAAGCTTATTTTATTCATTCATTTAATACTGTTTTTGTCTTTATTTGATGTAATGTATTGTTCATAGAGTAAATCTTTTTTAGATACTTTAAGAATAAACTTTTCATGCAGTATCATGATATTTGATTCAAGTAAACAGTTGTACAGCAACAGTCAAAGCACTGCAACACAGCTCACGTTTGCCAGGGGGCTACAGCCACGGCAGATATTCCTCCCTCAATTAACGATCGTGGGATGGTCTAATAATATCAGTCTAGACACTGAACATATTGAGAACAAAATGCTGTTCAAATTTCTTGATTAATACTGGGGGCTTAATGCAAATATGAAAATATCTAAAAAGAGCCATCTGACAATAATGATGAACAGGGTTATACAGTCTGTTTATATTTTTGGGCCCAGGGGCCAACAAGTTATGTGTTAAAAGTGTGTCTCATATATAGTACCCCCACCCCTACTCACCTCGGGGACAAGGAAAAAAGTTCAGGCTCAGGAATTTTTTCCATCTGCTGGTATATTTGCTATTTTTCTGAATATGACATTTGAAGGGATTTGGCTCCCCCTACTGATTTTTAAAAAAGGCACAATATGTAAGATGTTTGTAAACAAAAACCACTTGTACAGTGAAAATGTGTGCCCTAGTGTGGTTAACGTATGTATTGTGCCTTTAATAACAGAGTCTGTCCTTGAGAACCTAGTTTATGGGTTATTTCAGTACCAAAACTCTTATGAGTTTGATTAATGGCTATTTTTATGCAAGACCTATAACTTTAAATGTGACTTGTGGCCTTACATTCTGAGTTGTTGAACTCAGTGTGACCGTAGAACCACTGACCAAACACAACATTTTGTTTCCTTTTTCAGGATAAAAATCAAGTAAATGTGAGCCAGTTGTGTCTGCTGGATCTGGCTGGCAGTGAACGAGCAAGCAGAACCGCAGCAGAAGGTAATTAAAGCCGTAATAGAAGCCATCTCCGTGAACCAGGTTAGGCAGCAATTGCAAAGAACTACTTTTATTACCTTCTGGATTTCAGGGTTATGTTTTATGAAGGCCATATGTGTTTCTTTCTCTCACAACATCAATCTTTAATGAATCTGTGTAAATGTATTGAGGTTCTAAGGGAGAATCAGATGCGTGGCACAAACAAGGTATGCATTAAATTAACTGACCATGTGATTGATTAAAAAAGTTAGAAACATAAAGGCACTCTTGACTTCTGTCCTCAGATGGTTCTGTACAGAGACTCAAAAGTAACCCACCTCTTCAAGAACTACTTAGATGGAGAAGGTAAAGTAAGGATGGTTGTCTGCATCAATACGAAAGTGGATGACTATGAGGAGACCTTTGTAAGCAATATTAACAGATCTAAAGTGGGAGATTACATTTTGTGATTTATTCTGCTTGAACTGACATTTTGGGTTTCTCCTCTGTGTGTAGCTGGTAGGGCTAGGTATCATTCCAAAATTTCCGACACGATACCCTGAATTCGACATAATACACATAATCTCTGAGAAACTTTCTGAGAAACTTTTCACTGTCGCTTAAAGGTTCAGTTCTTTTATTAATTATCTACAAATTAAGATATTTTGGACTTTTGACTCCAAGAGCTTTCTGATCCTCCCATAGATAAATCGGTGAATAAGGTTATTTTTGTTTAATTTTGCACACAGAAGTATTCTTACAGCTTCATATAATTTTGATTGAACCACTGATATCACATGGACTTATTTTGATGTTTTGGTTCCTTTCTAGGCATTGAAAAATGCCAGTAAATCTGTGAGAGGATCAGAAAGCTCTTGAATTAAATCCAAATTATTTTCATTTGTGTTCTGAAGATAAACAAAGGTCTTATGGGTTTGGAACCACATATGTAATAGTAATATGAGACATCATTTTTAATTTTTTTGGGTGAACTAACCTTTTAAGATCAGCTGAAATCACTCAACAGTTCTCCTTCAGAAGAATTAGCATGTCTGCTTTTTCAGCAGACAGACAAGCCCGCTCCTGGCTGATAATGTCCCCAGCAGTGGAAAATGTATGCTCTGAGGGTGTGGATGATGCTTGCACGCAAAGGTACCTTGATGCCAATTCTGAAAGCATTGGCAGAGTGTCCTTCATGTCCCACCACCAGGTTACTGGACTTACTGAGGACAGTGTCGATGGAAGCAGTCTGTACTTATCTATCTCTGTCTGAATCTTCTCTGTAGTGCTGCTGACAGTGGTCTGCATTCTTGCTTCAACTGCCATGTCCTCCACAGCAAACAGCTGCTCAAGGGCAGAGAGCTCTGGACTCTTCTATTAAAAGATATGTAAAGAAATAAAGAAAAATATAATACTATATAAAGAAAAAGGCAAAGTTAATTTTCTTCTAAATTAAAAAAAAAATAAATGGGGAAAACAGGATTTCTTTGTATTTTCTTCCCAGTGCTGTTGTTGCAGATGCACTGTCTTCATCAGAGCGGTCATCTTGGTTACCTGCTCTCTCTTCAAACCTGGGCTGATCTGGCCTGTTCTGTACAACTATATTATGTAGAGCATCTAGAAATGTGAGTAAATGTTGGCTATTGTATGGACCTAGTTTTGCATGATGATGCAGAAGCCCTCGAAGGCACACAATGTGATATTTACCCCAGAAGGTATTTGAGTCATTCTAGAGAAATACAAACACATATTGCCATCGGTTTGCTTATTTTTCTTACAGTTCTTTACTGTATATACTGCATCATCCACTGTACTGAAACATCTCAATATAACTAATCATGGTATGTTTCACAAAAACTACCACTTTGGCTGCAAAAGGAGCATTAGCACCCTGCAATACCCTGCACACATGATGTGGTAATGTGATATACTGTAGAACAGTGCCGTAAATACCATCTGAGTAGAGTAGAAGGTAGAGAGGTGAAGACATACCTGTTTTCGAAATGTTCTTACTGTATTACAGATGCCACTGTGAAGCGGCTTAGATGTGGGTGGACTCTCTGCCCATCTTCCCTCATTGCCAGGCCATGGTTGATGACATGGTTTACCAAAGTTGCTCTGATATCATTAGAAATATGGGTCCGTTCATGAAATGGCTAAACTGAGGGCTTTTGTAGCTGGCTAATTGGTGTTCAGTTTTGCAGGTAAGTGCCTTAAGGTGTGTATTTGAGTGGTTGCAATTACCCAGTGTGTTTTGTATTTTGAATAGATGTGTTTTCCTAATGGTATCCTGAGATTTCATTTTTGAACAAAGTGTCTTCCGTATGAAATAGTGTGTAGTGTTCAGGAGAAAGTGTGTTGTAGAAAGGAGCGAGTGTGTAAGCAGCACTTTTGTTTAAGGTATGGTTACACTTTGCTTAAGGTATAGTTACAACAACTTCAAGTTATGTTACTTTAGATTAAGCATGTGTCTATAGTGTTCAAGCAATGGGTAAAAACTGAAAGGTTGAATATATTATGGTGACAATTCTTAAATTAAGAGGAATTTTCTTGTTTAGTATCTCTGGTTTTAAGATCTTTCCACACAAATTAAGATAAGCAAACTACTTAACTAAAATAATTAACAAACTAGTTTTACGTTAATTGAACTAAATACACTACTCTTATCTAGTGTAATTATCTTACTGAACTGGCAGATAATCTGACTAGTTTCTAGTCTATATCATTTTAAATTAAGCATTTATTTCTTATATATAGACTTTTTTTTGCAGTGCAGAGATTCTGATGTTTCCATTAAAATACCATTATATTTGTCCTGTAAGAGCATAACAAAACCATTACATAATTCCAGTTTGTAGTGTGTTTTGGGCACTTTTCCAATAGGATTTAACATCCCACCAATACAAGCCATCACATACCAGTATACACCATTATACTGTCCATTAAAACCAATACACCAAAGACTTAAACTACTTCAGTCTGCGTACACTGAGTTTATTTGAGTTGAATTACTGAAACTAACCTTTACTCAACATTCAAAGTTTTTGAGATGCACCTGTATGTATGTATGTGTGTGTTTATATATATCACACACTTGATCCAAATCTAACTGCTTGATTTCACTTTTGTTTACTTCACATTGCTTCTCTTCTTTTAAGTTTCATTTGACTTTACCTCTTTTGAGTACTTTTCACTTAATTCACATCACTTCTGTCCAGTTCTTTTTGGACCAAAGCAAAAAAAGACAATTTTGTTGACAGATTTGAAAGTCCTTCTTTTAATATTTGGGAGGTGACCAATGATAACTGAATGAGTAACAAAATAACAGCATCTGTTTAATACAGAAAGACATGACAAGGGACAAGAACAGGCACAGGGAATATATACTAGAAATAAAAAGAAGAACTAAGGAATCTTATTACAACAATCAAGGGAGACAAAAACTGGGACATGAGAGGGAGGGAAAATAGGACTAGACAGAACACAAGTCTGGGTGTATGCATCATTACATTGATTACAGTGTCAATACAGTGCAGGGTTTTTTTTTTGCTGGTATGGGGGTAGGGAGATTATACTTTAAAATATACAAATTGTTGAATTATTCTATGCATAATATTCTGAAAAGGGGCATAATAGACCTTTAAAGATCTTTTTCTAAGCTTGTATGTAATTACAAGTTTTGCTGACATAATAACAACATGAAGATAAGAGGGACTTGTGCACAAACATAGCATTAGTTACTTATCAACCCTACCTAGTAGTACGTTTTCAGTTTTTTTTTTTTAAACAAAACTATAGAACTATTATTTCAAGTAATAGAAATGGTAATGAACTGAATCAGTATTAGTCACTCTACCTGTGAGAAGTCTCTCCTTGTTCTGTATATGTCTCTGTGTTACTACTGTCTTATTTACTGTACCTGTAATTTTATCTCAGTCTGCTGCATGTATCAGATATGACCAATAGTGTCTCTTGAAATACTGGTTTCACTGGTTTTTCTATGAAATTAGTTTTTTTAGTTTATTCTTGTAGTTGACAGTTCAGAGATGGAGCGAGAAGCTTCAACATCCTAATTTTTCACAGCAAGAAATACTGCTTCATAAAATACTGACCTTTCTACATTTAAATTTCACATAGATTCTAGACCTTCAGCATCAGCCAGTATTAAGATACTAGCTGATACAATATTTTGTGCTCAGTAATAACAACTTTTTTGCTTATCCATTGAAAGGTGATGGCATTTGTTTCAGGGCAACTTCTGGCCGCTCTGGATGAACTAGTCACAGATCAACTGAAGAGGTTTAAATGGCACTTAAGGAATTATTACAGTGTTTCAGCTGCTGCTCTGGAGATGGCAGACACTCCTGACACAGTGGATCTGATGATGGAGCGTTTTGGACAAGAAGAAGCTGTGAAGATCACTATGGACATCCTGAGGAAGATGAACCAGAACCAACTGGCTGAAGAGTTAGAGAAGCAACACAAGCAAGGTAACAGGTTAAAAACACAATAAAAATGGGATCAAAATAGAACTTTAATCAAACATAAAAGTAAATAAATAAATTGGGCAACAAGTTCTATGAAGCTCGTATTTATAGTAAATTATAATGGTATTCTTCAGGATTTATAAAACAATAATAAATTATAAATAATTGTCTAATATGTTATATCATCTAATGAGTATTCTCATTATTATATATATCTCATAATTATAATTCATGTTAAGTGTACAAATACATATCATAACAACCCTTTTTTTTTAAACAGCCATTAGATATTCAATATCAGCTCAGATGAATGTGTATGACATATTTGCTTTGAATATGTTTTTAAAATTTATTTTAATTTGTTGAGATTTGGTGGGTTTTTGTTAAGTGTGAACCTAAATCATCAAAATTAAAAGAAACAAACACTTATACTACTTCAGTCTGTGTAAACTGAATTTATTAAATACACAAGTTTAACAATTTGAGTTGAATTACTGAAAAAAATGAACTTCCATGACATTCTAATTTATTGAGACGCACCAGTGTTTAGCTAGGCTAACTTTGCCCCTCAGCAGAAATATACTGAAATTTAAAAACTTTATCAAACACTAAATTCTAAGCTAAATGCAGGTAAATACTTCTTATACATCTCTACATCTTATAGATGTCAGTTTTACATACGTTGTAAATCATGAACATCTCAAAGACATCTGTTTGACATCTAAAAGGAGATCTCTGATAGATATATTGCCAGTGGCGGTTTAAGGCAACGTGGCAGCCGGCCGAAGCAGCATTTTTTCATGACACAAGCAAAAAATAAAAATAATAATAATCTGCGCCCTAACTAAGCTGTTTTCTATTATCTATCATAGCCCACCTGTGACTATGGTGTTTAAACAGCCTAGTTTCAAATCTAGTGTATATTTTTTTTACTATAGGCACAAAACTATGCCGTGTTGAGACGGTAGGGCCCTAGGGAGGTTCCTCGTGGTTCTACCCTGTAACGCAGATTTGCAGAAGTACCACTACACAAAAATCAACTTGAGGAAATTATCTCAGAAGAGATCAGAATAAACCAAATATAGCCATTTTTTTATCACACTAAGATCACACATGAGATATTAAAATGACACCAAACATGAAAGGAAGGAACAACTGGTTCACATTTGTGTCTGTGTGTGTATATGAAGAGCTTTTTTCCAAAATGCTATAAATCTTAAATTTTAATAGTTTTCAGGATTTTTTTTTTTTTTTTTTTTTACAGAGACCCATACATTTAGTTAATATTCATTTTATTCTGTTACAATGGCCTGTTGGGTCTGAACATGCTAAACAATGATTGTTAAATGAAACAACAATATTGTTAATGATAAGTTTTTCTTTCCAAAACACTACTTTTTTTTAAATGTTGGGCTATGTCTTTAAGAAAAAAAATAATAAATAAAAAAAATTTAAGTGAAACGGCCGGAGGAGACGCCCACCAGGGCAGAGCAGACGGGGGAGATGCCCTCCAGGGCCAACCAGTTAGCGAAGACGCCCTCCTGGGCCGAACAATCAGCGAAGACGCTCCTGGGCCGAGCTGACAGTTCAAAGTCCTTCTTAGCCAACTCAAGGCATGGTGAAAGTTCAAAGGCGTGAATGACTGGTTCGGGGCTAGGCAAAAGTTCATTAACAGCCTCCATGGCCAATTCAGAGCAAGACAAGAGCCTCTGTGGCTGGTTCAGGGTCGGGTTTGAGCTCCTGAACAGCCCCAATGGACCCACTTGGAGTTTATGCAGCCACCAGCAGAGACCCCAGAGATTCCACAACCAAAGTCGACATCTCTGAGGTCTGTGCAATCACTGGGGAGTACTCCGTGGTCGCGTCGGGACCAAACAGAGCCAAGGCAACAGGCTCGGGAGGATTGGGCCACAGCAATTCATCGTCCTCGGCAGTTTCGAACTGGCCTGGCCAAAGAAAGCTGTTGACGGGTTCGGGGGGTTCAGGCCATGGGGATTCTAGAGCATTGAAGGGTTCTAGGGGGCAGTGTGCAGCCCACACACTCAATATGGCCACGGCCATCATGGGTAGTACAATGGAAAGGGGAAAACTCTCTATAGCGGCCTGTGCGAGAGCCATGATCACACCAGCGGCCTTTACAGATTTCAATGGGGGGGCCGATAAATCTGGCCATATCTGGGGGCAGTCTTGTAGTCCTTAGGAGCACCATCCACGACGTTCGGGGACACTTGGGAGACATCCATGGTGGTGGAAGACAGAAGGGCAGGCTCAGGGGTGTCAGCCATTTAGTTTGTGTTGGTCATCTTGTGTGGTGATTTGCGTTTGGTGGCCATTTTAAGCAGCGTCCTTTTTACCTCCCCTACAGTGCAACGAGAGCCACACCACCGCAACACAAAATCAGTGAGTTCACTCAGGGTCCAGTTAGGATCTTCATCCGGCACAGCACAAAGTAACTCCGGGTCTAAACCCGACAAAAAACAGTCTACTTCCTCCTCCGCTTTAACATGGTGGCTTATGGAGATAAAGTCCTTTACATAGTCCTCGATTGCTGGGCCGTTATCGACAGACAAGGATAGAGGAGGCAGAGCAAGAGAGTGGTCAAAGTCTGTGCGAATGTCGACAACAATAAATATGGTCCGTGGGGCGAGGCAAAGGCATAAATCTGGGGAAGGCAGAGGTCGGCAACGATAAATCCACAATCAACAAATAGAAACATGGAAACGCGAAAAAACTCTAAACAACTCCAGGCGGTGCAGTGGATCGTGACAAACACTCAAACATACTGGGACTTTATACACTAAAACTGGGTCAGTGGGTGGAGATTAGAAATGAGTGACTATGGCAACATACAATGGGGCGGAGACATATCAGATGAGTGGTGACAAGAGTTTTTGCATTTTTAAAACTCTTTTTCTATTTAATGTTTATCTGTTATCCACTTAGGGTCTAAGAGTAATGCAATTTCAATTCTCTGTATGTCCTGTACATGTGGCAGAATTGACAAATAAAGCTGACTTCGAAATCAAATAAATACAAACACGTAAAATAAATACCAGCCAAATAAAATACTTCTCCGGGTGAATGCTGCAGAAATGACTTGACTGACATGTTCTGGTCTTTTTATTTGTTTACGTCCAGGACTTCCAGATGCTACCATTTCACTCACGTTATGTCCAGGAGATGAAGTATGGTCCTGTCTTAGTCAACTCAGGGGCAGAGCCAGACATTATAAACATTTGGGGCTTAGCCCCCAAAATCAATATCGAATTGATCAATTTAGCCTTCTTAAATCATCACGACTTGCCAAAAATAATAGATACTATAGATACTAAAACAATTTACACATATAATATCTTTTAACGTTAAACCGGCACTATTATAAAAATGTGCGATGGTAGGCTATGATGGTATATCGAAGTTTGAGAATGTAAAGTGCGCTCTGCAGGACACAGAGACACCAGTGCTATCACTTTTATTTTTCAGTGGAAAAAAACAAACATTCGGCATAATTTTCTCTGATAAAGGTAAGATTATAAGATCAATGGAAACTTTAAAGGGCCTACTTTTATTTCTACTTTTTATGTCTACTCACAATATCAACAAAATGTTAAAACAATCATGAAGCGGTTTCTGCCTTCTCGTCTTGAACAGGAGCAGTTCGCAAATTTAAATTACTAATAATAAACTTATTTTATGGAGAAGCCTAAAACAGGTCCAAGGCTCGGCTTCACACAATATTCAGCAAATTTACTTAAATTAGAATGTAGTGGTAACAATAAGATAAAAATATTTTGAGATGAATGAGATGAGTGACTTGCTGAGTGATTGACAGGAGGTGTGGCTATGTAGGACTGCAGTGTGCATGACTTAAAGTAGCTGTCGGAGAGGAGAGAGAAAGAGAAAGCACAGTGATGAAAACATCTGGTGACAGTTCCTCGGCCTGACAGAAACCGGTCGCACCAGCCTTGTTGTCACGCGGTCCTGCGTTCCATGTGCCTTCTGTTTTGTTTTCATTGTGTTTCCATGTACTGTGTCTCGTTTGTGACCCCGCCCCGCTCGTTACCTTGTATCCTCCTCCAGCCGTGTCTCTTTATTGTCTAATTAGTCTTTGTATAAATCCGGGTCCTGTTCAGTCTGTCTTTGTCTGTTGTTAAAGTTTTGTCCGTGTCTGTTAGAGCTCTGCGTAGCTCTCTGCATTTTCCTTTGTGTTTCTGAGTATATTAATGGCTAAAAGGAAGTGAGAGCGCGAGCTCTACAGCAGCCACACGTTACAATTGTGTTGACATCCCAGTTTTTTTTTTCTATTCGGCGTTTTCTGCCCCAAGGTGTAGGTCTCACTAGCTTATCCAGGCCATCAAAAGTGTTATTAGAGTTTAATGCACTCATTTTAAAGACTGAGCACAATGCTATGTTGGATTACATCAATCAAATTCTGATTGGTTGAGAGGACATATTGCATTTAGGCTTAAAACTGATTCGGCACTTATAGCATTTTGGAAAGAAACTGAATCTTGACAAACATTTTAAACAAGTCAAGTCAAGTCACTTTTATTTCTATAGCGCTTTTAACAATAGAGATTGTAGCAAAGCACTGAACATTATCAAATATGAGAACAGAGTGATGGTAATGTATAATGACGAGAATTAAACTATTTATCAAATGCAGAGACGGTTTCTGTAGTCAACAGACGATGGTAATCACTAGAAATCAGGTGTCACCAACTAAGCAAGCCAGAGACGACAGCGTCAAAGGAACCAAAACCCCATCCATGAGAGAATGGGGAAAAAACCTTTGGAGAACCAGGCTTAGTTGGGTCCAATTCTCCTCTGGCTGGACACCCAGCACCTAATTTCCAGTTCAATTTTAAACATGTCAGATTGTGTAAAGGACTTCTAGTGTTTGTGTGTTAGTTTACAGTATGTGCATCTGGATCTGGTTGTAAGATATTAAAGGGAAATTAATTAACAAATTAATTCATTAATCAATTTTGGGGAACAATCTTACATTTTAAAATTTTCCTTTAAATTAGCTCTAGGGTTAGTCTATGCAAATGAACTCAAAGAGTCATTCGATTGCCATTTATCATAAGTTTGAAACATGACTTGGTTAATTAATATGTCCAGCATCTTAATCAATAAGTATATTTAAACATTTACTTTAATCTGTGGCCAACAAACTAAAGAACTATAGGGTTTCTATCTGTCAAAGCTTTAGGATTTTTGGCAATGTTGTTTTGTCCAAACACAATACAGTTAGTTCTTAATAAATGAAACCCAATTTATTTTTTGAAAACCTAATCTACTGTACAAACACTATTACCCAGGATTAATGCCACACATTGTCCCCGCCTTCCGAACAGTATTAGGTAAATTGTTCCAGAGTTTGGGTGCTAAATAAGAAAGAGATCTGCCACCTGCAGTAGATTCTGATATTCTAGGTATTATCAAATGGCCAGAGTTTTGAGAACACAGCAGACGTGGAGGACTATAATGTGATAAGAGCTTGTTCTGAGGGGCTAAGCCATTCAGGGCTTGAATTTAGCATTTAGGCTTAAAACAGATTCGGCACTTATTGCATTTTGGAAAGAAACTGAATCTTGACAAACATTTTAAACAAGTCAAGTCAAGTCACTTTTATTTATATAGCGCTTTTAACAATAGAGATTGTAGCAAAGCACTGAACATTATCAAATAGAAGAACAGAGTAATAGTAGTGTATAATGACGAGAATTAAACTTTATCAAATGCAGAGACGGTTTCTGTAGTCAACAGACGATGGTAATCACTAGAAATCAGGTGTCACCAACTAAGCAAGCCAGAGACGACAGCGTCAAAGGAACCAAAACCCCATCCATGAGAGAATGGGGAAAAAACCTTTGGAGAACCAGGCTTAGTTGGGTCCAATTCTCCTCTGGCTGGACACCCAGCACCTAATTTCCAGTTCAATTTTAAAGTAATTTTTTTCTTTATAAGTAATTAACAAGATTTTTAAATCTATACGATGTTTGATAGTGTCACGTCTGCAACAGCCACAGATCCCATAGGACGTAATTTAGATATGTTCTTGAGATGGAAAAATGCAGTTTTACAGATACAAGAAACAAGGTTTGGTGTGTTTCACCTGGCTGAGAAGAAAAATATAGCTGAGTATCATCAGCATAACAGTGAAAGCTAACACCATGTCTACTGATAATATCTCCCAAGGGTAACATGTAAAGCGTAAAAAGTCTATTCAAGAGAATGTTGTGGTCAATAGTGTCGAACGCAGCACTGAGATCCAACAACACTAATAATGAGGTACA
>JAUYWG010000049.1:852358-869318 GCA_034779775.1 Enteromius afrohamiltoni
TCCAGTTGTTTTGTCTTGTGGCTGTTCTCAGAGCTCTGAAGCAGTCAGGACCAGGAGAGAAAACAAGAGAGAAAGAGAAGGAAAACCACATGAAGAGAAGAGCATTTTATATCATTCTAATAACTGCTATGACTACTGTTATCATGTACGTCCCAAATATAATGACAGGATTTGTTGAAGTTTCAACAAGTGACAATACTAAGAAAGTTTGGATAACTGGTTTGACTTGTTTTGTTCTGGCTGGTTTTGTGCAGCCTTTTCTTCATCTGCACCGTGCTGGAAAACTGTCCTGATTCTGTTCCTCATAAAAGACTCAGTGCTAATGTAGTGTTTGACTTCATTTAGTGAAGCTGACTTGTTGATAACTTGTGTGACTGGGGAAATACTGTATGTTACATGTATGCTTCATTAGCTGCTCATTAGTAATGGAACTAGTTTAAATGTATAGCAAAAGAGTGTGATAAACATTAATTCCTATATTTTTTAAAAGTCTGTCTAACAGTGCATACTTGTGATTTTTATTCATGTTGTTAGTTTTTGTATATTCTGAGTTTTGTGTTAATGAGCTACTAATGAGTTTGTTCATGGCCATTTTAATGCCAGTTATTTTTTTGTCTTTTCCCCAGTTACTTTGCTTCTTAAATAAAATTAAAAGGCGGACTATGTTCTTAAAACATCATACAGTTTAAAGTTGTAAAAAGCATTCCACCAAAATCCAAAATACCAGAGCCTCGCAACCTCACTAGATTACGATTATAAAACAACCCTGAAAACATCCTCACAACAAATTCAAGAACATTTTATATCACACGTAGGCAATAACCATGTACGCCCAGGTCAATATAAGCATGTGTAAACAACCCTAGATGTAATTAAATATGTTATTTACAGAGTGTGTGAAAACCGCAGAGAATGGAATGCGCAGAGTGTTAGAAAAGTAGTGTTTCTTTTGGTATTGCAGTCTCTGTGTTGTCTTTCAAGAGTGGGATTTTTTCACAATGTATTCAGAGGGCAGACAGCAAGACGATGAAGGGGTGATGCATACGGTTTGAGATAAAAATTAAATCGAGCTAAAATCCTGCAACATTGCATAGCGCACCTTTAAGTGGGGCTTTTGGTTCCCTGTCTTTTAGTGAGATTTTTAGGCTATTGCATCAATAAATATTAACTTTTGTATTTATCTCCTGCCTACTTCTTTGAGGGAATCGAATCTGTGTGTTTGAATTAAGTCAAGTGGTTAAGTATTTTTCCCTGGGTTATTTCCTAGTGTGGCAGAGTCTGATTTTCTCAATTAACTTAAAATCGCTAACCCCTCCTTGCTGCCTTTTACATCCACGCCAGGCTCCACCCTCACTCCCTCACAACGATCCCAGTCACCAGAATACTAATCATCATCACACCTGTTACCGATCCAAGCACTAATCACTCAGCACATAAAATCACACAACACATTGCACACATTGTCCAAGCGTGTTCCTGCGAAGTGAATTCAAGCAGCTATATAGCTAACTTCTAACAAACTTACCTGCATTACTTATCTGCTCTCTCCGTGTGATCTTCCTAGTGTTTTGTCTCTCCAGAATCCTCTCCATTGTGCTCGTCAAAGGTCTGTGGTGTCTGGTCTCCATCTCTGTGCTGTTCTCTGTCTGTGAAGGAAAGAAAGGAATTCATCAAGATTCAAGTTTATCCACTCCAAACTATCTATATACTGTTTACTCACCTGTTGCATAACTCCACGTTGACTGTTGGACTCATCTATTGTAAATTAAAAAAAAAAAATTGTGATTTTACTTCCCATCAGCATCTGTCCGCTTCATAACACCGCCACATAAACAAGGTGGATTATGTCAAATATGTTATAGCATGCATATGTGTTTTGCTGACATACTCTCTAAAATGGCCAACAGAGGCCACATCTAAAATAATTGATTGGTGTTTTAGCAAAGACACGCCCCGAGTGAGAAGAAAGCTGTCGGCCATTGTTTTGACTCTGGAGCAAAATGTCGCCTAAGTGAGTGTGGTGTACAGTTGTTGGGTGTAATAGTGAACACAGCAGTCGTCATTCACTACCGACATCTAAACGGCTGAGGACACAGTGGCTGAATTTTGTTTTTGAAGCTAATGTCCACGTTCAAATGCGTTCATGTTTGCGCTAATCATTTTTCACAAGACTGCTTTATAAACGACTGTCAATATAAATCAGGTTTTGCTAGGAAGCAAAGTTTGTTTAGGCAAGCACATCTGTCAATAAAAACTCTACGTCCTCGTGTGGTCTTATACGGTGCTTGATGGTGCTGGGAATCGGTGACAGGTGAGGATTCCAGGTGTGTGTAATAAGTACTCCGATGATTGTGATCGCTGAATGAGTGAGAGGGTGGAGCCTGGTGTGGATGTTACAATAAAGTAAAAATTATATGTATTTCTATATTATATTGAGTACAAATACATGTGAATGGTATGTGATTACATCAATATTGTGAATACATCATTGTCAGTGAAGACCTCCTTGAAAAGTACCCCTGACTGCATAACGTTGCCTTGAGGCAACACAAAGAAAAACTGAATTAATTAACGTGCTAAATAAAAAGTGAATAACACCTGACAAAATGCTTATCTACTCCATGCACACATACATATTTTTTATTTACAATTTATGGCATGCTAAATAAGATTACTAAAGCAAATAATCTTAGCTTCTTCTCACAGCATGCACTCCTGTGACCACTTGAATGAAACATAAACAACTCCTCTGAGTAACATTATCAGTCTTGGGCCATCTCCTGATTGCTATCAACAATCCAAACCAGGCAAACACAGATAAGTATTAAGGTAAGTCTTTAAGTCGGCGATCATCAGAACAAGGTGCTCAGTGTTCAGACTGCACGATTTTAGCCATGATTTTGATTCGCCGACAAATGCCCGAAATCACAGGCAAATAGGTGCTCATTTATACAAGTGACAATTACAAATTACAATTACTTTCAAATAAAAGGGCACATATAGGTATACATAATTCAGAGAAAAAATAATATTGTAATATTAATATTACAATAATATTAATTAATTAATATTAATAATATTGTTCTTTTTAGATATGGAGTGGGGGGACAACTGAACAATTCTTTCATTAAACACATTTTCAGTGCAGCTATTCACTTCAATTATTATTATGTACACAGTCATAAAATTACAATCCATAAAAAAGTTATATTTAATAAAGTGAAATAAGAAAAGAAAAAAAGATTTAACGCACAAAGAAAAAGCAGTCAAAGCAAGACAGCAGCTGATTTCATAATTAGTTCATCCTTCTATTTGTGCAAATTAGAAACAGCCAGGTTATTGCAGCCTTACCCAACCCTTACCCAACCATCAGAATCCATATTATTGAAGGGAAGATGAATGGAGCCATGTACCGGTAAATTCTTGAGGTGAATCTGTTACCATCCACTAGGATGATGAGGATGAGACATGGATGGACATTCCAGCAGGCCAATGTTCCACAAACATATTGCTAAGGAGACGCGGAATTGGTTCCAGAAGAAAAAAATAAAGTTGTGGGAAAGGCCTAGTGTCACGCCGTCACTCACGCTATCAGCAGAAAACAGCCACTTACACAGTCACACTCACCTGATTACTAATCATCTGAACCTGCACCCACCTACCTGCCACCTACAAAAGCACACACACCACAGTTACTCACCGGAGCTGCTCTCCTGTCTGCCTGTCTATCCAAGCCGTCTACTGCCGGACACGTCACCCATCGATGATTGAGACTTTCTTACCAACGGGGTTACCTTTGTTACCCCGTTGAACTGCCTTTGTTGTCCTTCGCTGAAGTGGATAATTTAAGTTATGAATAAACTCACCTGCTTTACTAGAACTTTTGTGTCTGTCCCCTGTTCTGAGCATGACAGAAGCTCAGCCCCACACAGACTTATCTAAGCAGTCACCGAGGATCCTTACCAAGTGTTCTTCCGGGCTTTAAACGACGCCCTCCTCGCTGTATTCTGCGGTGGATTAAACCCCACCGTACGTGACTGGAGTAATTAATCTGCAAAGCAGC
This sequence comes from Enteromius afrohamiltoni, assembly GCA_034779775.1. NCBI lineage: Eukaryota > Metazoa > Chordata > Actinopteri > Cypriniformes > Cyprinidae > Enteromius > Enteromius afrohamiltoni. The sequence goes on from JAUYWG010000049.1 coordinate 856,422, forward strand.
ATGCATCTCACAGAACTTGTCAGCCTGTCTACCCGTACTTGAACCCTCACCTGCTGTGCCCCATTCCTCCTCCAGTGAACCCATGATCACAGACTCTGTCTAGACAGGAAAAGACCCGGCACCTGCAGGAGGGACAATGCCTTGACTGTGGCGAAGCCTCTGAATTCAAGTCATTGCCCTGTTCGACCTTCATGACCAGCGGTGAGTGTTAACCATCTTGATTGCTCTCTTTCTCACTTTCATACCACTCACTGATGCACTGCTGGTCTTTAATTCTCAACTCTCTTCTGTTAAAGTCCTGGTGGATTCTGGAGCAGCCGGTAAATTCATATCTTCGCGCTGTCTAGACAGTCTCCGAATCCCACGACAACAGAATCCAGTATGATATCACCATACCACCATCCAGGGAAGGCCTCTTGACAAGCGCCTGGTACGATACTGTACCCCACAACTCACTCTCGCCATCTCCATTTTGAGCCCATCACGCTCCTTGTCCTAAACGACACCATGGTGGATATCCTTCTGGGTCGACCCTGGCTGGAGCAACACCAACCTCTGATTAAAGTGGAAGACCGGAGAAATCCTGCAATGGAGTGATCGCTGAAAGGAGAAATGCCTAAAGGTCCTACCTTCTGCCCAACACTTACCATACTGCTCCATCACAGTTGAGAATCCAGAGAACTTCGCAGTCATCGATATACCTAGCGAATATCAGTCCTTCCTCGATGTCTTTAGTAAATCTGCTGTCACTTGCCTTTCCCCTCACCGTCCCTGGGACTGCGCCAGTGATCTGCTGCCTTGGGCAAAACATATATCCACTGTCAATCCTGGAGAGGATGGCCATGGAGGAGTATGTTAAGGAAGCTTTGGATCAGGGGTTCATTCATCCGTCTACCTCACCTAATGCCTACAGTTTTTTCTTCATTGCCAAGAAAGATGGGGCTCTCAGGCCTTTCATAGATTACCGAGCCCTCAATGACCAGACGGTAAAATTTGCTTACCTGTTCCCTCTTATACCAGCCACCCTCAAGGAACTCAGACACCCACAGCTGAGGCTCCTTCACAGTGGTGAGATGTTGTCTGTCCCCTGTTCTGAGCATGACAGAACAATGTCATGTCACTGTCTTCTCAATTAACATTTCTGTTTCAAATTAATGCTGTGCTGTTTTAAAACTTTACTGATTATTATCAGGGTTGAAATTAAAATAATAATGTTTCTAGAGAACCAAATCAGTATTGTGGCAATGCCAAAACTCAAAAAACGTTTTACTTTCACTTTCAAACTGACACAGACTAAATCCAGAAGAACTTTGGCAACGTCTCCAAGATGAAGAAAAAAGCTACCTGATAAACTAAGGGCAAGTTTACCTGGGATGTTACAGGGCGGTCCTCTGTGGCACTCACCGTCATCAGCGGGAACTATCCCCGGAATATTAGATCCCACCCGGACCGGTTTACCCACGCACCTCGGGGATTTCCGCTCCAGGTGTTGCCGTTTATCGCTCCTTTAAAAGAGAGCGGCTGAGTTCCATTCGGCGCAAAGTATTGTTTTTGCCGACAATCACTGAGTGTTTTCCTTGTGGACTTTCGGATTGCTTTTTGGATATTACCTGGACTGTTTTTCGACCCTGATCATTCCCTGTTGCCCTGACTACTGCCTGGACTATAGTTTATGATTTCTGCCTGATACCCCTGAACCATTGCCTGGAACTGGTACTGTTTATGCCTTGCCTTTGTTGTGTTTACTGCTCATTTCTGACCATTGCCTGTACGACCACGTTTATTGTTACTATTAAAGAACAGCTTGCAAATGGATCCCACCTCGTATGAGTCTTCATCACATGGGAACAGAAGCTGTTTGCTTTTCCTGGCGTGCAAATCACGGAAAGTACATGGGTGAAATAGAGTCCGGGGGGAAAGCTAGTATTCGGGCGAAGGTTCCCGCTGCTGTGTTCCGGGGAGAGCCACAGAGGTGCGGCTGGTGACAGAGACACCAAAGCTGCGAGCGTCCGAAAGTTCATCGTGTAGTCAGCCGCGGTGGAATTACCCTGCGTGAGACTCAGCAGCTCATCCTTAGCGTCTCTGCCGTCAGCGGTATGATCAAACACCTCCCTGAACTGGCGAAGGACCATCCGGTTTCCTCTCCACAGCGTGGTAACCCAGTCAAGAGCTTTGCCTGTTAAGGCGATGAGGGACACTTTGGCGTCGTCCGTAGAAAAGCTGCTGGGTTGCTGTAAATGTTGCACTGCAGCAAAAAGCCATCGAATTTGCCGGGGGCGCCATTATACTTTTCTGGAAGCGCCAGGCGGGCAGGGCTGGTGATGGCGGGTGAAGGAGGCGTGGGAAGAGAAGCGGCCACTTGAGTGGAAGTAGTCGCCACAGTGAGAGCCTGAATGGAGCTGACAAGTTCCCTTGTGAGTGAGGTTAACTCGGAGAGCTGTTGTTGGTGAGCAGCGAGCACCGAAGCCTGACGGGTGATTTCACTCACCACTTCCCGCATAGCCACTGGATCCTGTGGTGGCGAAGTTTTCTGTGACGCAGACTCAGGTACGTTAGGATCCATTTGCGGCTTTATTAAGAATGGTCAGACAGGCAGAGGTCGGTACACAGTGAGCAGAAACAATAGAGGCAATCCAGAATCCAAGAACAGGGTACAGGCAGAGAGAGTCGGCGCAGGCAGAGAGTATAAAAAAACCAGAGAACAGTCCAAGATCAAAACCAGAATAAACAATACAAATAACGCTCAGAGTTGGTACCAGGGGTAATCAAAACTTTGCGTCGAGCTGACGCTGGGCTGGCGTTTAAATAGTCCAGATAATGAGCTGCACCTGGCGTGCGAATCAAGGACGTGGTACGTGGGTGAAATAGAGTCCGAGGGGAAAGCTAGTATTCAGGCGAAGGTTCCCGCTGCTGTGTTCCGGGGAGAGCCACAGAGGTGCGGCTGGTGACAATTACAATTGATGACAAAAATAATGTTTAGAAATGTAAACTGATATTTTCAACTGACATGCTACCGCAGAAGATAGAAAGCGCCTGGGGGCGTGACAACTTGAATGCAGCATTACTTTTCTCTATATATGTACACAGAAAACTGTTATTTTAATTCATTTTAAAACTGTATTCATTGTAAAATGTGGTGGGCATAAGAGACAAAAAAAAAACAAACCAACCTAAACATATGAAACAGCAGTGAATGTTGGAGACATATACTGTGGTATAATGTCATCTTTGAGATGTTGTCTGAAGGAGATTCACGCTGACTCTACTGGGTGCAGCAGGCCATCAGCACTGAATAATCCAGAAACTAAAGAAGAAATCTGAAACAGAACCAACAATATTTAGCATGCAACTCCATGTTTATTAGAAGGTAACATCCAGATAAAAGAAAGAAAATATAATAACATGCATAATACACAACAAATACAAATAGACAACAATCTGTGTTAAGATTATTTAGTTTTAGGTCAAGTGTCACTTATGTTTTGATCTCAAAGCCTTCTTACAATTACTGAAATTGATATGAATATATATTGCCAAGGGAAATAACAGGTGCATAGGGATATAGGCGTTATTCTGAAAAATGCATAACGTTACTAAGTTATTTGATGAGCTTCAGTGAGTCAGTCAGGAGCTCCCTTCGGATATGTTGAAATCATGGAGCTTCTTATCTGTTTTAGAGTTTTATTCTTCCTGAAATCACATAGCAATCTTAATTAATATATGTTTTCAATGAAAATCGAACGAGTTTGAATTTGTTTTAGTAGATTGCACTCTCCATGTAAGTGTCGTTGTAACGTAGATTCACTAAATTAGCATTAGTTTCCAATAACCAGCAAAACCTTTACAGACCTATTAAAATCTTTTATTTTTCTCATAAACACATGAAAACTGAATTAACACTGAATTAAAGCCCAAAGTTTCATATGCAACAGTTAACGTTAGCCTAAGCCTAACGGCTAACTTAATGTTACCTGAAAACCGCTAAGATGCTAAAAGACTTTTCGAAGACACTAAACTATGTACATAAAATAAAAATTTAATGGAAACATACCAATAACGAGTAAGAAACATGTTAGGGATGTTTGTATGTGATAATTGTGTGATTTTAGGAACTAAACTCACCTGAAAGTAGTGAAAACTGCAACGAGAGATGCAGCTTACAGGTTGCCCTTTGTTGTGTTAACATCGTTTCCATGGCAACTCCCGCTCGTGCAGAGCTCAGCGCGCACACGGCATACACGAATAAACATATGAAATAAAAACGTTATATTAATAATTAACAGTCTCGTTCAAATATTATTTACTTTAAAACAGTATTCACAGTAATTTAAAAAATCGCTACTGTAGCTAAATAAGTGAGTTGGACATTAACACGTCTCTTCCATGCACTGTAGCACACAGAGCAAAATAAAAGTTTCCTTGACCGATTTATAACAGCGACTCTGTATTCAGATGACATAAAAATACCGTATAGTGTGACAAGCTTCCCCATCATCTATCAGCGTCGCCCTCACGTTAGTGATTGGAAGTTCGAAACATCTTACAGACTCGTTCATTTAAGTCTCATTCAGCAAAATGAACGAATCTTTTTTTCGAGTCATCTCGTTCATTTCGTTTATTTAAAAAAAAGTATAAAGGAAATGTTTTTCCCCTAACACATCTACGTGCACAATACAGTACTGTAATGCTATAAGAAAAAAAAAAAGATTAATTGTTAACCTGTGTCTTCAGTCTATGATTAGCTCACCTCACCTCTTATCTGAAAAGTCTTTTTGGGTCGTTCGTTCATAACGTGACGTGACAGCCCCATAGTCTATCATAAAGAGGTGAACTAATTCCAGTAAGAACTGGATGCATGCACGAACGAATCACTTCCTGAGATGACTCGTTCTTCCCAAGTCACATAAAAAAGATTCATTCAAAATGAACAAATCGTTCAAGAACGACCCATCACTACCTCACTTGACAACAACGCATTTGGCCGGGAGGCGTGCTTGCTGGCCTCCGTTACACTTGCTAGTTATATGACAACTAAATAGCAAGTTTTTGAACCAGTTCTGTTTAACGTCAGCCTTATAACTTTGTTAGCTAGTCGAAATTGTTGTAGTGTATGTTTGGAAAGCAATAATGTCTAAACTTCATACTTGTTGCATCTCCCAGGATACTATGAAAAGAATGCTGACATCCACGTTTTTTTAAACCAAAAATAAAAGGAAAATCAGAATCAGATACTGTGGGAGTGGAAGGTGCAGATTAGACAGAAAAGGGTACAAAAGAAGTTGTGGAAGGAGTGGAGGAGTGGTTAAAAGAAGAGGTACTTGGACTTAAAGGGACTTTTGTTGCTTTACTTGTCTTGCACTAAAATTATTGAATTTGTTTTCATGTCTCATCCAAGATATTTGAATACTTTAAAAGGTAATTTTGTTGCACTAAATACTGTGATTTATTTTATTCATTTTGAATATATTTGCTGGTGATTTAAATGTTTTTTCTGTAAATTTATTATGTGTTTTTGACTTTGACTTTTGACATCCATATGCAGTCTGCATTGTTTGTCATGCTTTGTAAATTAAACTTGGCATTGACTTAAAAAATGTTTGTTTTTCTGCCGCTGGCTGCTTTTAAAAAACTAAAACGTACAGGCTATATAACAAACAAAATTGCTCCAAACATTTTTCTAAATTGACTTAAAAGAAAAACGAAACGAAAAATAATCATGTAACCATTACACACAAAACTAAACTATTTTAATAGCCTGAAACAGTAGTAAAGATTGGTCAGAACGGTGTTTATGTGTCTGTATATTTCGATTAAAATTGACGTAGACCACCTATGTTAACACGATTATGTTTGCTGCGATTATGAGCATAATCACATTATTTAAATTGTGCATTTACATGAGGTAAAAGTTTAATCTAAATACTGTCAAAAAATCATTATAATCGCATTAATAGGGTCCATATAAACGCACTCAGTGTCACACTTCAATCCTGACACACATATTTTAAAAATATTTACATGTAGGCTATATATTTGTATTAATGTAATTTATATTATGCATAGATGTTATGAACATAATAGTTTTATATACATAATAAATTTACAATATATATTTTATAATATTTTATAAAATATAATATTTACAATTTATAATATTTCTTATACGAAATGTGAGAAGGGTCAGACATCTTTTTTTCTGACAGTCTCTGCTATTTTTTCATATACATATTGAAAACTTTGCGTAAGTTTATTGCTGGCAATGACATAAATCAAAGCACACAGCGTTCAGAGAAGAACCCTGGAAAATATGACAGAAATAAGATGCTTTGCTGTAGACTACTGCAGTACAAGCCACGGTTCAGCTGCGCGCTTATTTGAAAAGAAAGAACCTGCAAATGTCTCAACTGACCAATCAGAATCAAGCATTCCAGAGAGCCGTGTAATATATATATATATATATATACAAACATTTTATATGTTTTTGTACATTTACAAACTATACTTTGAGCTTTAAATTGCATTTAGCGAACTAGCTGTTAAATTACATAAAACTAATAAAATGGTCTATAAAGGGTCTAAAAACACTATAAGAAATTAATAAGTAAGAAACACTCATAAGATCTGCTGATGAACATAAAGACTGCTCTTTAAAATGTACTTCTTTTCTTTTAAGAAGCTCAGCTCAGAGTCCAGAATCGTATGAAAGTATTTAAAGTTTTCCATAATTTAAAAATATTAATCATCAGATGAAACTGGCTCAATTGTTTTTTGTTCTTTTGTCTTTGCAAATTTCTGATGACCAGTCTGAAGTGCTTCTCCTTGATCAAAAACTCTGGTGAAAAGAGCACAGTAGAGAAAAACAGTCATGACAAAAACAACATGAATTTAAAGCAGTATTACACTTGTTGTTTATTTTTTTATTTTATTTTATTTTTTACATTGTCTTCTGGTTTATTTAGCTACTTTTCAGCACACCACATTAATATGTTAAGACTTGAATGTTAAGTTTGCATCTGTTACCATTAAAAATCATGCCAGGCATGTGATGTAATGAACACAGCAGCAACAAACAAAGCTGATAATAGGTGTGTTAGATTTATAGTGTGTGAATAATCAAGTTTAAGACAATAACAGTTATACTGGCTGCACCAAGGGGCCCCCAAATAAAAGAGTGAGTAAGAGCCCTGAGTAAGAGTGTCCAAGTAGTGGAGAATGACCTCTGGTGGTGCATAAACAGAAGGCCAGACTAAGGATTCGTAAGTAATGTTAGATTTTTCCTCTCACAGATCCAATTAAAACTGAAAGTACATGGATAATCACACCATCCCGTTGAACGACTGATAGTACAGTTCTCAGTTATACCTCCATCAGGCTCTTCAGGTCTCCAGAACCTGCATCAACAGATCAGCATTAGATGTTCAGAGCTGCTTTCTGTGTGATATGATACTGACTCTGAGAATCATTTATTATATAATAATCAGTTTTATTCAGTGATTTCTCACCCAGAGGTCAGTGTGCTGTTAGCAATCCATTTCCAGCTGCCCTCTTCATCACTGTCAGTCAGACCAATCCAGATTTCACTTCCATTGGACATTTTATTAACAAAATCCTGGAAAGATGAAGAAAAAAAAATCTAATCTTTCCTTTTTTTCCCACTTTAATTAGTTAAATCACAGAAAAGGTTAATTATTATTTATTTATTTAATTTGTCAGATTTAGATCATTTTTGGTAACAAATGTGTCCCCCGAATATATTTAAAGGGTTAATTCACCCAAAAATTAAAATTCTGTCATTAATCACTCACTCTCATGTCGTTCCAAACCCATGTGATGAATTTCGCTTTTGCCAACCTAGGGTGCGTAATCATATAGTGATGGGAAGCAATGATTTTGGGATATTTGGATCACGGTCACTTAGGATGTGGTTCCCTTTTAGTCAGACACTATGAGATTATGTCAGTGACTGACGCCATGGGTCCAACCTGGGAGACCAATCGACTCTGATCTTTAGAGAAAACGCCAATGGGAACTGGCCAGTGGTTTTTGCATGCCAAGCCACTCCCCTATACAAATGGGTATATGAGATGGTGGCTTGAAAAAACACCAATAGCTTTCTACTTTGGAGCCAATCAGTGTGAGAAGTTGGAGAAGAAGTTTTACCTGCAGTGGAGATCCTTGGTCATAGCGTCCTGTGATTTTAGTGGAGACACTGCACTGGGTGAAATTGTTTGTGGCCCTCCCCTTGGCAGTCCCGACCTAAAAGAGCAAATTTCTAACAGCTGCATGGTTGTTCCTCCGGGCTGTCTTTTCAGCTTTGTGCTTCTGGGTTTGAGAGTTTCCTCAACTCTGAAGATGGCGACGATCGCTGTCTCACTTGTCTGGGCCTTAGTCATGCTGAGACCGCTTTCACGGATGGCTCATGTGTATGACCATGGCTTCACTTAGGTCACAGCTTTCTTTTATTAGAAGGCTAGCTTTGTCCACTACCCCTTCCAGTTTGGCGGGCCATAAAGGCTCCTCTGCTGCATCGGCTAGTGGCTTGGCAGACCTCAGGGTGACCATCAGGAATAATCTGCCGGGCAAGTCCCCACGGGCTCCTGACAACCTGACACAAGGCCCCGTGGAGCTTCCAAACGATGGCACTGGTTCGTCCCCCAGCGAACCCAGCATCTCCTTTGGTGCTCTAGAAGAGGATAAGATGTCTCTTGCTCCATCAAAGGAGGGGCTTTCAACATCTACTGCCGAAGATGGAGTCTGGGAGGAGTCTGAGGCGGAGTTGGTGACCATTCTCTTCCAGCCAGCCAAAAGCATTGGGCTGGAGGTGACTCGCTCACCAACCCCCCCGAGCGCTCGATTGGTTTCTGGGCTCCGGACGAAGCTTCCAGCCTTGTCCAGCCCCAGTGCCTCTCTTCCCGGAGATTTATGTGGTGCTCACCAAATCATGGAAGGCACTGTAGGAAGGAGCTTCTTTCTCAGGGGATAAGCACAATCTGGTTCTGATCTGTGGAACCTGCATGTCTGTCTTCTGCATGGGAATCTTCCCCAATTTATATGGTAAAGTCATAGGACAAAACTTAAGGAGTTAGTCTGTTGGTGGGTGAAGGGCAGAAACTGCCTTTTGACCAATAAGAATTCCACTCCTTCCCAGGCTTTGTGCCAAAGGTCTTCTTGCCCCTCTAAGACATATCTGGCTGTTGTCCTGGCATCTTTATCTGATGGCATTGGACAGCTTGCTTATATTAGTCTACCAAGATCCAATCAAAATGTAGCAAACCTATGTCCACTATTATGGTCAGAGGGGTGCCTCTCCATAAACTGTTCCCTTGGAATGTGCTGGCCACTACACCCGTAAGACCTCCATTCATCTTCGGAACACAAATTAAGATATTTTTTACCCTCCTCAGACAACAATACAACTGAAATGCGATGCTATGAGAACATTTTCTTGCATAAATAACACAAAAATAGCAATTTACTCTTCTCCCGTGATTTCCGACATGCTCAATGCACCATATACATAAGCTTTAAAATATTTTACGTAATCAGCCTTGTTAACATCGGGGTGAAAGCACATGCATATGTGTAATCTGCGGCTGTTTGCGCCTTGAAGAAAGCATATAAGCATATTATCTTAAATGGCACAATACATAAGTGATATGAGAACAGTTGAATTAAATGGTGTTAGTTTTGTTTTCTTTGCATGAAAAAAAATTGGTGCACTGATGTCACATGGCCTTTTTTTTTACCAATTGTTTTACCACGTTTCTGGACATGGGATCATTTCAGTTGTGTTGCTGTCTGTGGAGGGTCAGATGGCTCTCTGATATCACCAAAAATATCTTAATTTGTGTTCTGAAGATGAACGAAGGTCTTATGTGTTTGGAATGACATGAAGATGAGTAATTAATGACAGAATTTTCATTTTTGTGTGAACTAACCCTTTAAGTATATTCCACTCACTTGTTCTTGGCTGTTATTGATGATCACTAGATCTGCTCCTCTCTCTGTACAGTATCTTCTGCTCTCAGTCCAGTTCTTCGTCTCATTGGAAACGTAGTAAAGACTGAATTGATAGTAAATCCATCCATCTGTGAACATCCATATTAACTATCATCTCTTTATTATCACTAACAAATAATTTTTTGACGTTGAACACACCAAAATATATTCATAATTGGTCATTTTATCCTATTGTCATTGAATATTTTAGATTTTTCAATACCTTGAATAAACTTTAACAGCTCATTTTTCTCTTGATTGAACTGTGTGTTCAGTTGAATTAAGTTGGTAATGTTAATTAGTAGCTGTTGTCTCTCTTCTGTGTGGCTGATGATGATAGTTAGTAGCTGTTGTCTCTCTTGAGTAAAGGTGACAGACATCACTATGACTGCGATCAGCAGAAGAACACACAGCAGAACCAAACACAACACAGCTGCTCTGGAGCTGATCTGTGCTCCGTCAGTTCCTGAACATCAACAAATTCGACTTTATTCTCTTCATTTATCTATTTAACAGCACACAGCAACTGAAAACATGCAAACTTAGCAATAAGTTATTATTGACTAAATTTGTGCTATTATGTTTGCGTGATGAAATGTATTTATGACTCATCTCAGTACCTGTGAGGTCAGATGACTGGATTCTCCATGCGTTGCGGCCAGTGACCTCTCTTCCGGATTGAACAGGTTTAATATTGTAATTTTCATAAAGATCATTGGCTCTATTTCCATCTTCCCTGTGCATTTTGCAGATTTGACCCTTTTCTGTAGTTTTGTATATTTTCGTTGTGTCAAGAACACTAGTTCACTGTGTTGTGCTCCTCGCCTGTGTTTGTGTGGTCAGTATGTATGCAGAAAGGAAGTTCTCTTGGTGTGTTAAATGAGGTCTAAATGGGTGTGTTATCACACAATTCATTCACTTCCCTCAAGTACCATTAATAAACTGATAATACATTTCCTCAAAAATCACTTGAAAAACATGCTAATAAATGTGATAAAAACACATTAAAAGCTAAAGTGGCCAGTTCATTTTGAAAATAGGTGGTGTTGAAAACCTTTGATGTTTCGTAAACTTACGTTTGTTACATTAGATGTACAGATAACTGAACTCTTCATGTATTTGCAGTGACTGGATTTGATGCTCTCATCATTGTGATTATTAAATGAATTTTAAGAGGTTTGACATTGACAATTCTAACTCTGCGAGGACAGTCTGGCTTCTGAATAAGCTTCTAAGCTTTGCATAAATCAATTGTTTCAGAGGGTGGGGCTTAGAGGACAAAAAAAGCACAATATGTGGAAAATAATGTGTTTTTTTTACCTAAAACCACATAAACACATTGCATTACACAAAATACACAAAATAATGTTCTTTCTAGCAACATCTTGTGACTTCTTTAAGGGTGTTTACTTAGAACAAATCACTTGAATGCAGCAAGCCCGTAATCATGTACACAATATAATTACTTCAGTTGTATGGTTGACAATTTGAATTCAAATAGAACATATTTATTCATTGTTTAAACATACTAGTCACTACAACACTAGTCAGAATATAAGCCTAAATCTTAGTATAAGATAAACAGGAACATGGGATTATGTACTTTGGAAAATTAAACCTACATGTGGGAAACAAGGAGGAAGAGGAGGGGAACATATTATTAAAGGGGACTTAAACAAAGGACAGTTGTTCCTGTTAAAATATGAAGCTTTGTATCAAGAGGGAAGCTGGCCTGTAGGCTTATCTAGAGAGTATTTACACTACAGTATAATTACAGTACGTAGTAGCTAGCATAGTAATTGTCAGATTGATTTGTAGCAAAGTGTATTTTTTCCAGAACTGAGAGTCTCTCAAGGAAGGCAGAAACAGTCTTTAGTCGGAAGGCAACTGCTATAGTATGGCTAATATGGTTATTACCAATGCTGCACTCAAAATAAGTGCTGGGTTTTTCTGGAAACACACTTTTGCGATTTGTACAATATCCGAATAACACATATCACTTATTCTAGCCCCTCTCATGCAAAATTTAGCTTTAATATATACTAATATTGAGTTGTGTGTGGAAAATCGTGTGAAGCAAAAGGGGGACTTATTACAGCTGGTGGGTTATTGTGACCCAGCAACTGGTTTATTCCTTTTTAATTCTCTTCCAAATCAGGTTGACTTTTCACTTCTGGCATTTGCCAGAATTGCCTGATGGCCAATCTGCCCCTGGTAATTACGAACGTTTAGGGGTGGCACAATACACACGGTTCAGTACGTACCTAGCAAGGTTATTATAGTTAACGAAAACTAACGAAAAACTAAAACTAGAATTAAAAAAGCATTTTCGTTAACTGAAATAAAAATAACAACGAGAGTTAAACGAACGAACTAAAAAACGTCCTTCGTTTTCATCTTTGTAATAAGCCTTTTGGGTTGAATTAAAATCTATTTATTTCATGTTGCCAGTTTTAAGCTAGGTGTTTGACCCGTATGGCACAACGTAGTCTGTGACGTCACGTGCCCACAGTCTGTCTGCGGCGCCGCTGGCTTGCATGATGGCTGCAGCGAACGTCGGAAGAAAGCGGCAGAGTCCTATTTGGGATTTCTTTGATTATGAGTCCTAGGGCTGGGCTATGTATATCGAATGATATATTATGTGCGTATCGTTAGTAAAGCCAGTTTTCTGATTAAAATCTCCCAAAAAAAGCAACAAATCTATTGACTTCTTGGACAAACTTCAGTGAGTCCCTGGTAGTGCCGTGCGAATGCAAGCTCTTGTTTTCCAAGCGTGCACACTGTCACACGCACCGGATCACGTGAGGTCACGAGGACCCGAAAGTAACCTCACGCAGGTATATAAACAGGAAGTAGGTGTCTGTCTAGCACCAGACATTAAGCTCATGAACGGCTTCA
>JAUYWG010000049.1:918973-929836 GCA_034779775.1 Enteromius afrohamiltoni
CAATACCATGACATAGCACATTTATAGACACCTCCAATAAAGTAAATATTCATGTGATATTTTACAATTAAGTATTTCCCAGCACTCTCCACCTTCAATACCATGACATAGCACATTTATAGACACCTCCAATAAAGTAAATATTCATGTGATATTTTACAATTAAGTATTTATTTCCGTGAGTACAATTATATTCCATCTAAGTGCATAAATTATTCAATATTTCACATGTTTGGCAGTTACAAGTTAAAAGTTAAAATAACTTTTTGAATTTCTCATCTTGCCAACCCCTTTTTGTCACTGACCCATATACATCTTAATATATAATTAAAAATCTATCTATTTATCTGTAATCAGTATTTATCTATATGTTAATAAACCAGTTCATATTACATTCATATTTTTTTATTATAGGTTAACAACATATGTTTGCACCTAGCAAAGGTACATGTGGGCCACATCTAGCCCAGATGTTAAACACCCTTCTGGCTGAAATGTCAGTTACTGTCACTGTGATTGTGTGAAAATTAATAGTCTGATAGTGTGCAACCTTCTGTTTGTTATACTTCCATACATAGCTCGTACATAGTGTGCTGTTTTTATTTTTTTGCTTTTGTAACTGTCTACAAAGCTGATAAATGGCTAGGGTTTTAAAATGTGTTCAAATTTTAAAAGATGTGTTGTATATTCCAGCGTTAAGCTTCCACATTCATCTATACAGCTTTTTTTTTTTTTTAGAAAGCAACATTTTTTTCTATCAACAGAAGTCAGAAGAAACTTTAAAGCGCAGTATCTCAAAACTGCTCAGAGTACAGGCAGAACCATAATAGTAACAGGCACTAGTTTGACCTCTGACTGTAACAGTCTTTCAACCAACGACTGCTTAGAGTGGTGTGAAAAAGGAGGGGTTTTGTTCTGCGTTTATTCAGTGAGTCAAAGGAAAGCGTCCTTCTCTGTGCACAGCTGCATCATATCTGTTCTTGCTCCATATCACTCTATCATATCTTTTATATTTCCATCATGGACTGTGCCTTTGCTAAACTAGATGCTGCTGGTTTTCTACAGATCTGGCAACACTTTGATGCTGATGGTGAGAATTTAAAACCATTTACATCTGTTTATTGTCATTTAAATATTTGTCTATTGACATAGTAATGCTTGTTTGCATTTAAATACCATACCCTCCGTTATTTGATCATAAGATAAATAAAAACTTTTCTGCAGACAATGGCTACATTGAAGGGAAAGAGCTGGATGACTTTTTCCGTCACATGCTGGAAAAGTTAGCACCAAAGGTGTGTTCAAAATTTGTTTTTAAATTACATTTGAATTAAAAAGTATTACATTTGAATGTACAAAACCTGTAAACACAGCATGTTCTTAATGTTTGATGACATGAGTGTTACTGATTACATTTTGTACTTATATGGAAACACATTAGACATATTCTTTCTGTAAGTGCTCACTAAAAGTGCTTTTTGTCTGTTTACACACAAAGATCTGTTCCCTCGCCCCCACTAACTTAACACACATGACAGCCATTTAACATCTGTTTGCCTTTCACAGCAGATGCTTAAAACACACTGCCAGTGAACAAAACTTGACCACCTTTTGACAGAATTTTTTTAATGTGTGTGATCCTAAAAAAAGTTTCTAAATCTTCTGTCATTTTGTTTTATTTTCTTGTGGAAGCTACAGAAAATGTATTATAACTACTATACATGTATGTTGTTTGAATGGAAACTATAGTTATCAAGGTTTAAATAAAAACAAACATGCATGCACATATACAATACACTCAAAACCAATATATGTTATATTCAGTGCTATCTCCCAACCAATTTGTTAGTATTTTAACTAAGGTGTATTTTTAACTTAAGGTGGCAAATTTGTAGGAATTCGTACAACCTCGCTCGTACGATTTTGTACGATTTCTCTAAACTCCAGTGAGGGGTTAGATGTATGTCATTCATACAAATTCATATGTAAATCAATAAAAAATAATAATAATGTATACATTCATACAACTCGTAAAATACATACGATTTAGCAAAAATCATAAGAGTGAGGTCGTAAAAATGTATACTTTAGAAAATATATACGAATATATCTTTTAGAATGGGCTGTTATATTAGACTGTTAGTCAGGAAATTGTGCAACGTCTCAAGAAACCAAACACTTTATTTTCAGGAAACGGTGGTTAGACGTGCAAGATAAAAATACTTCTTTGCAGTTTGCATAACTTGCATGCTTAACAAACAAACAAAACAAATGCTCTCTGATTCTATAACCCAGTGAATGAGGGTTATTTGAATGTAAATAAAGGTTACATCAGCTGTTCTATGAATATCTTATGGGCAGCTCTATCGGTGCACAGCTGTTCCAGTCCAATGGTTATGCAGAGTGATGATGGGGAATTAATGAGATGAATGATTGAAATGTAGTCACACTAACCAGTTTGTTTTCTCTGCTCTTTAGGATAAAATTACAGAAGAGAGAGTACAGCAGATAAAGAAGAGGTTTATGTCTGCCTACGATCTCACGTCTGATGGACGTTTGGCGATCCACGAAGTACATCACAATTTATTTTACGTTTTCCTTTTATTATTGTTAGTCCTGCAGAAAAGTTCAAACTGGCAACAAAAGAGCAACCATGAAATGAGTTTTCAACCAAAAGTGCTTGTAAATGGGTACATTACTTCCAGGTTGTTATTTATAATTAGTCATTCTGTGTGGAGAGAAAAAAAACATTGCTGAATTGCTGTTTGCGTGCAGTGATGGTAAAGGCTTTTATGTGGTTGCAGATGTTATCTAGTCACTTTATGGCTTCCGGCTGTTTCCAGCTCGGTTGCACCAGTTCCATTAACCTCATTTAAAGTGTTAGAGTCATTTTCTTTGTCATGTTAATGGTTTGTTTTACATTTGCCCCGTAGTAAAAATGAGTTTGTGAAGGGTTGAAACACTGGATTAGATGCAACCACACTTCCAGTAATCAGAGCCATCAGTGCTATCATTAATGTAGTGTATTTAATAACATAGTGGTAGTTTTTTCTGGCAAGAATCAAATCGATATCTGAAAAACGCATGCCAGTTACCAAATATGGTATACTACAAACAGACTTTACATTTTCATGTCTTTGCATGTTAATAATATTATGTCATAATGCTGCCATTCAGTCAATCGATTTTATGATTAAATGCTATCATTCGGCGATGTGATTAAATTAGGGGTGGGCATTGATTCATTTTTTTAATCTAGAATCTACAAATAAGAATCATAATAGTTGAACTAAAGTAACCACGCATTAACATGGTTTTGCTGTGCTAGCCATTTAGCTTCACCATGGTATTTGTGATTATACTAACTGTAATCAATTTGAATGACTATAGCAATGCATGCATACTGAGCGCGTGATCTCTGTGACGCCCAGATGTACAAAACAGACCCTCTCGCCTCTGTAATAAACACAGAGATGTTAGTCCCGTCTGAAATGGTGCATGAAAATTGAAGAATCGAAGCTCATATGTACTGTAGTTTAGAAAACGAGTCCAGTCCGAATAGGGCTGCAGTGCAGTTTTGCTAGGTATACATCCGTGCTAAAATATCAAGGTGAAACTTTGTGGATAGATTAACTACAATATTTCTTTTATCGTGCGATAAGAGTCTCACGTTAACGCCGATAACGGCCCACCACTAGATTAAATACTATATAAAAGATACACTTAAGGAAGCAATTTACTTTAACTTTAATAGAGACAGAGTAACATAAGTTCTGATTAAACCATGTGTTGGTTAATAAACTCATATTATTGAATGTGTCTGTTTACATTTATACCAGCTAGCCAACATGATCCTGCCGGAGGATGAGAATTTCCTTCTTATCTTTCGTAGAGAGACTCCACTAGATAACAGTGTGGAGTTCATGAAGGTAAACATTTTACACAGATTACATCACATATTTTTTTAATTTAATGATATTGACATCCAGCATCACGGATGTCAATATCGTGATTTCAGGTTATTGTTTATTTGATGACCATCAATCATGTAAATAAATATATATATATATATGTATATATATATATGGGTCAAAGATGTCAAGACGTCAAGATGTCCACATCAAAAGTACTAAAAAGTCATATTAAGTCCATAGAAAGCACATTAAATGTAAGTGTCTACTTTTAAGGATTTAAAAGAATAAAACATTGAAATTTAACAACAATTTAAAGCAGTATTATTCTTATTTATTTATTTATTTATTGGTTAAAAGGTTAGTTAACCCCCCCCAAAAAATCATTAATTACTCACCCTCATGACATTCCAAACCCATTAGACCAGGGGTGGGCAACTTCGGTCCTGGAGGGCCAGTGTCCTGCAGAGTTTAGCTCCAACCCTAGTCAACCACACCTGCCTGTAACTTTCTAGTGATCTTGAAGACATTGATTAGCTTCTTTAGACATTGATTACCTCCATAGGCAGAACCTGTTTTTGCGGAGTTCGGTGTGTCCCTGGATCAACATCTTTGTTGACCCTGTGCCATGTTGTCACATTCACCTGGTCCTGGATCAGCAGCCACAGAGAGCACACAATCACCAGCACCTGTCACCCGATCCCAATCACCTGACTATTAACACTTGTTCACAATCAGTCACCCACTATAAGGGATCGCTCAGCCATTCATTCAATGGCTGAGCTCAAGGTTGTATCGCTCTCCTCAACTGGATCCTTCACTTACCTGTCTGCTCTCTTGACTGCATCCCTCGATGTATCAAAAGGAAAACCTGCAAAAACTGTGAGATGGAATTAAATGAACTGAGCATACTTACCTTATGCTTACCTGTGGTGTGATCTGCCATATGACTTTACTCCTGTGAAAAGACTCCGCCTGCTGAATTTAACTTTTATGTTGAGCACAAAATAAACTGACTTGTTTGCTTACTTCCTGTTGTCAGTCTTCTCTGAGCGTGACAGAAGCTCAGTCCCTAAACAAAAATGGAACAAGAAGAATCCGCAGCGAGTTTAGAACCATATTCTACCTTTCTACAAATTCTGCTGGAGCTACGCTCATCACAACCAAGCCCATCATGTCCAGTGGCTCGTCCCCATCCGTTTGCATGCGATCAAACATCTTGTGAAGGATTCCTGCTCCAATGCTCATTGTACTTCGAGGATCAACCTCAAGTAAGATCGCCCTAATCATCACTCTGCTAACTGGACGAACACTTCAATGGGCCGAAGCGTTATGGGCATCAGAAAGCCCACACCTAGCCTCGTTACAGCTGTTCCTTCAACAGTTTCACCTGGTCTTTGGACAACCCACTTCCTCCCTAACAGCACAGGAGGAGCTGCTACAACTGCACCAAGGAAAGCTTCCCATCCATGAGTATGTCCTTCTTTTCCGCACGCTGTCCCTTACGAGCGGTTGGAATGACACCGCCCTTCTGGCCGTGTTCCGCAAAGGTCTTAACACTAACATGCGTCAACAGATGGTGATTTATGATGATAATGTGGGTCTTGATGCTTTTCTTAAAAGAGCCGTCACCATCTCTCAGCATCTAGCAGCATGTGAAACACCTACTGAAACAACACCATCCACAACCGTCACTGAAGAACCCATGCAAACTGATTCCTATCACCTTACCACACAGGAACGTACAAGGAGACTTAGGAAACTTAGAGGTTTGTGCCTATATTGTGGTGCTTCATCCCACATTCTGCAGAACTGTCCCGTCAGACCTGCCCGGCAAGCGGTGAGTGTAGGATATTTACCTCAAAAACTTAATACCATACCACTCATTGATGCCATGTTAATCACTAAAACTTTCCTAGGCAAAGTGTTAATCAACTCAGGAGCAGCGGGTAATTTTATTTCTTCACGATGCTTTGAAACACTGCACCTTCCCAAACAAGATTTTAACCCCTTACCATATCATCACTATACAAGGGGAAACCCTTAGATAACCGTACCATTAACACCTGTACTGATCCTCTCACTCTCCAAATAGGATGTCTCCATAAAGAGTCCATTACCTTCTACATTCTGCCTGAAGCCACAGTGGACATCCTTTTAGGAAGACCCTGGCTGGAGAAACACAATCCTCATACCTGCTGGAGTTCAGGTGAAAGTGGAGTCCATTCTTTTATACTCACTGTCTGTCATCTCTTCCGCAGCGTCCGGAAATTCCTTGTTGCTCAACCTCCATCGAAAGTCCAGAAGGACACAAAGAATGTAACATCCCCCTCGAATACAAGGAATTCAAGGATGTGTTCAGCAAGGCTGCAGCAACTCAGCTTCCACCACACAGATGATGGGATTGTGCGATAGATCACATACCTCAAGCAACGTTACCTAAGGAAAAGGTGTATCCACTTTCCTTACTAGAACGTAAAGCGATGGAGGATTATGTAACCGAGGCTCTGGAACAAGGCTTTATCCAACCATCCACATCACCAGCAGCATCCAGTTTTTTCTTTGTTGCTAAGAAGCATGGGGGTCTCTGACCATGTATTGATTACCGGGCACTTAATGATCAGACTGTCAAGTTTGCATTGCACAGTTTACATCTTGGGTGTGGAAGGAATTCTTTTGTCTATTAGGAGTTTCCATCAGTTTATCCTCGGGGTACCATCCGCAGACAAATGGCCAAACAGAGCGGAAGATACAAGAGATATCTCGGTACCTCCGATCTTACTGCCACAATCACCAAAAGTCATGGAGCCAGTACCTGCCATGGGCTGAGTATGCTCAAAATTCGTTGAGACAAGAAACTATTGGTTTAACACCTTTCCAATGTGTTTTAGGCTATCAACCGCCCCTCTTACCTTGGAATGACGAGCCCTCCTCAGTTCCGGCAGTGGACTTTTGGTTCAGAAAAAAAAGCGAGAGAGTATGGGATTCAGCACATGTCCACCTGCAACAAGCCGTAATGAGACACAAGAGGTGGGCAGACGCTCGTCGGCCCCCAAATCCAGAATATCAGCCGGGCGAACTAGTCTGGCTGTCCACCTGGGATATCAAACTCCGGACCCCCTGCCCTAAATTGAGTCCTAAAAACATTGGACCATTCCCCATCCTCGACGCATCAATGACATCACTTGACGTCCTCCACCCAAAGTCAAAGCAGCTGAATCCATCCAAGCCATCCTTGACTCCCGGCAGCAGAACTAGCGGCTCCAATACCTAATCGAGTGGGAAGGATATGGCCCAGAGGAAAGATGCTGGGACAACCGAGATGACATCCTTGATCCCTCTTTAACTGCAGAATTCCACCAATCTCATCCTACATGTCCGGCCCCTAGAGGTCGTGGCCGCCCTCGCCATCAGGTACGAGCGTCAGGAGCCGCTCGTGGAGGAGGGGGTAATGTCATGTTGTCACATTCACCTGGTCCTGGATCAGCACCCACAGAGAGCACACAATCACCAGCACCTGTCACCCGATCCCAATCACCTGACTATTAACACCTGTTCACAATCAGTCACCCACTATAAGAGATCGCTCAGCCATTCACTCAATGTTGTATCGCTCTACTCACCTGGATCTTTCACTTACCTGTCTGCTCTCTTGACTGCATCCCTCGATGTACCAAAAGGAAAACCTGCAAAGACTGTGAGATGGAATTAAATTAAATGAACTGAGTATACTTACCTCATGCTTACCTGTGGTGTGATCTGCCATATGACTTTGCTCCTGTAAAAAGACTCACCTGAAATATTACCTGCAGAGAACCTGTTTGATTTGAAGACCTCAACGTTATACTCTGCCTGCTGAATTGAACTTTTATGTTGAGCACAAAATAAACTCACTTGTTTGCTTACTTTCTGTTGTCAGTCTTCTCTGAGCGTGACACCCTGGAACAACATTGTGATAAGCCAATCAGATTTGAAGAACCAGTTTATAGTTTTTGTGAAGTTTAGGCTTACAATCAGTGTTTGGTGCTTGTACATCAGTGTCAGTCATCTATAATTTCCTCTGATTTTAGGCATTACTCATGGGTAGGGTTAGGTTTAGGTGTAGAGATATGGTCAAAACTAAAACTTTGGAATAAAATGTTGTTCCAGGGTCAACAAAATATGTTTTGGGACATGCCTAACTTAGCAAAATCAGGACGTGCCCCTCCATAGACAGCAACACTAAAATGATCCCAGATCCAGAATCGTAGCAAAAACATTGGTAAAACAGTCCATGTGACATCAGTGAATAAACGTAACTTTTGCGACGCTACAAGAATTATTTTTTGCGCAAATAAAACAAAAATAATATAATTTACTCTTCCCTGTTGACGTATGCCTCCCACAAGAGTATCTCAACGTGCTTTAACATATTTGACGTAATCAGCCTTGTTTACATCCTGTTGAAAGCACGCACATGTGCATAATCTGTGGCTGTTTGTGCCTAGAGGAAAGCATATCCTACGCAGTAATATTCTTGTAAGAATTTAAAAATTCCTCTCAGTTAATAGTCACTCACCCTCTTTGAAAGTGCAATGAAATAAGCAAAGAAACATCAACCAATAAAGAGAGCTCCCTGGGGGAGAAGAAGAAACGAACACTCATGTAAAATCAGATATGTTTGGTTTATTCTGAACAACCCCACTTGAACAGGGACAAATCCATCCTTTATATAGTCCAACATGGGTGCGGTTAATATAGTTACAACATACATATTGGGAGCATACACATTGTTCCCTTGAGGTCATCCTGACATCTTGACCCGTAGACACATTCTTTCAATTCTCATGATTAGGACAAAAACAGGATGTCAGACAGTCTAATATGTTAGTGAGCTCATGTTATATGCAGAAATCACAATTTTTAACCCTTACAATTCTCTAAAATGGCAGAAGATGTAAGTCATAGGAGAAGAATCGCTGAGCATATAATGTTATTTTTTGTTTTCGTTGTGCGTGTGGAATGGTTGTTAAAAACTTTGTTTTGCACATTTCCCATGATAGATCTGGAGGAAATACGATGCTGATAGCAGTGGCTACATATCTGCAATGGAGCTCCAGGTAAATGCTTACATTCTTTGGCAGAGACTGTCAGTTACATTAACATATTAAATATTGAGTGTAGTGTTTTGATTGATGGTCTTTTTCTGATGGCAGGGTTTCTTGAATGACTTGTTTCAGCAGCACAAAAAGAATATTCCATCTAGGAAGTTGGATGAATACACAAATACTATGGTAACACTGCACATTTATGAATTATTTGTATAAACCTAAACTTTTCAAATGATGCACCTCTGTATGATTACATCTTGACACATAACTTGACATTTAATTTTCCTTCTGTAAGTTGATGTTGTTGGTGCGATGCAAATGCAGAATTTATGTTCAGTATGACCCATAATCAGGGCCGTAGCTGGGGTCTGTGAGGCCCAAGTGCAGGTAGTACCCATTGGCCCTGTTTGACATCATGTAAATATAGTAGGGCTGTCAAATGATACAATGTTTAATCAAATGAATCAGGAGTTTCAGCGGATTAATCATGATTAATCACTATTTGCAACTACACCTGAATCCTAACCATTTTTTTATGAAATGCATACCAAAAGATAAATAACAGGACACAGATACATAATTTTTCATAATAAGTCTGTTTATTAAGACAGCCAAATAATGGTGGTTTAAATCAAGCTGAAACATACCATAATCTTTGTCTGTGCAATGCGACTGTCTATATTACAGTTTACACAACTTAAACTTTCAATATGTGTATAAGTCAAAAACATAATTAACGACAAAAAACAATGAACGTCGTTAACGCATTATTTTTGACAGCCCTAAAATATGGCACAAATAAATAAATAGAACAAAGATTCAAATTAAATAATATTTTAGTTTTCCGTACAAAACTAAATAATAAAATGTGAAATAGCATTGCATAGTCACTGTATAAATTAAATATAGATTAAAGGCAGGGTACACGATTTCTGGAAGCCAATGTTGAAATTTGAAATCACCAAAACAAACCAACCCCTACCCCAAAACGGTATTGACCCTTTGATAGCTCTGCCCCACACATACTGTACGTAGCTTAAGTAACCCAGTCAACGAGTTCTGTGAAACAAATCAGTACCAATGTTACACCGTCTACGTGGGACGCGAGTGGTGTAACAAAATACTATAGAAGTCAATATAACTTGTAACTGCTCTCGCTTACATGAATTTCAAATGATTTTCAACAGTTGCTTTATCACATCCAGTGTAACCTATCAAGAAGAGCCAAACGAACGGGTCATACTTTTTGCCTTATCGTTTTAAAATTTGTATATCTTTCTGTCGCTCTGCTCGGCTGATCACTGAACACTATCTCCCTCCACGTCACAAATAAACACGCCCGTTACTGCTGATTGGCTACAAGTTTGTTTTGCTAAACAGCCCAAATATTTTTCTAAAGCATTTTTGAAAAATCACATACCCTGCCTTTAAAGGTGCTGTATTTAGGATTGACAACTAGTGGTGCAATTATGTATTGCAGTCAAAATTCTAAATATTCCAGAGGGTGTTTTTCACCCAACCCCTCCTCCTCAGATTTGATGCACATGCAAGTTGTCAGATTGATGTCACCAACAAGGAACAAGCACATATGACGATGAATGAAATGAAATACGCTGTGTTCTCCAACAACTAGCAACCAGGGGGTTTCACAAACCAAAAACAGAGACCAAAGTTCCGGCTCGGAACATACATTTTTAAAGGAGAATTACTGACTCTCACCAACCTCCGCCCTATCGCCATTTCAACCACTGAAACTTTCTCCTTTACTGTCGGCCTCTGGAATTGCCAGTCAGCTGTTAATAAAGCTGATTTCATTTCCGCCTTCTCAATTCAATCCTCACTTACTATCCTGGGCTTGACTG
>JAUYWG010000049.1:932639-948001 GCA_034779775.1 Enteromius afrohamiltoni
CACTGCTCCTCCCCCGGCCCGGATCATAGACGGTGGTCCTGCGTATACCGTCCGACGAATCCTTGATTCGCGAACCCGTGGCATCCAATATCTCGTTGACTGGGAGGGCTACGGTCCGGAGGAGCGTTCTTGGGTTCCCGGACGGTTCATCCTGGATCCAACCCTTATCCAGGACTACTGTCGTCGGGTATCCTCCGCCCCGGGACCGTCTGGTGCCGGTCCTGAAGGAGGGGGTACTGTCACACGTACCAGGTCACGTGAGGTCACGAGGACCCGGAAGTAACCTCACGCAGGTATATAAACAGGAAGCAGGTGTCTGTCTAGCACCAGACATTAAGCTCATGAGAAGCTTCGTCAGGTCTCCGCTTCATCTCAACTCACGTGAGTACTCCTGTAATATTTACCTGTCTGTGTGCGTGTGAGAACGCGGATTTCTCGGTGGAAATCTCAACTCCCAATCGGAGCGTTTTCAGATAAACTGCGTGGTTACCTGCTCACTCGCGATCTTCCGCGTTTGAGTTTTCCATCACGCTAAAAGGGAACATCCTCGATCATTCATTTCTTGTCTGCCTCTGTCACAACCATTTAAAAATTTATGGGGCCTTAGTGTCATGAAGTCTGCATGTCTCAGAGTGTAGGTTGATTTGAACACTGCCACAACAATTTCTGTTTCTGGACTTGTCCACAAGAACGCCACCTATAAAATCATTATAATGAAGTTATTCAGAAAATAATAGCATGTCTCAAAAATTTACATTAATTGATGTGATGTTGTCACATTGCCTACCTGTTCAGATACAGTCAGGTCACAAAATTTTCTGTTGTGTCTGAAGTGTGGCTGTTGTTGTCCTTCAATGCATGTTTACTCAAATCTCCCAGAAATGCACCGCTCCACAATGGGTAGATTCCCATATAATTATCCATTTGGACAATGGGGAGTTCTGGACAGTGGTAAACATTGCTGTTATATTCATCTCCATCTTCCACAGAACCCACAGTATGTTTTGCATCCTCAAATACTTTTTTGAACATCCTTAAATATGGTGATCGGCCCACAATTGTATTGGCTGACCTTCTTTCTTCTTCGTTCCCCCACATGTCAAGGTATTCCTCATCTGTAAGTTCTTCTGTGGCATCATGTCTATTTCCAATGAGGTCATCAGAAACTGAAACAGCTTGCATTTGGGCCCAGCAGCAGTCTGTTTCCACCTTTTGAACTTTGATCCTTGTGTACTTCGACAGTTTCAGCTGAAACTGCATTAGCCAAAATGCAAGAGGTGGAATACTGTGCCCATTGCTTAGTATCTCACACACAGGAAGAGGTGGAGCATCTCTGCCTCTTCCAGGCAAAGTGAGTGCATAATACAGCACTCGTTTACTTTGCTCTGGGATCTTTGACACAACACCTCCTGTTGCGTCAAGATATAATGAAACAGGTTTTGTTTTCCTGAGGTGAATAACCAGAATGCTGAGGCCTACCTCAGTATAAAGGTGAGCACCAACTGGGTTAACTTGGAAGTGTTGTATGTAGCCAGGCATGTCATAGAAGTTGATGTCACACATTTTAATGATACGCTGTGTTAAATGCATCCCCATAAGCACATGTTCATGTACTTGCAAATTCCTCTTAACTTCTGCAGCAATAACCTTTAGTACATTTTTGTCAGGGCATATGCCTCTTCCGGCTGTGTTGATAAGTAAAATTAAGTGCAAATAATTTTTTCGCCTAAACTGTTGGTACAGTATGTTGGTCCATGGTTTTTTAAGTGTTGTGCAGTTTTCCATGGGTTTAATCTTCTTCCAGTCTTTTGGACAAATTACAATTTGGAATTTTACAGGAGTGCATGGGACCTCTCTATACATTCTTTTTTTATTGCTGGCTGCCTTGCTTGAGCCATCAGAAGTGGAGGACTCTGATCCTTTCCCTTCAGAGTCACTTTTTGTCCCATGTTCCTTTTGCAGGCTTTCTGTTTTCTCTTTTTCTGTGTCTGTTTGAAGAAATGTGTCTGCTTCACTATCAGAAGTCTCTTCTTTTATGCTGTCCGGTATATCATATTCACTTTCTGCCCATTCAGTTGCTTCAAAATCAAGATGTTGTTGAGCATCAGGATCTACAGAATCTGTTAATTTTAACTTCCGAGTCACACTGGATACTTCATTCTCACTGTCTGTGCTTTCGCCTGTCTTGCAAGAACTTTCTTTTTCTTGTTGGCTCTGCTCTTCAACAAGACTTCTGACATTCCTTCTGTTGAAGGTCCACACTACATATAACCATTTTCTATTTTTGGATGTGTCTCTGTTAAAATGCTTTTCCCCCCACACTGTCTCATTTTATTTGCATTATCATATAATTTAAATGAGTAAATTAATTTTAATTAACCCTTTCACACGTGAGTTTAAAATATTCTAGCTGAGCCTCCAGAGGGAGTTTCTTTAGGCAACCTTATTTTCGAATGTTTAGCCTTATTGTTTTCATGGCGACGCGTCATACTTGTCAAATTTGAAATCTGTGCAAGTAAATGTATTTGGTAATTTAAACACTTTTATATTGACCATGTAAGTTGATCTATACTGGGTGATGGGCGCCGCCATGTTAGTTCACGCTGAATCCTAGCTGTGGGATTTACAACAGATAAAATGGGCTGCACATACACACACACACACACACACACACACTTTTAGGCAAAAATGAATGGTGAAAATGGTTTTCCAGGCCTAGATATGTATTTTAAACACCAAATTTTAACACTCTTTAACGTCAGGAGAAGAAAAGAGAAGAGAAAGGAAAAGAAAGAAAGTTAGATGTCAGTAAAACGGGCTGCATACACACTTTTGGCACTTTTCCACGGCATGGCACGGTTCAGTACAGCTCACTATTGGGGGTTTTCCACTGGGAACAGTACCTGGTCCTTTTTTTTAGTACCACCTCAGCCAAGGTTCCAAGTGAGCCGAACCATTACCAAAACACAACATGTAAACTCTGCTAGTCACTGATTGGCCGGAGAAAATCGTCATTACTGCATCACTGAACTTGTGACATGTGTAACGGAGCGATCCTCTGTGGCGCTGTCCAACTGTCATGGGGTGCCGTGAGGGTTTCTGACAGCCTCTCAGGCAGTGTAACCGGAACCGTCTGGACAATGCATGGCTCCTCGTACCGCGTGACGGAGTTGGGACCCGTTACTTGTGGTTTAGCAACTGTGAGGACCATCAGTAGCCCAATATGATGAACTCAAAGGTCAAACATATTCAGTTTGCTGTCATAGAGGAGTAAAGAAACCAGAAACCATTATCAATAATTATCAAAATAGTTGCAGATTAATTTAGAAATCAATTAATAATAGATTAGATCATAGCTCTATGGATATGGACATGGATAGCGACCTCTCGCCTTCTCTCCACAGAATCGTCCTGTGAATAAGAAAAAGAATGTCGAACTGCTCTTCAAGGAGGATGGGTTTTTGATAATTACATCCACAAAAAAAAAATTATATTTATGTATGTTTAAATGTATATTTATGAGTTTATATGGCCTGAACTGTACCAATTATAGATTTCCAGTGATAATCAAAATAATGAATTGATCATTTCAAAGACAATTCATGAACTTGAAAAATCCAGGTAACAAATAGAAAAACTGCTAAATCTTGCAAATTACTCTGCCTATCATGATCCACATCAGCTGTAATTGGTTTTAATATTCAGTATTTATAGTTTTAATTGATATTTGTGCCTCAAGCTCTAAACAATAATTTGACATAGTTAAGTTGTAAGCTACCTTTTAAGAATCAATATCACATATTGGGAAAAAAAAAAAGTGGATTATCTTACTTGAAATAAACTACATTTCATTAATTCATACCTCTAGCAGCATGTTCTGAATGCGCATTTTTGCAGCCCCTCCTCTTGAGGACAGCAAGGACGTTATTTTCTGAGAGTACTGGTCCAGCTTTGCAATGAATGTTGTCTCCAGGTTAACAGTGGTGATCCTTCTGAATTCTTGGTTTATCTGTATAAAAAAAAAAAAAAGGCACAAATAGGCACAACATGTAAATGTATACAATTTACTTTAAAAGAATACATACTGCAAATTATCTTATAGAAAAATATTTACCTGAACTGCATCAAAAAGAGCAGGCCATCTTTCTTTCAGGTCATTGATTACTGGTGCTTGATTGAAAAGTTCCTGCCTGCGAATGGAGAATGTCTTCGCCATTTTTTCACTGATGATTTGACAGTTGTTCCTCTTCCTCACTTCACTGAGGAGCTCCACTCTTTCATATTCCAAACTTTCTTCCGTTTCTCCTTGTGGGTGAGGAGGTAAATAGTTCACTTTTTGACATTCTTTGCAGGTGCTTTCTCATGTAGTCGCTTCTTTCTGAGAGAATTCACATCAAGTTCAGGGCATCCGAGCCCTCTCAACTTGGTTCTATAGTTGGCCATTTTATGTTTTAGTCTCTGTTGCCATCCATAGCATCCATTATATGACCCCGGTTCTTTAAGGCAAGGATGCTTCTGAATCAGCGCCTCAGCAACATACACAAACTGTGCGCTTGTTGGGTAGGCAACATACTGAAAGATGCTTTCAGCCAGTCTCTCAAGGATATCTGGAAGTATTGAGGTAAAGTTGAGTGGAATTCCATCCTTCTTGAAAGCTTCATTTCCTGAGGCAAGCAAAAGCTCTGTGTCATAGGCAAAGCGAGGAACAGGAAATTCAGCCGGCCACCGCTGTGATCGCTGAATCCCATGTTCAGGTGAGGATAGAATCAGTGTATCGTGGGATCCGGATGAGCAACTGCTTTGGGGAGGACGGACGGCGGTCACTGAAGTACTGACTGAGGTTGCTGAGCTATAGATGGAGGTTTCTGATTCATTTTCAAAGGAAGTGTTCACTTCAGTTAAGTTCAGAGTAAATGTGGAAGGTTCAACAATGTTAACCACTTTTAATGTGTCCTTGTCCTTGATGTCACTTGTTGAGGTAAGACTGAAATATTCCTTTCCAAAATCAGCATCCTTGTAATGCAAAGTAAAGTTCCCTTGAAGCCCAAATGTCTCTCTTACAATGGACTCAAGTTCACCCACAGTCCCAGGGAGGCCATGAGGTAAGTCAAGTTTGCGAATGTCATGGTCCTGAAGAATGATCCTAAGTTTGGACTTTTCATCAACTTTGAGATATTAGCTTGCATGCAGAAAGGAACTATGGTAGTTATTGTAAACAGCATTTTTGTTTTCTTTATGAAATCATGATCTCACATATAAAGAGTATTTTTGGTTATGCATTTTATTCCAGAACTGCCTGGTGGGTAAAGTCAAACAAATGAGAAACTGTTAATGACCACTACACACTACGCTTCTGGGTAACAATACACTTCCCTGCAACAGTGTATGCTGCCATTGGGAAGATGTCAGACAACTCACTGGGCTCAATCATCTTAACACTTCTTGTGTTTTCGAGTTCATAGCTTCTAAGATGTTCAATATACCATGCATTTAAACATTTCACAATAAAGCAAACCTTTCCGTTGACAACAGCTATCTGAATCAACTCCACAAAATCTGGAAGGCAACCTGTCGAGCCATGTGCCAAGATCATTCCAGTGGAGTAACTGTTGCCACTGCAACACACTGTAGTTGCCATCTGGACAAACGACTCGCTGGAAAATTTTACCTGCAGTGCTTTTTTTATGTCTTCCCTTTAGCACAGTCAAATCCACTATTGACAGTTTTGTTGCCTGCAGAGATGGTGGAACAACTGCACCGCCATGTAGATGGTGTGCAACCATTAACTGATGCTTCACTGCAAGAGACAACAGAATGTTTCAGAAGCTGTGGGTATGCCTGACCACACGCTTGAAAAAGCTGTGTTTAGCTTCAAAGCGCATAGTCCAAAGAGATACAAGTGGACCAAAAGCTTTTATTAGCGGTGGGTAGTGCTCTAGAAAATGATGCTTTGGAAAAAGTCTTTCCTGAGGGAAAGTCATCAGGAATCTGTGTTGATGCTCAGAAATCTTGCTTTCAAGGAAACAAATAGCTAAGTCTGTATGCACAGGAGAAAGCACAAGTTCAACCATGTCCTTCAGGTTCAGGAGGACCAGCCACGTTGGTTCACTCTCTGGTATTCTTTCTCCAACTATCAGGAGAAGGAGGCGAAGCAAAGCCCAATTCTCATGGGCATTTCCAGCGACAGTCTTGTAGCAAAAGCCAATGGAACTGCTTGTGGTGAATCAGATTTATCTGCCCATCTTTATGGGAACTCTTTGATCAATTTATTTAGTTCATCAAGTGCGAAATATTTTTTTTGATTAAGGCATTTAAGCACAATGCTAACTCGAAAGGTACAATACCTTCAAAGAGGTCGTGGAGCAAATCAGGTGGGTAGCCAGATAAAACATCAAAATGTTTTAGTCTTTCAGTCAGTGGGCACTGTCTCTTTACTCCATAACAATGATTATGTCCCTGTGCTGTCTGAACATGAGCCTTGTGCTCTTGTATTGTCCTAGGGTTAAATGCTCCAGTTCTAACTTCACTTACTTGGAATTGGGATCTTTCTCCAAGACAGAACCTGCAGACGTGTGTACTTGAGAAGCTCTCCACAAATCCTCCGATAGAGTGGGCGCCAAGGTTATCTGCAACAACACAATACACAGTACCTTTGACTCGAATGCCTAATGAAGGAATGTAAAGTCCTTCAAGGCTGGCAAGATCTTTTAGCATTTGTTCTAACACAGCACTATTGCCAAACTTTTTGATATCATCAGCCTTGCAGAGAATGGCAAGGTATATCAATGTTAGTGATGAAGTGAATTACACACTTCAAATTCATCCACATACAGAATAAGAGAAATAGCAGGATTGTTTTCTGACAGCAATGTATTGTTTTTAAAATGTGTGCCATCCTGAAATGATTTGTATTGACTTTCGAAACTGCTGTCTGCTTCATTACTAGATGTGAGCAAATCCTGGATTTCTTTTTCCTTCAAAACCTCATGCAAAGACTTCAAAATACGTATATATTGAAAACTTCTCTGCTCCCTGGCACTGAGCATATATTCTATGGGTTCCACCACGGAGAAATGCTCCTTGAAATATCTTCTTTTGTAGGAGGTGGAAAGAGGACCATTATGCCCTAGGGCTAATGTAATTGGGTTGCACTCACATAGGTCTGTTACCATCTCTGAGATGATCAAATCATCAACTTCACAATTATGCTTCTTTAAGCATGTCTGTAAAATCTCTTTTAAAATAGGACCTGAAGCTGATGAGGATATAAAGTGTAGCTCTTCAACTAACTCATCAATACACCGTTGTGGTACATTGAATATGCTTTCCAACTTAAGCAGCACATGGGCTACATGTTTTTCTATTAAATTCGGCAATTCTCTTATTCCATTACCTTCAGGGTCTTCACTCACTGCACCTTCAGTATCGTCTTCATCCACAGGATCATCCCCTGCATTTAGAGGATTGACATACCTCTGAAAAAGCCCAGGCTTGAAGTCATCAAGTGTATGAGGAGTGTGTTTCCGGCTCCTATGAGAGGCAAATGTTCCATGAATGTTTGTATTCAAAGGACAATTTTCAAAAACACAAGACACAGTTTCCTGTTTCTTTAAATGACGACCAATATGCTCAAAGTATTCTCTTTCTGTGGAGATAGTGTTTAAAGCGCAACATGGACATTTAAATGACAGTACAGTGGACAGTGTCACTGACTCACGGTTCGAGTGAGTTCTTGACAGATGTGTTTGCAAGCTGCCCCATGTTTTAAATGAGCAATAACACTTCCAATAAAGACAAGGGAGAAATTCTCCACCATGACCATGTCTTAATCTATAATGCTTTAAGAGATCTGTCTTTCTTGGTGTTTCAAATTTGCAAATTTTACAGATCCACTTCATTTTAGAAACAGTTTAAATTACTTTAACTTGGGTGATTCAGAAGGCTGTAGTACAAACAACTTGTGCTACATCAGCATTACAGTAAATTTTAATTAATTGTTTTTGAATATTAAAGATGAAAAAGAAAAATGCTTGTAAACTACTGCAAAGAAATGTTGCAAACTACACTGCAATCAATATTCACGCTTTTTTAACTATAGTCTTTAGTCTTATCATTATCCGACAGGAAATCCTTATGAAATTAAAAGTTAAAACTATGTATATATTTTCTTAGTTATTTTTAGTGTCGTGTTTTCAAATCAAATATATGTTTTCTTAAGTGATACAGCTAGTATCTGCAGTTAACACCCAAAAGAGCAAAATTATATTTTATGTGCTAATGCACACTCAATGTAATGTCATTAAAACAACTAGTTTATGAATGTTACTTAAGATCTTAACATTGCATTCGCTTCCTCCCCCGCGTTTTTAGACTGAACATTGACACAGGCTGTTCTTCAGCTAGGGCTCAATTAACAAACTTCAATCTCACATAACTCTAGGACTTAAACATCAAAATGCATCGATGTTCGATGTTAAACCGAATGTATGCTCCGTAACCTACATTTGTTTAATTTTGAATGTAAACTGGCCAAACCGTTTGCTGGTCAAACCTTCATCAACGCTGCAACGATTTAAAAGTAGAAAGAAGCAAAACTTGTATTACGCTGTCTTTGCAGAGTTAAAGTTCAGTGTCAATTAACACCATTCGGCTGCCACCGTAAAAAACTACTTCACTAGTTAGCCAGAAGTGTAACGTTACCAGCTTAAACATCACCACCACTCACCGAGGAAGAGTTTAGTGTTGTGTAAAAAGGATTTCTTGCAGTGCGTGTTGATAGAGTTAACGTTAGAGTTATTAGCTGCTGTGAATAAAACAAGGCAAAAAAAAAAAATTGTGCTCACCACCAAGCTTTAACGTTTGATAACGTTCCGTACAAAATAGCGCTTCTCACGCTTTCTCTCTTTGCCTCCATTTCTTTCAATCAGCGGCCTGAGAGCACAACGTGTCCGGGCAAGTCAGCCTTGTACTCAACTTTTAAAAGACGCTTACGAGATTTTTTAAGTTGTATTAACTGAATACACTTTCATGTTAAGTTAAGACAGAAATGTCTGTTCAAAATCGATATATTACTGAGCTAAGACTGTTTTCTTTATTTTCATTTAGACCAATTCATTAAATTAAGTTTTCAACTGATTACAATGTGTATATGTAACAAACTTGATTTTTTATGCAGAAAAAGCTATTGATTTTAAGCTTTACTTACTAACCCCATGAATCATTCATACACAGAGTGTATCTTTACCATTTTGGAAGATGGCACAAAGCTGAGACAGGGGAGTCTGATCGTTACCTTGCCTTGATGGATTGAAGAAACTGCTGGATCCTGTATTGGCGAAGTCTTCTTTAACGTAGGAGGCAGAGATGAGTGGATCCATTTGCAGTGTATTTATTTAGAATAGTTGTAGAGGCAGGGTCAGGAATAGCAAAGACAATATCAGAGTTGATCAAATCCAGAGTCGAGGTCACAGGCTGTGTTCAGGGCAGGCAGATAACAATCACAGAAACAATAAACAATCCAAGGTCAAGATAACAAGAATAAATGCTCAGAAATGTCAGCAAATGCAATAACAAGACTCTCGTGAATGCTGCTTAAATGCAGCAGGTAATGAGAGGTGGGCATGGGGAACAACTGGTGTGCGCAATCAGGTGTGAGTACAAATCTGAGACAGATGTGCGTGGTGCATGATGGGGAATGAAGTCCGTTTGAATGTGAGGCACATGGTGGTGTGAAGGTGCGGTGGCTGATGGGTAACGGAGTTCAGGAAACAGGTGATGGAATGAGCGCTCATAGACAAGATCGTAACACTAAAATTTTTGATGCAATAATATGAATATGTTTTAATGCACTTTTGAACTAGTCTAAGGTGCTTTGACATGAGCAACGAAGCTGCCAATAGGCTAATTCTGTCATGTGACACTTTATTTTCGTTAAAGCAAACGAAACAAAACAAATCTTAACAAAACATTTTTTGCGACATTTGAAGTATCAATATAGAATTTATGCTCTAAAGCAAAACTGAAAAATACTTTGTTGACATTTACAAAATTTTATCAAATTTTTTTATTTACATCAGCTATATCACAAAAAAATTTTGTGTGATAAATTTTTTTTTTTTGCAAAAACGCCTTGAATGGAAACCTGGCTTGTGTCCCCTTGCCCTTATTTTTTTCCATGACAACTCATCTGTTCCTTTCCCATTGTATCTCTGCCCCTTGTTTGTCACTATAGTTATTCATCAGCTGAGCTCTTCCCCCTTGTTAACTCGTTGTCTTGTCTTTTAAAAGCTCTGTGTTTTTGTCAATCCAATTGCTGAGCATCGAGTTTACCTTCTGCAAAGCGTTTCCCCTATTCTTGTTCTGTCTTGTTTCCCTGACCCCTGCCTGGTTATTGGACTTTTGCTCTGTTTTGCCCATTTGGACACTGTTTACTGATCCATTGACCCTTGCTACCCGTTTGGACTGTTCTTGTATGTTTTGCCTTCACTACACCTGTCTACCGTTTTACCCTGTCCGATTTGACCATGCCAATTAATAAAGCCTTGCCAATGGATCCACATGTCCCCGTCTCTTCAGTCACAGAATGCTCGGACATACCAGGATCCAGCAGCTTTTCAGAAGGTTTCAGGTTAGCTAAGGGCACAACCCAGGTATTGTTTGCCATAAAACAGGGTCAATTTTCACTTGAAACCCATATCTGAGCATTCTTGGCCATTGCCAATTATTCAGGTTTGCTTGAACCCCTCAGGTCTCAGCTGTGATGCTGGGGTCTGTGTTCGTCACTTGTGGATTTTTTGAACTGTGCTTTATTGTGCAGGGGTTCTTTGTTCACTGCCGGTGTCATGGAGAACCACAACTCTAGAGTCACACCCGTGTCTAAAGTGGCAGACACTCTGGAGCATAATCGCAAAATGGTGGAAACCACGGAGCCCAGTCAAGCCATCAAAGATACCCATGAATCCAGTGCAGTTATAGCTGACCTTCACAAGCCAAGCCCAGTCAAAGTCACCCATCAGGAATCAAGTCAATTCACCACTGATCTTTATAATTTCACCAACTCTCACTCTTCAAGTCAAGTTGTTACAGATCCGCATATACCAAGTCAAGCTCACATCACTGCTGCTCTATTATTAACTCCTCATTGTCATTAAGGTATGTCCCCAAAGCCTTCAAACTGGCTGTTATTAAGCTTTTCGTTAAAAAAACGCAACTTGACCCCAAAGATTTAGCTAACTACAGACCTCAAATCATCCTTTTCTGTCAAAGACACAGCTCTAATTAGAGTTACAAATGACCTGCTTCTATCACCTGATCGTGGTTGTACCTCATTATTAGTGTTGTTGGAGACGCTGTGTTTGACACTACTGACCACAACATTCTCTTGAATAGACTATAAAACTCTGTTGGCATTAGTGGAAGTGCCTTAGCATGGTTCAAATCATACTTATCTGACTGCAATGCATAGCTGATATAAAAAATTGGATGTCAAGTGTTACAGAAATTATGTAAACTCATATTGATCTGTCAAATAACAATAATCATAACCTTTTGCTTTTTGTGTAATAAACTTTAAAAGCTGCCTTTCTGTGTCCTTTTGTGGACAATGTCAACTGTTTCTAGTTTTTGTAACCTTGGGTGTGTGTTAAGAGATATAAAGAGAAGCAAGTGTCTCCCTCCTTGGTCACACTCAGCAGGGAGCTTTCTCCAGGTTGACTGTGAACTTTTCTTATAAGAAATAAATCTTTTAAAAAGCAATTGCTTAATTTGTCTTCTTGATCAAGAGCCTCTGAATTTTTGCCACAACATCAAGTAATTTCTTACTGTTAAATTCTGACAAAACAGGTTTTGTCAGTCCCAATTCTTGTCAATTCCAATCCACAAATTCCTTTTGTATTTGAAGTAGACACATCCACCACTGGTGTGGGGGCTGTGTTATCCCAGCAGCAGGGGAAGCCACTGCAACTCCGTGCATGTGTATATTATTCAAGGAAACTCAGTCCGGCAGAAAGAAATCCCTGGAAGAGGGGGTAATGTTACATCCATGCCAGGCTCCACCCTCACTCCCTCACAGTGATCACAGTCACCAGAATACTAATTGCTATCACCAGTCACCACCACCTGATCCAGATCACAGTACTCATCAAGCAACATATAAAACCACACACCACTATGCACACTCTGTTCGAACTCGATGTGGCCTCAGTAAAACTACAAATTATTTTAAAAGAAACTTAAGTACAGTAATCCGTTACATTTACTCAAGTACTTTACACCTCTGGTCCATATCACAGCCAAATTATTTCTATTTTTTCAAATTGCAACATAATCAAAACCATTATGGCACTCGCCAAAAAAAAAAAGAAAATAGTAATCAATGATAAAAACGACCAACCTGATCTCCCAGAATTCTCTTAACATTACATTGTCAGTGACAGGCATCAGCCATAATCCATGCACGAATAATTGGATGAAAATATTGAGTAATGATTGTCACAAGCCGCACCTCTGTGTCTCTCTC
The DNA here is from genome assembly GCA_034779775.1 of Enteromius afrohamiltoni. NCBI lineage: Eukaryota > Metazoa > Chordata > Actinopteri > Cypriniformes > Cyprinidae > Enteromius > Enteromius afrohamiltoni. The sequence goes on from JAUYWG010000049.1 coordinate 945,157, forward strand.
CGGCCAACAGCAGCGGGAACCTTTGCCTGAATATTAACGTTTCCACTCGGACTCTTTTCACCCATGTACCTTGGCTGATTCCTTCACCGGTGTTAGTGATTATCTACAGTATTTATATGCTGACTTTTCCCTCTCTACTACTACAGTTTTTCACCAAATTGGACTTGAGGAATGCCTATAATCTCATCCGCATTTGAGAGGGCGATGAATGGAAAACAGCCTTTTCAACCACTAGTGGGCACTACGAGTACCTGGTTATGCCGGTTGTCCAATAGGTTAGTCAGGTTGTCCAATAGTCCCTCGGTGTTTCAGTCACTAGTAAATGAGATCTTCATAGACAAGCTGAACAGATAAATTATCGTCTGTATCGATGATATTCTGATTTACTCAGAGACTTATGAGGAACATATCCAGCATGTGCGTGCAGTTCTGAAAGAATCGATCAACCATAATCTGTATGCTAAATTGAGTAAGTTTGAGTTTCATCAGACCTCTGTAACCTTCCTCGGATACATCATCACCCCCGAGGGCGTGGCAATGGATGATAAGAAGGTGAACACAGTTCTCAGTTGACCCAAACCTCAAACACTGAAGGACCTCCAGCGCTTCTTAGGTTTTGCAAATTTCTACAGACGGTTCATCAGAAACTTCAGGCAAACCGCCGCTCCTTTGACCGCCATTACCCGTAAAAGGAACCAAGTATCTGCCATGGACATCCGAAAGTGAAACCGCCTTTCAAAAACTCAGATCCTACGTCACCCAAACCCATAAATTCAATTCATCATGGAGGTGGACGCTTCAAACACAGGCATAGGAGCCATTCTGTCCCAACGCCAAGGAGATCCAATGAGACTGTACGCCTGTGCTTACTTTTTCAGAAAACTGACCTCTGCAGAGCAGAACACCTCAGAGGCCTTGGTCTCACCTGGCCACCGACCTGCCTCCGTCGAATCACCACACCAGAGGGCTCCCCTGACGGAGAGAGGGACCGGGACGAGGTTGCGGTACCCGATATCCCTCCCTTGGTAGTTCGATGAAGAGGAGATCTACCACCATCTACCATCTAGATTCAAGAGATCCTGGACTCTCTGACTTTTCTAGAGTTAGACGCGAAGTCTTGATTTGCCCCGGCTGTCATTACTGAGCATTTTCCCTGTTTTATTTCTCTGTGTGTTCTTGGACTGTTATTTGCATTCTGATACTCGCCGCCTGCCCTGAACTCTGTGCCTGCCTTTTGACTACGAATACTAAAAAAATGGTAAATGGTCACAACAGTTTAATTTACATTACTTAATTTATACCTTTATGAGCATGTAACCCAACATCTGCCCCTAAACCTACAATCTGTTAATAAAACAAAAGATAAACCGGCAGTTACAACTACCGGCATAACTTAATTATGCAGGTTTCTCAAGTTCAGTTGAAATAAAAACTGCTGCAACCTACTTTTAAATAAATAGACAATTTTATGATGTAGGCTGAAAATGAGCTTCCCTATTTGACAGACCAGTAGCCGCCACTGCATTGTAAGAATAGGAATACCACAATGAAAGTATACATTTTTATAAAATGAATCCATTTATCCGTGCATGAATCACTGCTGATGCCTGTCACTGACTTACATTGGTATCTCGTCTTTGAGCCCATTTGCTAAAAATTCAATGACACTAACAGAATTTTGAGTTAAGAGTCCATTGTCATTAAACAGAATTTTTTTATTAAGTAGGCTCAGAAAGTAAATATTCTGTTTCTCCCTCTATCTCTCCCTCACAGATCCACATGCATGCTAATGGGATGATTTACCAGTAGCAGGAAGTTTATAAACTTAGTGAGGTAACAACACCACTATTCATGAAGAAAATTAACTTAAAAGTTTCACTATTGGTAATGATAGAGACATTAGCTGAACAATTTTGAGACAAACAGACTCACAGAGGTAATTTACATGCTATATATTTCTCTGATATATGCAGCTGCTTTGAACATTTTTTTCATTGCTTTAAAACTAGACGGTCATTGGATGAACGCTGCGATTATGGCCCGCCCACGGACGCTCAGCGTCTCTGGGGGTGAATGAGTTTCACTATTGGTAATGATAGAGACATTAGCTGAACAATTTTGAGACAAACAGACTCACAGAGGTAATTTGCATGCTATCTCTCTCTCTCTCTTTTTAATAACTTATCCCAGCGTCCATTGACTTCAATGCGGCTGCTTTGAACGTTTTTTTTTCAGTGCTTTAAAACTAGACGGTCATTGGATGAATGCTGCGATTATGTCCCGTCCACGGACGCTCAGCGTCTCTCGGGGTGAATGAGGAGCAAATGAGGAGTGGGCTGGCCTGGACTCCAAGCTTTTCATGAAGAAAATGAACTTAAAAGTTTCACTATTGGTAATGATAGAGACATTAGCTGAACAGACTCACAGAGGTAATTTACATGCTATATATCTCTCTCTTTTTAATAACTTAGTTATTAACTGCATTAATTTGCTGTCAAAGGCTCAAGCCTCGGTTACTAGGTCTAAAATGTACCTTTTGGAACATAGGCAATGGATGAGAGCCGGGAAAAAAAGCATTTTACTGTTTGTGCAAAAAAAAAAAAGACAAATACCTTGGAATATATAATTTGATCAATGTCTTGAGGTGTGGCAAACAGTATAAGCAGAATAATTGACTCTGGGCTGTTAAATTGCTGAAAAAATATGCACACCTGAGGTGTACTAGCCACTATTTAGCCACTAGCCACATTATTTTTTTATAATTCAGTAACCATTGTCCATTATTCCTTAAAAAAAAAAGAAAAAGAAAAAGAAAAAAAAAAACGAACTACAAACGGCAAACAAA
>JAUYWG010000049.1:957049-1001124 GCA_034779775.1 Enteromius afrohamiltoni
ATCCTCCTTTTATTCGGTATCCGGCCGTGACCGATTGGCCCGAGCTGACGAGATCCAGGTGCCTCCTGTGAGTTGCCGTGAGGGCGACGCTGATAGCCACCCACCACAATAGATTTATTCCTGCAATGGCAGTTTCAGTGTCACATGATTGTTCAGAAATCATTTCAATATGTTGATTTGGTCCCTGATTATTATTGGTTCTTAATTTATTAATTAATTTAATTTATTCTTTTTCACTTTTATTTCGGTGTCAAATCAGTGCATTGCTTCCTCTTATAAATTCTTGTAAAAATGAGAAATGTTGCCTTGGAAGCTAACTGAATTTACTTTTTCAGTTTACTTTTTCATTTATCTAACATATGTATTTTATTTCAGCTGTGAGGGAACGCAAATATTTTTACGAGAGAGCGCAAAAGATTCAAAAATGTACATATATCCCGAATTTTCCCTCTCCTAAAGAGTTAGTTCACCCAAAAATGGAAAATTTTTGTCATTAATTACTTACCCTCATGTTGTCCAAACCCATAAGACCTTCTTCGGAAAACAAAAAAATGTTTTCACTTTATTTTGATGGTCCCTTTAACGTATTCTGTTGATTATCAGTAACATTGCACCTACATATCTTCTAACTCTCAACAGAGTGCTAGCAGAGTATTAGTAGACTGGTAGGGTTAGGGTTAGAATAGGTTGATATGTACTTGGAAAGTTACTTCTAGTCAGTAGAGCGTCTTTTGGCAGACCATCACAATAAAGAGTTAGCAGATATTAATTAGAGAGTGTACTAATATTCTAATAACAGTTAGTTGACATGTAGGTTCAAAGCTACTTATTGTCAACAGATTGTTCAAAAAGGACCATCAAAATAAAGTGTTACCAAAAAAATTAAGATATTTTTGATGATACGATAGAGGTGAGTCCATGTGACATCATTATATCAACCTCACTTTAGCGATGCTACGAGAATACTTTTTTGCTCAAATAAAACAAAAATAACATAACTCCCTCTTCCGCCATTTTAGAGCATCTCAACACACCGTATACACAAACTTTAATGTATTTGACGCAATCTGCGGCTGTTTGCGCCAAGAAGAAAGCTCATGCTTAAGCAGTAATGTTCTCTAAAATGGCAGAAGACCTAAGTCATAGAAGAAGAATGGTTGAGTACATGTTGTTATTTTTGGTTTCTTTGCGCAAAAAAATAGCATTCTCGTAGTTGATCCAGTGATGTCATATGGACTTTTTTACAAGTGTTTTTTACTACGTTTCTGGATCTGGGATCATTTCAGTTGTGTTGCTGTCTATGGAGAATCAGATGGCTCTCTGATTTCATCCAAAATATCTTAATTTGTGTTCCGAAGATGAACAGAGGTCTTATGGCTTTGTAACGACATGAGGGTAAGTAATAAATGACAGAATTTTCATCTTTGGGTGAACTAACCCCTTAAAGGCGCTCTGTAATAGTGTGTGTTGTTTCATCCACCCCTTTACATTGACATCATGGGCTAAATGAGAGAATGAGCCATACATTCCTTGTTTTTCTGTTCTGTTTTTCATTTGTGTATTCTGTTCATGTCATTGCATGTGTCTGAAGGAGCTTAAGTTAAAAGACGAGGAGTGTGAGAGGCTTTCTAAAGTGAGAGACCAGCTGGGGCAGGAGCTGGAGGAACTCACTGCTAGCCTTTTTGAGGTTTGTTTGGGTTTTTTTTTTTCTGCCAAAAGACAGAGCAGATCTGTGTGTGTCTGGAAGCACTTGATCATCTGGAGTTATTCTGAACACTCAGCACTGTGAAAACTGTCCTTACTTAAAACCATTACTTTAAAAGTGTAACAGTGTAGAGGAATTATATTATTTGTATGGTGGGTATATTTGATATACACTACCGTTCAAAAGTACACTACCGTTTTCGAACCGTAAGATATTTAATGTTTTTTAAAGATGATTGGTAGCGTGTATTTATCTGTTTTTGAAAAAACAACAACAACAGGAATTCAAAAACAATTGAACACACCAAATTTGCTGTATAAAACTATTATATAGTATAGCAAAGTGCCCCATAGATGATGGTCCACCCACTGAATATGCCTCTATGACCTGTGTGTGCTATCAGGGCTGTAAATCAGTTCATGTAAAAACCTCCCATCTGTTGACCTTTCAGCAATCTTTTGTAACAATCCCAAAAATTGATATTGAGATTGTTATCTAGCTGAAATGATTTCACAAGGATTTACTGCATAATTTGCTTTTAGGGTGCCATGGGAAGTAGAGTACAGCCCATGTTAGTCTGCTTCACACTGCTTTACCTGTTTTGGAAATAAAAGTGACGTTCAACAAAATGCAACTGAACATACTGTTGACAAACGCCATAACCCCATTCAGCCTTGTTAGCATTTAACATGTGTTCTGCCTTTTTCAAGACTGATAAACAAAACAAGGGTCACAAAACATCATAAAGATATATATTTTTTAATTCATCTAAAAGTTGCAGAAACAAGCAATCATGTAGTTTCTTAGGATAGGACAATATTTGGCTGAGATAAATATTTAAACATATGGATTTTGATATATCAACTGTAAGAAATGTATCTTAATTTATCAAAATATCTTCATGGATAGATCTTTACATCATATACAAATGATTTTTGGCAAATTGCAAATTTTGACCCATGTAATGGCTATTTAAAAATCAAAACACTGACTTGAGGATGATGGAACTGGAAGTGTTAAAATACTAATATGTTTCTGGGTTTTTCACCTACAAAAATATACAGTCCCATTTCCAGAAAAGTTAGGACATGTTATTAAAATACAAAATGTGCAATCAGCTTCAAAGGAAAAGAAAAGAGTCAGTGCGTGGGTCCAAACAAACAGCAAACAGAGTCCAAGGGGAGAAGCAAAAGGCGATAATCCAAACGAGAGAAGAGGTCGGCAACAGTGGGTGGAGCCAACAATCAAACATCAAGACAACAAACAAGGGGGGCGGAGACATGAGTGGGAACCGTGACAACATGAGATGGGCGGTGACAAGAGTACATTGAAAGGAGTCCATGAATGAAAACATACACACACAGTTTGCAGGGAGCTGGATTGCCATCAGCAGGCTGGTCATGACACACACAGAGTCCTAATTTTTTTTTATTAAATGTTTTTTAATGTGGACTTGTCTAGAGCACACATTTCCATCGTTTTTCGCACCAGAAAACCTGACAGTATGTCTGCATAGATGGTTGGCTACATTATTTGTAGTCTTGCATTGAGAAATTTTATTTTTGAACAGAATCCATGTCTCATCTTTGCTCGCAGAGACTTACAGTGCTAGTTTTACCCAATAACACCATCAGCTGTTACCAACTTTTCACTTTTATTTTGCCTGTTCCAACTTTTTCGGAGTGTGTTGCATCTGTCAAAATCACAATGCGTTTATATTTATAGAAGTCAAATAATTCAAATAAAGGTAAAATAAAGTCCTAGATTGCTATGAAACAATTAAATGCGATTAAAACAATTCTTTACTCAATATATCTGTTTGTTTGTGTGTGTGTATGTGTATATATATATTCTTAGATTTTATATTAATATAGAGGAAAAATAATATTATATAAAGAAAAACTTTTATTTTGGATGCGATTAATCCATTTGACGGCACTGTTTCTATTGTATTTTGCTTGAGGTGCTTAACAAAATTGGCATACCTGGAATATTTCAAAATCCGAAAATCAATTCTGAGAACTTATTAAACTGACTTAATTGAGAACAAATTAAATTGTGAAACCTTGATCAATACCTAGGCTTATTCCAAGTTATTAAAGAATCTTAGTTAATTAAACAAGTGTCCATGTCTAAATACTTCAACTGAAGATTCGCTAATCGTGTCGATGTACCGTTATGTTGATCTTCAGATAATATGAATCCAGATGTGCTGAGTGTTTAGGTAACCTGCTCTGAAGTTTCACTTCCCCATCTCTGTTATGCATTTCATACTATCCTCATATTTTTGTTCCTTTTTCATGTCTGTCTTTGTTTTCCCCTCATCTTTTCTGTTAGTCAAAGTCCTTGAGTGCCCTCATCCTACCGTAGCGCTACTCTGTCAGGTGCCTCTGGTCTGGTCTGGTCTGGTCTAGTCTGATGTGGTAGAGGAGTCTCTTAGTGTGGGTTTATTCTCAGATGAGCCTGTGTTTAATGTGGATCTGATGTGTGACGTTGTCAACAGGAGGCTCATAAGATGGTGCACGAAGCAAACCTGAAGCAAGCCACTGCTGAAAAACAACTGAAGGAGGCACTGGGAAAAGTGAGTTATTTTTGTGCCTGATCTTAGCGTATATGCAGTATTGTACTTGTGGTATATTCCCTTTCAGATGGTGGAGTATTTTAATGATTGATGAATCAAATAAAAAAGCTCAGCAACTATCATGTGTTGTGTGAGGAAGGTATGAGATAAGAAAATAGAAACCGATTTAAACACACACATTGGAGGTTCATGTCTTTTTCCCCACAGGTTCATGTCTTTGGTTTTTAAAGCAGAACATATGTACTATGTGAATGACGTCTAATATTAAACTTTCAGGGTTTTTGTAGTCATTTGTGAACGTTTGTAAGTTTGAAATCTCATCAGTCTTTCCTTTTTGGTTTCAGATCGATGTTCTGCAAGCCGAAGTGGCTGCTTTGAAGACTCTGGTCCTGTCAACCTCTCCAACATCCCCCTGTAAAGAAATGCCCCCCGGACCCAAAGCCCCATTTAAGAAAGGCCACGCTCGCAACAAGAGCACGAGCAGTGCCATGTTAGGCAGCCAACAAGAGGTCGCAATGACGCAGCCCATTGTACGTGAGTGTAAAGAGGTTTGTATCTATTGGTGAACGTCCATTTGTCTAGCTTCACTCCCACACATACACAAATTTCCCATATACCTCTGGGTTGTTCCATGTCAGCCATGATGTCTTATTAATCACAAGCAAATGTGTTTTACTTCATATGTCAATGAATCTCTCTAGTGCTCATTCTAAACTGAATGTACTGCCCAAATAACACTTTTCAAAGTAACCAAAGTCTTATAAATGGTAACAACATATGAGCAACAGTTATAACATCGACATTTTAAAGTCCCTATGTATTATAAGAATAACAGTATATCAACAAAATAATAAAACAAAAATACACAAAGAGCTTTCCAAAACAAGTGCAAGTAGATGGTCTTCATACGTGATAAAAAAAGACTAAAGCAACAGCACTCAACTGCTGTTGAGTGTAAAAGACAGCAACATCATGATTTCACTTTTGCACTTCTGTGTATTCTCATTGATGAAGAAACAAAATCTTTATTTCTATTTCAAAGACACAAGTCTGTAACAACTTGAGGGTTGCGACATTATATTATTATCGCACTAAAAGCAAATAATTTAAACTGAACTTTGTATCTATTCAGATATAACTCTCATCTATTTAGGAACAAATAAAGGGAGACCAACAACAGAGAAGAACTTACCCTTCCAGTCACATACCAAATAGAGGGGAACCAAAGATGGTTCAGTGGTGCATGAAAAGCCCCAAATACAAAGAACTGCAACGATCCAACCTTGAACAAATAAAGCATGCATATGTTAACGTCATTACAGGACAAAAGCATTTTCATTAATGCATTTGCCCACACTTACAAAAAAAAAAAAGTTACTAAAAAGATTTTAGTCAGTTCAGTAGCTTATAAAATGGTTCTGAATCAAAGTTCACATCTAAGATGTTTTGCTTAATTGTGTAATTTAGAAATAAGGTCTCATAGTTCACTATAAGACCTAAACACACCTACTTTCATTTTAGCTTCCTTAAGTGGAAGACATTTTACAGCTGTTTATATATTGATCTTAATAAGGTTAATGCAAAACTATCACTGACCTTCAAAGGAAAATAAAACTGTGTGTCGTCATTATAACAGTGATAAGCGACAGTGTGTTTTCGACAAATAGGACCTATAGGTTACATACATAGGAAAAACAAGATTGGACCTAGAACGGAGCCTTGAGGAACCCCACAAACACTTAATAGGCAGAAGAAAGGGTGTTTCACAGGTCTAGGATGTGAGAAGCATTTGCCCCACAGTTATTAAAATATAATAGAACTATTCGCTGGGAAACAATAACATCCGAAAACTTAAAAAAAGAAGAAAACGATTTACTCTAAAATGTCCACAATGAAAGAGAGACAGGTTCAAAATTGAAGACAGTGATGGTCAGTAGGAAAAATTCTTCTTCTAATCATCTCAATCATACCAGTAAAAAAAATGGTAACCGTTTTCTAGCTTTTAAATATTGAATCAGGAAAAGTAGTCAAGTCAGTTTAGGTCAAATCAGTAAAAGTTTAATTGTACATAATTACATGCAAGTAACCCTAAGCCAAACCCTAATCCTAACCATATAGTAAGCACATGTAGTTAATTAATATTACTCGGTACTTAAATGTGTAATTACACCAAAAAAGTGCAACCGTCGAGTCAAATGTATTTGTCCAGCTCTTTTTTATAACACATTGTTTCAATGCAGCTTTACAGTAAACCATGATGGTAATATGTATAATAATATCCTAACATCTTTACCTTACAGTCATATTTGAGCTGATTAGAGTAGAGACATATACAGTTATCTACGTTTTACATAAACAGCCAGGTGATAATATAGGAACATTTTGCTATGATATAAACAATCAAGCAGATTTTCTGTATAGCATATTGTCAGGTGCTTGCTTATTTGATCTATTCTAGGTCATACTAACAAGAAAATTTGGTCACACTTAATATTAGGTGGCTTTAACTACTATGTACTTACACCAAACAATAAGTATTGTGTTCATATTGTATTGCTAAACACTTTTGTTGCTACTGAGGTGTGATACAGGTAAGGTTAGGGACAGGTTTGGTGGTATGGGTAAGTAATGTAATTACGAAAATGTGTTACAGATGTATTTGCGTATAGGTATTTATAAATACAAATACAATGTAAACTAGGGGTGGGCATAGATTATTTATTTAATAGATTAGAATTTAGAATTTGTGTGCTACCTATTATAATTGAGATATGTGTGTCAGTACTGCCATCTTAAAAGTAGGGGTGTCTTGGTTTCACAATTCAATGCAATAAGATTATTATTTAACACAATGGCCCAGTTTCACAAACTTGGCTTAGCTTAAACCAGGACTAGGCCTTAGTTAAATTAAGATATTAATGAATCATTTACACAATTTTAAGATATGTCAGAGCAAGATATCTTCAGCAGAAGCAGTTCAAACATGCATTTTAGTCTGTGACTAGTTTAAGCTTTGTCTGTGAAACCAGGAGAAAATCACATTCTCATTCAATATTACTGCACATGGCTACATTTCATATAAATCACATTTATTTAGTGCTAAATCTACATTTTTTTTAAAAATAATTATATAAACGGCTACTCTTGAAGTATAGACTCCAACCCAACTTTGTGAATAGATTAACGGCGATATTTTTGACGCAGCGCATTAACGCCAGTATTAAAAACATATCGTATGTCCATTGTACTAAATTATTAAAGTATGTAAATACTGTAGTAGTTAACATCACCTAATATAAAGTGGGACCGAAAATTTTTCAAAACAGCTCACATAACTTTGCTGTCATTGGTTTCAGAAAACAGCAAATCGTTCAGCTCTGTCACTGATGACAGAAATTGCTATCATTGTTGGCTAACAATGTTTGGTGGAAACGCACCCTTGTTTAACTTTCTTCAGTGTAGCACAAAAAGAAGATTTAAAAAATATTACACACTGGACATTGAAAGTGAACGGTGACTGAAGCCACGCAGTTTATGATCTTTACTGACCATCTTCCTTTCATCTGACATTGTGGACTTGTTCTAATTGTTGATATCTAAATAGTATGGTTGTGTGTTTTTAACAGTAGTTTTTTGATCGTTAGGTGGACTCACTGCTCTTCAACGAGTTCAAAATGTGGAAGGAGGAGCCGACCCTGGAGAGAAGTTGCTCCTTCCTCGAGCGTGTGTACAGAGAAGATATCTACCCGTGTCTGACGTTTTCTAAGAGTGAGGTATGCTTCTGCTGTCATCCGTCGGCAGAACACCTCCTATTTTATAGATATTAGTTTCTGTAAATGATTAGCTCGATATGAGCGTGATAGCTAAGCTAATCATTGAGAATCTTGGCTAATAACTGAGATCTCCAGCTGCTCTCTGCTGGTTGAATCTACTCATGAATTGCTAAAAACATGAATATCAACTATATATGACTGGTATACAGTGCTACGTGCTGCTTTTGATGTGAAATAGTTAACTAAAGTGAAGGATCCTAATTAATAATGTAGTGCATTACACTGCATGTAACTAACTACAATGGGGAAATTTGTTTTAAATTTTGTATAATTCACTGTTTTAGCGTGCCATTTAAGATGGCAGAATCAAACTTGATAAGTTTATACATATACTCGGAAAGGACATCTTGAGCAATAAAAATGCCATTTACGGCGCATAGACTTTGCAGTGAAATAGAGGAAAAATAAAGTAGAAACTTTATAGTAGGAGAAAAATTAAAGTAGTTAATTTTTTTGACATTAGAAATGCTGTTTTCATATTGTTTGAAAAACAATTAGGCCTACTTTATTCAGGGTTTTTAACAGGTCTTACATTGAATTGAATTACATTGAATATACGTAACTTACATTCTGAAGTAAATATTCTAAACTAATAGGCTGGTTACTCTAAATTCCTATTCAGGACCATTCAATATGGCTTGGATGGCCTTATTTTAGCTAGTTTTATTTTCCCAAAACGTACTAACCACGCATATTTTTTTTTTTATTCTCAGGCTCATCTGAGAATAAGTAGATGAAATAACCACAAATATCAGAGCATGTCCAAACATCTCAGCGTCCCCAAAATCAAATCAATTTTCGATTGGACTGTCTTAGTGTAATAGTAGACATATCAAGCTTTCTACAGATATAACTCTCATGTCTCTTTGTGGAGTTTTTGCTGAGTTTACTTACTGAAGATCACCCAGACCAACACAAAATTGGGTTATTATTATACGTGTATACATATTAAAGTAGACCCTTCACAGATTCAATTGATGCATTGCTCTTATCTGTAAGATCAAAACTCAGTGTGTAACTGAATCAGGCTTCCGAATGCTATTTGAAAGAGACGGGGCTGTTTGGCACACTTCCTGAAATGTGTATTTTGTGCATGGTTTATGTATAGTTTGTGATCCACAGCTCGGATCGGCCATCCTGGAGGCAGTGGAACAGAACACACTGAGCGTGGAGCCGGTGGGATTCCAGCCGCTGCCGGTGGTCAAAGCGTCTGCTGTTGAGTGTGGAGGACCCAAGTGAGTATGGTTGAGTCTACAGACGTGTCAAGGGCCAGAACATGTGAAGAAAGTAGTTTTGTGAATCTGAAACCCTCCAAATAGGAATCAAATATGATTCAAGTATCGTACATACAGTATACACTATGACAGTGTAAGTGATGAACCATCACTTTTTATTTTTAAATTGGCACCAAGCTTCAAAAACACAAAATCAAATCAAAGTACTGCACAGAAGTAAAAATACCCTAACACAATAGTCATTTTTTTTTTATAATTCAGTAAATGTACCAAGTACTTGATTTTTAATGTACCTAAGCATTTAAAGTACATAGTACTAATCAATGAACTGCATTTGTTTATTTTGTATCTTGATCCTAAATCGTACATGTTTGATCTAATATAAATATAAAATATTAGCGAATACTCCATTTCTCTAATGTCGCCAGTTAGTTTTATTTCATCCTTCTTAAAAGTGTTGTTTGTATCGTGTGTACTGAACAGCCTGTCAGCATGACTTTCTTTCGTCATTCTTTCTTCCTGTATTTGTGTCCTTTTGTTGATTCTGTTCTTTTTCCGATGGGCTCTTCCTGGGGGCAGCAGGATGGCACAGACTCTCGTGTAAGTGAATCGTGATCAGACCCTTAAGTCCTCCTGATCTGACCCGTGCCGCCCTGCCTCCCAATCCTTGTCTTGATTTCCCTACCGTCTGTTTCAGGGAATTCATTTCTCAGTGCCCCATATCTATTTTCATTATTCACCCAACTGTCCTAAATCACTCCTCAGACGTCCCATCAGGTCTGCGGTATAATATATTTCTAAAAGCTTTCCATCTCTTCCCCCCGCTGTGCAGGAAATGTGCCCTGTGTGGTCAAACCAAAACCTGCAAGCACAGAATCAAGTTTGGTGACTCCAGCAACTATTATTATGTATCTCCGTTTTGCCGTTATCGGGTGAGTATTCGATTATTGCCTTGTTATAGATTTCGCAGCATGTCCTATACGATTGTTTAAAAAAAACACACATTTGGTGTTTAGTGAAAAAAAAGATGCTTGGGTAGATCGTCTTCAATAAATATTCATATATTTTCATATATATGTCATTAATTACTCACCCTTGTGTCGTTACAAACCCATAAGACCTTCGTTTATTTTTGGAACACCAACTAAGATATTTTTGATGAAGTCAGAGGCATTTGACCCCCCATAGACAGCAACACAACTGAAACGATCCCAGATCCAGAAATGTAGTAAAACCATTAGTTAAACTGTCCATGTGACTTATCAGTGACTGGATTTGGAACGGCATGAGGGTGAGTAATTAATGACACACAACTAACCACAACAACCAGCCGTTTCAAGGGGGAAGAAAAGTCTCTGCGACTCTGAAAATCTCTCTGTGGTTACACACATTAAGGCCGGGACACATCAAGCTGACGAAATTTGTTGCATCGCACCACATCCAGTATAGACAGCAGAATAGGGTCTATTTTAATTTGTCTCGTCGCACCGTGCCGTGACACCAACACAGTGAGAGAGAGGGGAGTAGTCTAGGCTCTGTCAGAGTGGATGTAGCTGCAGATGATGAGAGATGATGAAAAGAAAGATTGCCTGGCTTCGATTCATCTGAAAATCATTAAGGCACAGACACTTTTTCAGACCAGATTGTTACACCATGTGCACGTTTGACCCGACTGGTGCGGCGCAACAAAATACAATAGAACCTATTCTGTTGTCTATACTGGATGAGGCGCGACAAATTCCAAACTGAAAACTTATGTTTGCGTTCTATTTATGACATATTGACACAAGTTTCAAATGAATTGCAGTGGTCACTTTAAATCACAGATTTAGCTGTTGCGGCGGGGCACGTCACGTTCTATGTAGACATTGTGTTACTTAATCCTTTAAATCAATACTGCCTATATGAAAACTAAGAAAAAAATTAGGCGCACCAGTGCAAAAAGTTAGTCTAGAGCCCGGTAAACGTATTAAAAGTTTAACGTTAATATGAAAATATATTTGGCGATGTGCTAAGCTTCTAACATCAGACCAGTGTTGGGAGTAACACGTTACAAAAGTAATATATTACAGTAATATATTACTTTTTGCTGTAACGCAGTAGTGTAAAGCATTACTAATAAGGTTTCAGTAATATTTTACTCGGTACATATTCAGTAATGCTTGCGTTAGAATACAATTTTAGCGAAAAATTGAATTGTTCAAAACACAGCAAGACACAAGATATTAACATATAAAAAAATGCCGCAAGTCAGCTCTGTTTTTCCTCTGTGTTCCAGCTCTAATAAAACAGTTCAGTTTTGTGTGTAATGGCAAAATAATTAGATTTCGTTTCGTTTTTTTTTTTAATTTTTTAATTTAGAAAAATGCTCGGAGCATTTTTGTTCATTAAATATAAGTTTTCATTTCACAATAAATTTTTATGGTGGCCAGCCGCAGACAGTGCTGATCATAAACTATATTTGACCAATTTAACTTTTCAAATCATCACAACTTGCCTAAAATGCAATAAAAAAAACATTTCAAGCATACAACAATGTATAAACGTTAAACCACCTCCAGTGGAAACTAAATGGCAGACGCCGTCACTTTATTGAGAGTGTTACATCTCTCGGAACAGTAAAGGGTCTACATTTTTTTGGGTGTACTGACAATATCTTGAACAGGAGCGCTTCACAAAAATGAACCGAAATTCAGCGAAAAAAGAAATAAATACAAAAAGCTTTAAATGACTTCTTAACAAAACACAAACCAAAAAATCGAAAACAATCTGTATCATTTATAATTTTAATCCATAATGATGACTTAAGGTGCATCAGAGGAGATGGCGAGTCAGGAAATGTATCTTTGTGACACGGACTAAGAAAACACTAAATATCTTCCTATTATTTTCCTCGGACATATTCCTGGTAATTAGGCTACTTGTGCTGATGCTGTGACGAGCTTTAGTCTATTGCGTGTATTTGAATGCAGAACTCTTCAGCTGCGCTGACGGCACGCTCTCTAGTCATTTTGGTGAAAGTAACTCAAAAGTAATACAGGAGTATGTAACGCATTACAATTTTGAATCAGTAATATTGTAATGTAAGGCATTGCTTTTAAATAGCAGTAACAAGTACTACATAACGTATTACAGTTTGGAAGTAACTTGCACAACACTGCATCAGACCATCCTATCAAATCAAACAAGTGGATCATAAAAGCATTCGCAAAGAAGGAACCTGGTAACCTTTAGTAACTTTGATAAGGTCATAAGGTTAAAAACTGACTGAAGACTGAAAAAACTCAGAAGTAAAATACTGTGCTTAATGAAAGCGTAAGTGTGACTTGGGCCTGAATGTAAGGGGATTCAAAATGAGAAAAAAAATTATTTGTCGTCTGTATAAATGTCACTTTTCTTCTCTATCTACATCAGATCACATCCGTCTGCAACTTCTTCACCTACATTCGGTACATCCTCCAAGGACTAGTCAAACAACAAGATGGTAAGCTAATAAGTCATCTCTTATCTAGTAATTAGTCACAAAACTATGTATCGGCGTCCAAGCTTAAGCCTTTCTCCACATGGATTTAATATGGTTAATATAAGTTTTAGTTTTATTTACAAAAGTATATTGTTCTTACAGCATGAAATCATTGACTACATTTACGTGCGCGTGAATAATGCGATTATTTCTAATAATCAGAGTAAGGACTTAATCGCATTATGATGTTTACGTTTTTCCACTCCCGTTTACATGCTATTTCCATATTCTTATTATTCCCTAAGAGTTGTGGTTCATTTTCTACTGCCATAATCACATACCCCACTGCATAGGACAAATTATGGCCTCAGAAAGAGCACAGATGCGTTATCTAACTGCTATCAGCTGTTAACATTTATTTTACATCTAATGAAAAAACATTTTTTGTTTATATTCCATGCTGTTTCAGCAGCAGTTTGTCTATGCTGCTGTCGCTGTTTCTGGAGAAGAGTGAAAGTAGCGAGTTGTGTTTCTGAGTTTCCCCCAGAAATATGCTTTCTTGTCCGAAAACGTTTCTAATCTGCATATTATTACAGGTCCGTGTCACATCATTCATGTAAAAGTAATTATGAATGTGTCCGGGGTCATGTTAATAGCGTTACGAGTTTTTGTTTTCAGTTTGTTTTGTTTATTTAAAGCTTTCTATAGATACATTTATCATGTCTTTTTGGTTAATTTTTCTCCTGTTTAAGTGAATCTTAATCGCATTATTATAATCGAAGTATTGCGTTTACATGAGGTTTAATCACAATATTGTCAAAATCTTTATTATAATCGCATTAAGAGGGTCCATGTAAACGCATTGTCATTGTCAGCTGAATATCTTATGTAAGCGATTTTACCGATAAATGCGTTATTCATAATTCAAATGCTTTTTTTTGTTCTGCTATTTCTAAGAAGTTACCTTTTGACTTCTTTGGCCAAACAGTTGCTAAATCTGTAGTTCACGGCTGCGGTTAAGTGCACTCACACAGGCTGTTCAAAGGACTTGACGTTTCATATCTTAAGTTTGTATTTTTAAACATTTTATTTATCAGAACTTTAATATATTTTGATGTTCCTCTGTTCTGTTGGGACAATAAAAGAAACAAGTTTCTTTTTAAAATGCATTAGCATATTATGTTAGATAAATCATAAATGACTACAAATAACTAATGGTTGGGGAAATCTGTAAATGTTTTGTTGCGCATTTCTAAAATGTTTAAAAAATAAAAATAAAAATATTGGCCGATATATCGGAATATCGGATTTTAAAACCAACAAATATTTGTATCGGTATCGGCCTTCAAAATCCTTTATCAGTCGGGCTCTACACGAAACTGATGTAAACAGTCCATTTTTTTTTTTTTAAAAGCAGGACAAAACATTTAATATGTGGAATTAGATCTGTGCGTTAGAATGTAGCCACTTATCATCAGTAATAATCAAACGGCAATAATGCTTAAGGAAAAACAAAAACCCACAACTATGATGTACAGTACTGTAAAGCCCTGTACAGAAGTACAGATACTATAACAAAATATTACTATTGTAAAAATACTTAATGTACTTAAGTATTTAGTACCAATTGATGAGCTGTGTTTATTTATTTTGTATCTTTATCCTACAGAAAGATGCATGTATTGCTCTAATATAAGAACATATTTTATTATCAAAACATACAGCATCATTCATAAACCTGAGTTTACGTTACTGATATTTTAAGTGTGCAAACAAGAGAAAGTAAAATATGCCATAATAGTATTTAAAAAAAAACATTTGTGTAAATGTGTGTTGACGCTATAAAAACAGATAAAAAATGCAAGCATGATAGTTTTATATCATGTGAACATTTTTCAGTGCGTACTGTGTATATTCATTATGTATTAATACACACTCATACTATATATATATATATTTTGAAAGCTTTTAAAAGTGCTCTATGCGATCTTGCAAACACTAGGGGTACAGGATGTGCACCTAAAGCAAAAACAAACTTCGGCCAGCCAATCGGCAAGAAGACGTGGGGTTTAATGCGCATTAAACACCACCTCTTATTGCCGATTGTTTGGCCGTAGTTTGTTTTTGTTGTGGTGCCCATAGTGTTTCTTTTGGTATTGCAGCCTCTGTGTTGTCTTTCGAGACCGGGTCAGCAAGATGATCAAGGGGTGATGCATACGGTTTGAAAATTTAATTTGAGCTAATCCTGCAACACTGCATAGAGCACCTTTAAGTGTAAACATTTCTATTTATGTAACTTATATATAAATGTATTTGTAACATATTTTTGCTTTTTAACTATGCAAACTAAACTTTTGTTTTGCATGCAATTATTCGTGCATAATCATTTGACAGCCCTAAATATAATACTTCAGAATGTAGCGGAAGTAAAACTTTCCTAAGATAAAAATACAATAAAAAAATTACCTTAAGTAAATTAAGTAAAGGAATAGTTCACCCAAAAAAGAGAATTAAGAAAAAAAAATTATCCTGGCTTTTCCATGCTTAGTAATGCAGGAAGGTAGTGGTCCTTATTTTGAAGCTCCATAAATCGCATATATCCATTGCATATAGAGGTCTGCCAAGAAGCCGGAAATCAGTGAATAGAGTTATATTTTTAAGAAGACATGTGGTAACCCCCTGGAGGTGTGTAGGTTAGTTGATGGATATATGCAATTTATGGAAATAATGGCCACTATCCACCACCATTAAACAAGATTTGTTACTGTGACAAATATTTGCAACAATTGTAAATGTAATAATGCAGAAGTTTGTTCTGATTGAAAATCTTCCTTCTAATACATCATGTCGCTGTGTTTTTACCAAGCAGAGCAGATGTTCTGGGAGGTCATGCAGTTGCGGAAGGAGATGTCCAACGCCAAGCTGGGGTACTACAAAGACGAACTGTGAACATCATGGGAACGCCATCGTCTTAACCTGGCCGCTTCTTGACATGATGGAGTTTACCGGTCCTGTCAGAGTGGCTTCCCAGGGACCACCACGCCTCATTATATTTATTGAAAACCGAAGGAGAAAATGACACTAAAGCATGAACTGTAGCTGGAGGTTATGTCCTCTCTGAAGAATCTGTACAATGAAGGATGAACCACACTCAAATAAACGCGTCTCAACCTCTATTAGATTGATATGTTCAGTGCCGTAGCTAGCTGTGTGCTGTTGTGTTTCTATATCTGGAATGTTCTGTGCGTATCCTCTCGGACCACTATATGTATTTTCTCTTGAGTCTCATCTAGCCTCCCTCATTTTGATTTTAGTGCCTTTCTGGAAGCCTGAATAAAGTTGTGCACCTCCAGAGGAGAATTAATGCTGGTGTTTGTCCTCATGAAGCGGTATCATACAGCATGTGAAGATAATAAAAATAATAGATAATAGAAAATAAAGATATTCTCTGCTGTAAGGGCCGTTCACTCCATGGATGATTAATATAAAGATAACTGTAACTCTACAAATGTAATAATCATTCCAATTCTGATTGTCTGTTAGTGTTTTTATTGTTCATGAGCTGAAAAAAGGGATCGATTAAAGAGTTAGCTTACCGAAAAAACTTTAAAGAACTTTAAAACACATATTAAGATATTTTTGATGGGACCTGAGCTTTAAAAGTCTATGTAACCAAAATGTATGTACAAAACTTTCTATTATGAACAGATTTTTTTTTTTAATCTGAATAATTCTTGACACAGATTTTAAAAAAAGCTTGTGCATGTTTTGCAAAGACTATACAACTTTGTGTATCTTTTTATGATTTGGTTGCTTGGAGATTGGAATCTTTTAATTTGGCTTTAAAAAAATGCTAACGCTAAAAATGATTGAGGGCAATCTCAATTTACCAAACTTTGAAGATCTCGAGCATTTAAATATTAAGACAACAACATACGCTTATAATAAACAGAACATGCATTTGTTGTTCTGTGTTCCAGTCTAGTAAAGTTATCAGTCTTGGTGTGAACAGGCCTTAAGGTTGCTGGCAGAAACATTAAATTATCATTTAAATATTAATTTTAGAACAGTAAATAGTAATAGTAACAATTTTGTAACGGTTTTGATAAGAATTACACATATAACCCTTATTTGACATGCAAACATATTAGTCAATCTTAGATTAAAAAGGTAGGTTTTCAAAGAAAATCAAAATGGTAGGCGGAAGTATGGCTGTTTACAGCATAATCTGTATCAATGTTCTCAGCATGATCCAAGGAAAGACCTGTTGAGTCTTTTGATAACAGACAAAATTGCTCACGATTTTTCGATCATAATTTTTGACCACCAAATATTACTGAGCACCTATGTAGCAGGTGCTCTGATGTAGTTTTCTAACTATGCAATGAGTTTGTTAAATATAGCTTTTTACTCAAATTCAAAATGGCTGACTCTAAATTTTTGGCCAAACGAATTTGAAACAAAGTTATAAGCCAATTTAGCCGTTTTCCATATCCTGTGCAGGAATCGCCATCAAACGACTCCAAGAAAAATGACTAACGATT
This sequence comes from Enteromius afrohamiltoni, assembly GCA_034779775.1. Taxonomy (NCBI): domain Eukaryota; kingdom Metazoa; phylum Chordata; class Actinopteri; order Cypriniformes; family Cyprinidae; genus Enteromius; species Enteromius afrohamiltoni. The sequence goes on from JAUYWG010000049.1 coordinate 974,411, forward strand.
ATAATATTGACATACCTTGCCCTCTAATAATGATTAAAAGAATAGTTCACCCAAACACTAAAATTACTAGCCTGGGCCCGCCCATACTTCCTGTGATGCTACATTTTATTTCGCGAGCTAGTCTGTTAGTCTGGCAAAGCTATTGTTTTAGACCATTCGGCCATTTCTACCAATGGGGAACCAATGAGACACGAGCTCCCACAACCCCCAACTCACGACTGAGGCGGGTGTAACGCGATGACGCAGCAGTTCTGCGACTGGAAACCCTACCGGCTTTCAAACATGGCATGTACCGAGCAGCAACAATCGTTTGACTCTGCTGTTGCAGCTGTTTTGAGAAATTTTCATGAAAGGTTTTCTTTGAAAATGGAGCAGAAGTAATTAAAATATGTAAAGACATTTTCCTACTGCTTTAATGAAGCTAGCTACAATTGGTTACGGTGGCTTCAGGTTCCGTCGCTATGCATACGTCATTGGAATGAGTGGTCTGATTGGTTGTAGATTCGTCCAGTAGTATACAGAGGCATCTGATGGACGCAGGTTAAGCCTGCCTCCCAGAAGGCGGGTAGTAAGGTAGCTTGGCCAGCCAGGCTATAAAATTACCCCATATTTTACTCACCCCAAAGCCATCCTAGGTGTATATGACTTTCTTCTTTTAGTCGAATACAGCACAGGGTTTCGTCTTTTTGGCTGACCTGTGATGTAAGAAGTACTTTGAGTCAGTAGTCAGCCAAGAAGCCAGAACTCTGGGCTCTAGCCAACAGGTGGCGGTAATGCACCTTAAAGCTGTATGCCAGCCGCCATTAAAATACAAAGAAGTAGAAGGAACTCAGCGCTCAGTCAGTCAGAATTACATGATCATTTTAAAACTTTTCGAAATACTTTTATGTTTATGTTATGTTTAATGTGACAAGAACCGCTCAATCTGCTTCAGAGAACGTGATAATCCCCCGAAGGCATATAAGTTTGTTTTACGACGCAGTACGGATATATCTGATTTGCGTCACTTCTAGTTAATGGCCGCTATACACCAGCATCAAACTCTGACTGTGTTCATCTGAAAAAAGAAAGTCATATAAGTCTTATAAAATTAAGCATCACTTTGCAGTGTTAATTACGTATTTATGAAAAAAAACAAGGTAAGACTATTTTAACATGTCCTTGTTAGACGCTACATGTACTTACTATTATAGCAATTATGTATGCACAACTACATACTAGTAACCCTAATCCTAACCTTAATTATATAGTTAGTGCATTTAGTTAATTGATATGACTCAGTACTTGTAAATGTATAACTGCACTATAACACCCACCCCTTAAAATAAAGTGTAGCCAAAAACAAAACCAAATTTAGTTCACTCTAAGCACAGCTCTGAAATGTCTGTAAGAATAAAATACTTGCAAAAAATACTTGATACATTTTTTAGCATAAAGTGTTAAATTAATATTGGGATGATATTGTGTTTCTTTGTTTCTTTTTTCATTAATTTATGGACAAATAAAATCTGTTTTATCATTTACCAAACAACCACATGCATAATAAATTACATTGAAATGCCTCCTGGTTACACTAACATATATAACAATATACAGCTGACTATATGATGTGTTTTTTGTGCAACCACTATATTTAATTTATGATTTGATTGTATCATTAATGCTGTTGTTGCTCCGGTATTTGTTCCGGTCAAATGCACGGGTGGCCAGGATATCAGTGTTCTATTTGCACATAAATGCACCCATCAATCCCTTCATCTCTTGTAGCAAGTCTGTGTGTGATTACCTCATAAAGTAAAGCTTCCTTTATGGCCTCCTACAGGTGTTTGCTTGGCAGTGGGTGGATTTTGTCTTTAGGGTCAATGAACAAAGTACATGCGAGACTGCACGACGACTGCCATTTTCATTGAATAAGAACCTATTTTTCTGTTTCGATTTACATTGCTAATTATTTTAATGTAAGAATACATCTATTTACGGTGTATGTGGAGTTACTGATGGATTACACTTGAGCTGTTTATTTCAGTGGGTCGAATCCAACAGAACTGAAGTCTGCAAGGTAGAACCTTTTTTTGTTGTTGTTCTGAAAAATCATAATCTAAATGTATTGCTATTGGGATCGAATTCGAGGGGATGGGCAGTTTAACTATACAACTTTTCAAACTGTACAACTTTAGTTTAATAGCAGACTGTAGGTTGTAGTAGTCTAACCAGCACTAAATTAAGATGATTATATAATACGGTAATTCTGTTGATCGTATGTGTATGTGAAATTTGTGAACACTCTGATCAGCTAAAATGGCTGCCGCCATGATCTGTTTGAGCTTGTGTTAGGAGGGCCACACATTTCACTTAACTGTGTTTACGAGCACAACAAAAAGGAATCTAATGTAGCTGTGTTCTTGACACAACAAACTGCCAGTGTTTCTAAATTTTCTAAGAGGTGGGGAAAGGTGAAGCGGTTAGTATTTGGGTCAGTTCGTGCTATCTCTCCATGTCAAAGATACAGCCTGTCCCGTTTTGTTCACGCAGTGCTTTTATAGTAGAGGTTTCGACAAAACTGGAACTAAACGAGTTGATCCAATGGATGTTCTTGGAGAAAATGAGGCTCTGCAGCAGTTTTTCAATGGTAAGACATCTAAACAACATTCACTTGACTTACTTTATAATGTTAGTTAAACAACTGCTTTTGCTGGTCAGGTATATTGTCATCATGGGAGCTCACCTCCTTTTCATGCTTCATGTACCAGCTATTATTTCTGTGGAAATTATATAACATTTATATCAAGTTACTAACCAGGAATTTGTTACGACTTTATTATGCTGTGCAAACAAGAAGAACCGTTAAATAATGTTAAGATTGTATTGAGATTGCGTTTTACATGGTTTTCATATCTACTATAGGTGGGTTGTACTGTAATCTATACAGTATGAAGGTACAGTTTACCATCAATAGTTCAAGGCCATGGATCTATAAAACCAGTCAGAAGAGCTAACAGATCAAGGCCATACATTCATTCATATGTTCATTGTATTGATTTTTCTATATAGTATATTAGTTTTATAATTCTCTAATTTTAGTTTTGTGGTTCATTATTGCACAATGTATTGGTTTCATTATGTGCGCTGTGAAACCAATTTCAAGTTCTGGTGACATTTTTTGAATATTATAGTGATTGTACATTTAGCCTGTTTTGTCTTGCCAAGGCATCTCAAGTTTACTATCCTCATTCTCTAGAGTGGCTTTTGTCTGAGATTTGTTTCAAGGTCCATCTAGACTTTTTGTATGGTAGTGTTAGTGAATATTTTTGATGTTTTACCCTCTGTAAGCTGGTTTCTGGACCAGATTGTCTCTGGATTGTGAGAGATTCTTCACATCCCTTCCCTTTTTTGTGATTATTGTGGTGTCCTGGTATTTGGTGGTTGGTGAGACAGTAAAATATTTGTCAATGCTTTGGATTTTGTACTGTGTCTAGGGTCTAGAGGTATAGATGCTTGCATGTTCCATTTTAACTGGACAAATATAGCAATTACATCAACAAAGGTCCATTTTCAGCAGAGTAGTGCAGTATAATACATAGCTTGCCGTATTTCTATGTGAGTGTATACAGTGGGATAAAAAAAAAAAACATTTAGTCAGCCACCAATTGTGCAAGTTTTCCCACTTAAAAAGATGAGAGAGGCCTGGTATACCTCAACCATGAGAGACAAAATAAGAAAAAAAATCCCAAAAATCTAAATTTTTTATTGTTTTTAATGAATTAATTGGTAGATTCCTCTGTAAAAAAATTATTTGGTCACCTAAAAACAAGCAAGACTTCTGGCTCTCACAGACCTGTATCAGCTTTTTTAAGAGGCACCTCTGTCCTCCACCTGTTACCTGTATTAATGGCATCTGTATAAACTCGTTATCAGTATAAAAGACACCTGTCCACAACCTCAAACAGTCGCACTCCAAACTCCACTATGGCCAAGGTCAAAGAGCTGTCAAAGGACACCAGAAACAAAATTGTAGACCTGCACTAGCCTGGGAAGACTGAATCTGGGAACACACTGCATCACCAGGGACTCAAATCCTGCAGTGCCAGACGTGTGCCCCTGCCAGTACATGTCCAGGCCCCGTCTTAAAGGGATAGTTCACCCAAAAATGTAAATTTGATGTTTATTTGCTTACCCCCAGGGCATCCAAGATATAGGAGACTTTGTTTCCTCAGCAGAACACAAATAAAGATTTTTAACTTTAACCGTGGCAGTCTGGTAGTCATTTAATGGAAGTGGATGGGCACCAAACCTTTCAAAGTAAAAAAAAAACATGCACAGACGAATCCAAATTACATTCTGTGGCTCGTGATGATACATTGATGTCTTAAGACATGAAGCGATTGGTTTTTGTGAGAAACTGAACAGTATTTATATAATTTTTTACCTCTGATAGACAACCATGTCTAAACGGGCTCGTGCTCAGCATGAGGCGCGTTCCCTGTGTACACGCTTTGGCGTAGGATACGCACACACAATTATCTTGTTTACATACCTCAGTTCGATGTGAAAAAATCAGAGGCACAGCAGATGATATCAGTCGTATGTGATCCCCTCGTGCGTCTTTAAAATCATCAGGGGAAAAATGATCGCTGCAGACCCTCCACAATTTTACTAAGTTTATGGGTGTGTTGATATCCATCCGAAGAGCAAGTAACCATAACTTCAAGCGAGCAGGCTCAGAAGTTGGGAATCGATGAAAAGTCAACAGTCCTGGATGAGTTCGAGCAAGCGAACGTAATCTTTTAGCTTTAAATCGGTTTGAACAATCAGGATAAGCGCAAGTAATTACCATTCTGAATAGCCACTATACCCACAATCTCTGTGCTCTGTGTAAACAACGACTGTTGTATACACGCAACAGATCACTTCCGGCGTTTGCATATCCCACGCCAAACCCGTACACAGGGAACGCGCCCGAGGCGGTTTGGACATGGGTGTCTATCAGAGGTAAAAAATTATATAAATACTGTTCAGTTTCTCACAAAAACTGATAATTTCGTGTCTTAAGACATCAATGTATCATCACAAGCCACAGGGTGTAATTTGGATTCCTCTGTGCATGTTTTTTTTTTTACTTTGAAAGGTTTGGTGCCCATCCAATTACATTAAATGACTACCAGACTGCCACAGTTAAAGTTAAAAATCTTTGTTTGTGTTCTGCTGAGGAAACAAAGTCACCTACATCTTGGATGCCCTGGGGGTAAGCAAATAAACATCAAATTTACATTTTTGGGTGAACTATCCCTTTAAGTTTGCTAAAGAGCATTTGGATGATCCAGAAGAGGATTGGGAGAATGACATATGGTCAGTTGAAACCAAAATAACAATTTTTGGTAAAAACCAAAGAACACCAAGCATGGGGGTGGAAACACAATGGGGCTGTTTTACTGCAAAGGGACCAGGACGACTGATCCGTGTAAATGAAAGAATGAATGGGGCCATGTATCATCAGATTTTGAGTGAAAAAAAATCAGAATTTTTTTTTCTCATTTTGTATCTCATAGTTGAGGTATGCCTGATGTATGAGGAAAATTACAGACCTCTCTCATCTTTTTAAATGGGAGAACTTGCACAATTGGTGGCTGACTAAATACTTTTTTGCCCCACTGTATACTACTATATTTTATTAAATAAGCTGCTTTTTGTTTTTCAACACAGAAAAGTCATGTGACCAACTTCAAAATGAGCAAAATCTGCATGTGAAACCTTTTCATTTTCAAGTGAAATCTTGCCAAGCGCAGTAAATGTGATTGCATATTTATGTTACTTGATGTTGCAAATTTGGTAACTTTAATTGAATATTGAGAGTGGATGGGAAAGCTCAAACTAGTTTAAAGTGCCCAAATATCCCAGCATATTTATATTGTTTTGAAGTCATAACATGATAAGTAATTGTGCAAATATTATGTTTTATTTATCGAAACTCCGTAAATTTGCGTGAAAAGGAATAAAAGGTGTCAAAGTTTGACTGCCTCTAGTGTTGATTTCCTTTGGAAACTTCAGTGATATGTAATTAATACACATGTTGTGTCTCACTAAAAAGTACACCAAGGTACGTTTATGCCATGAGACCAGGTATGAAATTAAAAAAAAAAAGAAGCAGTATTTTAATGTTTTTTATTCCTTCAGGACAGGATGTGAGTGGTGTGTTAGAGAGTGCTGTGGTAGACACCAGTATTCTGGAGCAGTATTTGAGCAATGAGACAGATCCCACTTTGTGAGTCCTTTCAAAGATTTTAAGTAAAACCATTTTAGGTGAAGTCCACTTAACCTCCTCTAAATGACAGGTTGGCACAGAAAATGGTTATTTGTTTTTAGCATGTTTTTCATATTTCTTAGTATGTTACCCGAGTCACCACCAGATTCAGGATCAGAGCGTAGTTCTCCACCACAAATACCAGGTGAAGTCTTCTGTGATTCGAAATCCCAACCTCAAAGATCTTATATTGCTGCTTGTAGTCATTAAATCTATCCTTTCACCAGATTCAAGATGGTCAATGGAACAAAGCAGCAAGGATGTGTATAGCCTATCAGAAGACTCCTTTCCTCCATCCTGTCCCTATAAAGACAGGAAACATGATGTTGGCAATCCCCTTGGGAACCACATTAAAGCCATTTCACCTGCTTCGCTCCCTCAGTACAGTCTCAACACAACCGAGAGTTACACACAGGCAACCACATCCCATAATGCACCCATCAATGGTGTTCCGCTATATACTCAGTGCCCACCAATGGGTTTTCCAGCAGGACATATGCCAGCTATTGCAGCTGCAGCCTCCTCATCTGTGCCCCATCCAATGTGCTCAGAGACAATGTACCCTTATGTGCCCCCAAAACATGATCAACATGTAGGGTAAGGATGCGTGTTCTGCTTATTTTTGCTGTTCATTCAGTATATTTACAGTTTTTAGTGCTTCCTTTGACAGAAGTGTCTTACACGAGAATAAGAAAAGAAGAAGGTCAAACTCTTTTGAGAGGCAGACAGAGCAGCAGAGGTGTGCTGACCCAGTCTGGACCAAACCAACATTCTGTAAGTATTAAATCAAGTGCAGAATGTTTTCAGTTTATCTGAGGTGTATTGTACTTTTGTACTTTTGGGTTCGTAAAAGTTTCTAAGCTCAAGTGGCTTTTCCCAAATGTGCCTGAAAAATGATATGAAAGTGATTGTACTAAATCGTAGAAGTGGATCGCTATCGATGAAATGTGGTACAGTTTGTGCGTATTCTTACTCACAGAATTTGTATCTCTTTGTACTCCTATGTACAGTACTTTGCAACATTTGTTATTCCAGGGTTAGCATTACCTGAGGTATTCTGGGGCATCATCTCTTCTCAGGTGTTTGGTCATCTCAGATCTTTGTAAGGGTTGGATCCAGACTGAAGCTTTGTATAATTCTTACTTGCCTCAGGATGCCAGTCCCTTGACAGAAACTGAGAATCAAATGGAGACTAAATTAGCGTAGCTGCTGTTCCAACCAAGCAAAGATGATGTCTTTAACCCAAACAAAAGAATTATAGTGTGAACTTGATCAGATATAGCTGAATAACAAAGTTATGTGATACGTTATGTGAATGCTTGGCAAAAAATATGTTCCTTTTTAATCTAGATTTAAACAGAGAGAGTGTGTCAGGACCCCAAACATTATCAGAAAGGGTATTCCAGAGTTTGAGAGACAAATGCAAAAAAGCTCTACCTTCTTTAGTGAACTTTGCTGTCGTAGATATTACCAGGAGTCCAGAGTTTTGCAACCTTAGGGAGCGTGATGGATTGTAGTGTGAGACCGTTAAGAGCCTTCTAAGTAGTTATATTTTGTAACTGATGCAGATCTTAATAAGTAGGCAGTGCAGACACTGTAAAACTCTGTTGTGTCTGTCAACTTGACGATTTAAAAGTTTCATCTGGTCTTGTAGAAATATATAGTTGAGCATCATCAGCATAACAATGGAAACTAATCCCAATGCAACCTAAGCACAGACGGGAACCAACAAACAATGATGGAGAACTGAATGTTGCAGGAGTGGTATCCTGTAGCAACAGAGGTTAATGTCTGACCAAAATGGAGGCCAGTGGAGGCAGTGAGCCAGTGGGATTATGGGCGAGACTGGAAACGAAAGAACTAGGAGCTAAGGCAGACCCAACGAGTTGAGGGACTGAGGTGTAGTCCAGTCATTAAAGGCTGGAGGCGGAAACAGGTGATCCTTATGCCTAGGCAGAGCTGGACACTGGAAGGCCCAATGTGGATCAGAGTGCCCAGAGGGCGCAGTCAGATTTTTCAGAGGCCAGTATGGGAGGTATGGGAGGGCTCCCAGTTTATTCCCTCAATCTCCATTAGAAATCCCACTCCATGTATTGCCAGCTCATGCACCTGATCAGTCGTATCTTGAGTCTCAGGCTGCAGGATGATCTGCTCTGTCACTCTAGTTTGCAAAGGCTTGTTTATCTTGTTATCATGTTCTGGCATACTGCATGTTGCACTTTCTCCCATTCATAGTAATTTGAGTTTACGTCTTGGTTTATACAAAGCCTTTGAGCTCAAACAGTAAAACATGACATTAGCAACACCAAGATCATTAGTTTATTTCCTACACTGTAAAAAATGACTGATTTTAACAGTAAAAGACTATAAAAATGTTACAGTAAAAAAAATAAATAACTGAATAACACCTTCAATAGGTTGGTATATTATCATTATGTCAGTTAATAAAATTGTAGTATTTACATTTGAATTTAAGTTAAATCCTTAAAACCTAAAATTTTGAAAAACTGTAAATTTCACAGGTTTTACAGTGTATATAGATACAACTCCATTCATAAGATAAAAATAGATACTATACATATCAGTGTTATGTAAAGACAGAAAAATCAGTGTTTAAAATAATACAAAAGATAAAGACAATCATGACAGTGTGGGAAGGCACTCCAAAGATAACATACCTCATACACTATACATTTTTTTATGACTTCATGGTTAATGGTTACACAGAAAAACTACTACACTAAACAACTGAGAATCAAAAACTACCAGCCTTACAAGTAATTCCAAACACAACAATCTCACAAAAAACACGTACCAATTAACTAGGTAACAAATTAAAATGTATTCAAAATTGTCTCACAATATCAAACTTTTTGATCCCCTCAGAATGTATGGACTCACACTGTAAAGCTGAAGAGTCTTTGCTCATCATACAGACTGTGCAGTACGAGTCTTTCCTAAATGCTTGTGTTGACTTCAGGTCCAGAAAGTGGATCATATGAAGCACAGTGTTATGACAGTGACACAGCTGGTGGAAGTCCAGTGGGCAGTGCGCACCAGCTGCTAACATGGGAACGCTATCAGCCCAGTCAATGGTGCTCACTACACAACAGCAGATCTGAAGGCCTGTGAGTAACTACCAAGACTTTCTAACCTGAAATGAAAAACGAGAACCACAATACTACGATTATATTAGATGGCATAATCTGGTACTTGTAGAGCAAAGAACACCATAGGATTACCATGTAGAAGACATCTTCTACTTCCATTTACCAATAAAGCCCATGAAGCTCATGTGTCGTTTTTTCTTTTGAGTAGACCACCTCCAGGTTACCATGTGGATACTGATAAGGGTTTCAGTTACTCCACAGCTGATGAAGCCTTTGTTTGTCAGAAGAAGAACCACTTCCAGGTGACAGTTCACATAGGGATGGTCGGGGATCCTAGATTTGTCAGAACATCAAGAGGTCTCATGCCCATAGAAAGCTTCCACGTGAATGTCTTTGGGGTCAAGGTAGTAATAACATTGCTGAAAACCTTACAGAAACATTTATGTTCTGAATGTAGATGTTTATTTGACACTTGAATCTTTTTTGTAGCTTGAAACACAGAACCATTTCATCACTATAGAGCAGTCGCAGTCAGACCGCAGCAAGAAACCTTTTTTACCAGTCAGGTAAGTGTTAGGATACTTAAAACATGTGGAAAACATTTTTATACTGTGTAATTCATACGGATTTTTGGTTAAACATCTCTTTCAGAGTAAATCTGCCAGAAGACAATACCACCAAGGTGACATTAGGAAGGTTACACTTTAGTGAAACCACAGCAAATAACATGAGAAAAAAGGGCAAACCCAATCCTGATCAGAGGTTAGTGAAAAACTATGGTAACCTCTTTGAATGCAGGTCCAACCTATACACATACTTTGTCCGAATATGCCTAATTCCATTCTAGAAGGTATACATAAAACAGTAGACCAAATTTGCAGTATGTCCGAATTCATAGTATTCAAAAAACAATAGACGTAGAAGTACATGGATGATACTTTACTATTCCACAAAGCCTCGAGAGGATTTGAGAATAGCAGTGAACTAGCTAGATCATGTGGTAGTGAAAACATGGCAGATGTCATTCCTCCAAATGTAATTTTAACTACTAATATTGATATGTACAGAGAGAATATACTTTTTTCACAAAGTTTCAAATTTAGAACCTACTAAACAGTATGCAATTTTGAATGCAGCTGTTCTCTCATTTGATACAGCGATAACCCTACTAAACATAGAGTTTCTGTTTTTGACACTTTTTTACATTTCGTGTTATTTTTTTAGTGATTTTTGATCTGTTCAGTTCTTTAAATTTTATGTTCTAAACATGCCTCTCCAAAAAAACGATCTTCCTCTAATCCACTAAACTTTTATAGTGAACTTCAGGGATGCAAGTTTTTAACCTTTGGGTGAAAATTGCTTTTTTGGATCCGAAATAGGTCATGGTCCAGTGTTTTTAAAATCTCAGAATGGTGTGATCAGTTCACAGATTGGTTCTGTTCCACAGAAAGTTAAGCATTTGAACAATCATTTGAGCTTTTGACATGTGCACAGTGCGTGGACACACGATTCCCGCCATTTTAAGTTGCGCATACTAGCAGACACTTTGCCATCACTTCTCTTGAAGCAACAACTTCAAGAGTTGCGCTTCCTCATTTAATTATAAAAATGTTAGCGAATTTGGCGTGCTGTCCGGGGGGCGAACTGTGTGGACGGCGGACTCCAAGCCCTAGTGATTTGAACCCTAGCGAGGGCAGAGCTCAGCATCCGTCTCGGACCCTGCATGCCCCGGTAGGAAGGTGCAAGATTGGCTGTTGAGACGAGGAGATGATTGGACAATGCAATTTCATGCGCGTTCCTCTCGAAACTCATTTAGAGAAACATCACGTAGTTTCTCCTGCTTACCAGTTAAGCTTAGCGCATGCCGTCTTACCTATGACAACATCTGTGCGCCATACGTCATTGTGCAATTTCCTATCATTTTCTATTTTAATTTTCAATCCAATTAAGTGTTTACATGTCCTCTTGATCGAATTAGAAAGGGTTTAAACCACCCCTTACAATCCGCACAAAATTTTAATCAGATTTGGCCAATTTGTTCTGATTTACGTGTTTCCATGTCACTTTTTTAATCTGATTGTGCTTATAGTCTTATTTCAATTGGATCATTTGGGTCTATGTAAACACAGTTATTGATCAATGCATATACAATTGTGGTCAACAGCAATAAAACATGTTGTTGCTTATGTTTCATAGGTACTTTAAGATGGTTGTTGGTCTGTATGCTATTGTGAAAGAGGAACGTTTTCTGCTGGTTGCTAATATATCTGAAAGAATCATTGTTAGGGTAAGCTTTTGGACCGTAACCAGAATATTTTTCTATGAACCCCATATTTGCAATATTTCTTGATGTGAGTGAAAGTGTTTCTCAAACTTTTATCATCTCTTCATCTTAAGGCCTCCAATCCTGGTCAGTTCGAGAATGATAGTGACGTGCTCTGGCAAAGAGGGCAGATCCCAGAGTCTGTGGTGTGTCACGGGAGGATTGGAATTAACACAGACAGCCCTGATGAGGCTTTGGTGGTTTGTGGGAATGCCAAGATAATGGGCAACGTCATGCATCCCTCAGACAGAAGGGCCAAACAAAACATTCAGGAAGTAAGAGTCTGTATGCTTAGACCATTGTTCTCAAACTCCAATTCTGGAGGTCCACAGCTCTGCAGAGTTTAGTTCCAACCAGCTTCCTTCTTAGAAGTTTCTAGTGATCCTAAAGACCTTGGTTAGCTGGCGTGTTTGGTAAGGGTTGGAGCGAAACTGTGCAGAGCTGTGGCCCTCCAGGAATTGAGTTTGAGACCAATGGCTTATAATAATGCCAACACAACGACAAAATCTCAAAATGGCATTCAAATAATCTTTCTCAAATGTACGATCTCCCAAAAGTAATTCTGTATATTTCTGGTATTAACATCAGATACATCCAGTGAAAACCACTAAAATGTTTGGTCGGTGATGTTGTAGGTAGACTCAACGGAGCAGCTCAAGAGGATCACTCAGATGAGAATAGTGGAATATGATTACAAACCAGAGTTTGCCTCAAGGATGGGAATTGATCAGCATCACGAAACGGGTACAGGCTAAATTAACATATACAGTGCACTTCTTTTTAAATTCAATGTTGTCACATATCAGGTGTCTCTTTGATTAGGAATCATAGCGCAGGAAGTCAGAGAACTCCTGCCCTCGGCTGTGAGGGAGATGGGCGACATCACATGCGAAAATGGGGAGAAGATTGATCAGTTTCTCATGGTGGATAAAGTAAGTTTGTCAGATTTTTGATATTAATAGCAGTGACATTCTCTAGACTCTTAAGGACGGTGTGTGAAAATAATGTTGTTCATTATTTCCTAAAGGAGCAGATTTTTATGGAGAATGTAGGTGCTGTGAAGCAGCTGTGTAAACTCACAGATAACCTTGAGACTCGTATTCAGGAGCTTGAGGTCTGGAACACTCGCTTGGCCAAGCTGAAGAGGCTGGGTAGCATGCGGTCCAACAGTAGCAATTCCACTAAAGGGTCTGGATCGATTTTTTTTTTTCTTTTACTTTCCATACTGTACATAAAGTACTTAAAGTGCTCTATTTTCATGCACTTATTTTGTACTTATACTTTATACTTTTGTACTTGTATTTTAATATACTAAAAATTATTCTTTAATACTTCTTAAGATAAACAAACCAGCTAACATACTATCTGTATTTAAAAATGTTTTTAGTTACCACTTGCAATACACTTGAACCTTGAATCTTTCATACACTAGTACACTCTAGAATTCATATTCAAATATTCATGAAAAAAAGTATATATCATAGCAAAGGCAACATATCAGATAAAATTTGGTCACAATGGCCATTAATCGGCTGTCAGTGAACATGTCAAACTAACGACCAAAGATTTAGCCTAGGATTATAGAAAATATTTTTGTGTCAGATGGCCAAATCGTGGCTAAAATCGCAGTGTGACCCAGGCTTTAGATGATCTACTAAAGTACTAAAGAATCATTTTTATTATATTAAGTACAAAATAAGAGCACGAAAATAGATCACTTTAAGTACATTATGGAAGTGTACTTATTTTTCACAAGGGAAAATAGGCATTAGTTTGACGTGCAAGAAAAACAAATCGTGCACACAATTTACTAAAACATTCCCTTGATTTGCTAAATTGTGTGAACAGTTTATATATCGAGGGAACAAAATAGTAACTTGTGCACATGATTTAGTCTTACATTTTTTTACTGCATGTCATGTGCAGGGCTCCGTATTAACTTGATCCATTAAAATAACTAGAACTGAAATGAAAATTGATTCAATATATATATTTATTTGAAGGAAAACTAAAGTTTACACAAACACACAACAAAATAACTGCAATCATCTAAAATCATTTGTTTTACAGGAAAATCAACAAAAACCACACACTCCATTCAAAACTTCCTCCGCCAGCACCACCACAGTCAAGCACAGTATGTTAAAATCCCTTCATTTATCAATTTGTACAATAAATGTGACAAATATGGATACTTCATATTTCTCTTTCAGAACTACTTCTGTGGGAGATATCACAACTGTCTTCAACACAGAGTGTTCCAAGCTAGTATTATCATGCTAGTAACAACCATGGCTCTTTGGTGAGACATTCTTCTTAAGTACACTTTATCTTAAATGTTCTATATATGTACTGAGCAAAAGTCTTAGACCACTAGTATTTTCACCAACATAAAAAAAACAAAAAAAAAGGTTTTTAAGTTGGTTATCTCTATCTTTTGCAGTTGTAAAATATTAGTTTACATTTCCAAACATTATTTTTGTCATTAATTGTAATTGTAATGCAGTGAGATTATTGTCTGCACAAGGAGTCTGACAACAGCCAGTGCTCCACACAGAGATCTGATCTGATCATCAGCCAGTCTGTCTGGAATGACATGAAGTAACAGAACAAACTCAATCCAGAACTGTGGCAATGTCTCCAAGATGCTTCAAAAAAGTCAAGTCAAGTCACTGTTTTTATGTAGCACTTTTAACAATACAGATTGTAGCAAAGCACTGAACATTATCAAGTTGGAGAATAGAGTGATGGTAATGTATAATAATGAGAATTAAACTATTTATTTATCTAATAGAGAGACGGTCTCTGTAGTCAAGTCGACGATAATCACTAGAAATCAGGTGTCCCCAACTAAGCAAGCCAGAGGCGACAGCGGCATCCATGAGAGAATGGGGAAAAAAACCTCTTGAGAACCAGGCTTAGTTGGGGCCAGTTCTCCTCTGGCCGGACGCCCAGCACCTAATTTCCGGTTCTTGTCTCCGTTGAAGATCATCTTTTTGTTCTGGTACACCATCTGATCTGGATACGGACTGAGGAACAGAATAAGAGAGAGACAGACTAATATTAGCATAGATTCCATTTTTTTTTACAATGTAACGAGTACATTGTGTGTTAAGGGTAGTGTTCCCGGTTCCGGATCTAATTAATGCAGCATAACAATCCGTTAACGGATTTGATTAATAAATGTGTATTAGTGTGTTAAGTGTAAGCCAGAGTAAAGAGATGTGTCTTTAATCTAGATTTAAACTGACAGAGTGTGCCTGCCTCCCGAACATTATTAGGTAAATTGTTCTAGAGTTTGGGTGCTGAATAGGAAAAGGATCTGCCTCTCTGGATCTGATTTTTTTATTCTAGGTATTTTCAAATGGCCAGAATTTTGAGAACGCAGCAGACGTGGAGGACTATAATGTGATAAGAGCTCGCTCAAGAAATGAGGATCTAAGACATTCAGGGCTTTTATAAGTAATTAACAAGATTTTAAAATCTATATGATGTTTGATAAATTTACATTTTTGCATTTGAGGCTGATAGCATAGGACGCATTTTAGATATGTTATTGAGATGGAAAAACGCAGTTTTACAAATACTAGAAACATGGCTTTCAAACAGCACACCTAGGTTCCTAACTGATGAAGACGAATTGACAGAGCAGCCATCAAGTGTTAGACAGTGTATTATTATATGTGGTTTTTAGGTCCGATAATTAACACCTCTGTTTTGTCAGAATTTAACAGTAAGAAGTTACTTGTCATTACATTTTTTATATCAGCTATGCATTCCATTAATTTTTTAATTTGGTGTGTTTCACCTGGCTGAGAAGAAATATAGAGCTGAGTATCATCAGCATAACAGTGAAAGCTAACACCATTTTTCCTGATAATATCTCCCATGCTAAGGAACTTGCACTAATGCCAACAGAGTTTTTTAGTTTATTCAAGAGAATTTTGTGGTCAATAGTGTCAAATGCAGCGCTGAGATCCAACAACACTAATAATGAGATACAACCAGATGATATAAGCAGGTCATTAGTAACTCTAATAACTCTAATAAGAGCAGTCTCAGTACTATGGTACGGTCTAAATCCTGACTGGAAATTCTCACAGATACCATTTTTCTCTAAGAAGGAATATAATTGTGAGGATACTACCTTTACTAGTATCTTTGACAGAAAAGGGAGATTTAGGTCTGTAATTAACTAGATCTTTGGGGTGAAGTTACAGATTTTTAATGAGAGCCTTAATAACCTTAATAAGCCTGTTTGAAGGCTTTGGGGACATATCCTACTGACGAATTAATAATAGAGAAAAGAGGATCTATGACTTCTGGAAGCAGCTCTTTTAACAGTTTAGATGGAATAGGGTTTAACATACATGTTGTTGGCTTAGATTAATTAACAAGTTTATACAATTCATCCTTTCCTATGGTAGAGAATGAGTGGAATTTTTCCTCAGGGGATCTGATGCGATTCTATAGCTGACGGCTGCACAGTTTCTGTTTTATATCTAATAATAGTAATTTTGGAAGTAAAATATTATTTGGAAGTCATTACTGCTGTGGTCTTGTGGAATGTCAGTACCTGTTGATGCATTATTTTTCCTTAATTTAGTCACTGTATTGAATAGAGGGTTATGTTTGTTTTCTTCCAAAAAAGACAAAAAAAAAAAGTAATCAGATCTAGCCCTTTTTAATGCTTTTCTGTAGGTTAGCATATTTTCCCACCAAGCTAAACAAAACAGTTCTAGCTTTGTTTTCCTCCAGCTACGCTCCATTTTCCGGGCTGCTCTCTAGGGTGTGAGTGTGCTCATTATACCACGGAGTCAAACTGTTTTCTTTTACCTTTCTTACGTGCAAAGGAGCAACTGTATCTAAAGTGCTAGAAAAGAGAGAGTGTATGGTTTCTGTTGCATCATCAAGGTTTTCTGCGCTATTAGACATGCTAAAGAATTGAGATAAATCAGGAAGCAGTCTTTTGTGGTAGAAGTGATGGTTCTACCATATTTGTAACAAGGTTTATCTATATGGAGTTTACACAGGACTAGATAATGATCTGATATATCATTTGCTGCAGGATTACAACACCATTAACATCAGTTCCATGTGACTAAATCTAAATCTACTAAATCTAGAGTATGATTTCGACAATGAGTAGGTCCTGATACGTGCTGTCTAACCCCAATAGAGTTCAGAATATTTTAAGAAAGCAGATTCTAACGCATCTTTTTCTTTATCAACATGGATATTAAAATCACCGACAATTAAGACTTTATCTGCAGCCAGTAACTGAGCAAACTCTTTAAGAAAGTCTGTGTGGTGGCCTGTATACAGTAGCCAATACAAACATCACAGGGGATTTATAACTATCACATGCTTCTCTAGATAATATTACATGCAGCACCATAACTTCAAACAAATTACACTTAAAGCCTGCCTTCTGAGAAATACGGAGAATATTGCTATAAATTGTAGCAACACCACCTCCTTTGCCTTTCGGATGTGGCTCATTTTTATAGCTGTAATCTTGGGGTAGACTCATTTAAAGTAATGTATTCATCTGGTTTTAGCCACGTTTCTGTCAAACAGAGCAAATCTAGGTTATGATCATTGATCAAATCATTTACAAAAAGTGATTTAGTAGAAAGAGACCTGATACTCAAGAAAGAGACCTGATATTGGAAACTGATACTAGAAAGGTGCCTGAAAAACTATGGCCAAGTGTACCTTGGAACAGAAGCTGTTTTACCCAAAGCTGTAATGCCAAATATTTATTTGATTTAGTTAATAGAATTTAATAAAATCTATTTATTAAATCTATTTATGGCATTATTTTTGAAAGCATCCCCATTTTACAGCAGTTTCTAAAACTTTGAACAGTTCTGTAGCTTTCCAGGTAGGTTTTTTGAAGCATCTTGGTTCTTCTGGATTCTCCATCTCACATAAAATAATCAATTTGTTTCTTAATTTTTAACACTGACCAAAAATGCAAATACATTTTTTATTTCAAATGTTTGATGTACGGACAAAAACTTTCACAGCCAAAATAACAAAGAGTTGTATTCAACATGGAATATTCCTTAAATTAAAGCTATTTAGAGAAGGTTGAGACAACTTGTAATTCTACTATATCTTTTCTCTGTTGTCTTGCAGTGTCATTTCTATTACTGCACTTTACATGTTGACATTACAAGAAGACATGGACTTCAATAACAGGTACAGTGTCACCTTCAGGTACAAATCAATGTACTGGGCGCACACACACTTAGATTCAGACATGTTAAATCACATCAACTGCCATATTGTTAATCACTGTTACTTCTACTTAATGGACTGATATTTGGAGTAAGATTTAACTTTGGTTTCTTGGCATGTACAGTTTTAACAACACCAACGTTATGCCAACTTATAGCACAGCAGCAGCATTGACTACAGGTACTGGAATATATTCGGAAAAACAGCATTAAGTTGGTTTGTCTGTATATTAAGGTTTTTTTTAAATGTTGAAATTCATTGTGACTCTTCGCAGTGTTCTCCACCACCTCTCCTCGTCCCTGGCCTCCAGACATTGATGTCTCCAATGTGTTTTATTCAGATAAGGTTTACTGCTGCCCTTCAACTTTAATTTATAATCCTAACACTCAACTGACAGACGCAAGTGTCCCCTTCGATGCTCTGTCGCATGTAATCACCAATCTAACAAAAACACAGAAAGGTCAGAGACATGGTGGGAGTCTTCTAATATGCTTTTTATGTATTTGTGGCTGTCTTCATGTCCTTTTTATTTATTCCCTTTCAGAGAAGTGGTTTGAAAAACTACCGGACAAAGTGAAAAATTCTACAGACTGTAAGTTGACAGCTCTTAAAACTTAACCTGAAGCTAGATTTCTTTTACTTGCCACTCGATTTATCACTATAAATCTTTCCTAAAGAACAGCCTCAAAAAACCGTCTCCTCAGGATAAATCCATTACATTTCTTATTCCTACTAACTGTGATAATATAGCTGTCACCAAAATAACGATTCACACCTTTTGGTCTTTGTTATTGTCTTCTTTACAGGGACAAACACAACTATACAGTCCATTCTCATAACGCAGAATCAACAAGTTATAGACAAGCAGTACTGTCAGCGGGAGAATTGTGGGTATGTATGAGATTATAAGATCTTCAGTGTACACAAAGTAGACTGTTAGGGTGTAGTAGAATAAGTTGACATACACTTGCAAAGATGCTGTTAAATGTTGTGGACCCATCAAAATGAATAGAAAATAGATATTAAGCAGACAGTCTACCAATACTTTAATGACTGCTAGTTGCCTGCAGTTGCAAAGTTACTTACTGTTAATAGAATGTCTAAAGTGGATTATCAAAATAAATTGTTTATACTCATGTTTCCCTTTTCACTCTCAGTATGGTGTTACCTTTGGTATTTTCCCTGTTATAAAAAGAGTTATGAAAGGGTCTATGATGCTCTACAACAGAGTGTATAGCACTTGACTTACAGATTGCTTACTTAAATTTCTTGTCTTACACAACAAATTGTAACTAATTTACATTTTACTTATTGATCTATATAATTGTTTTGTAGGAAAGGAAACTACACCTACCTCATTCCCCTCAGTAAACACATCCCACCCAACATGCCCATAACCCTCCAAATGACGTGAGTATATATAAAGGCATATGTGTCAATACTAAGGTAATAAGAGTAATTACAAATCTGTAACACTTTAGAAAACTATTCCACCATTACTGACTAACTAAACATGAACAAATGACTCACACTTTTATCATTCTTAGAAACTACTATTAACTAACAAGGAATAACGATTAACCAATTAGTAGGTAATAGCTGAAAGTAGTAGTTCACTATTAGCTAACAATCAGTAAAAACAATTTTTCGTATCTCCCAGAGAACTGCTAAAAACTACTATGTACAGTTTCATAATTAATGTGAATTAGGTAAAATGTGTAATTAATTCTAAAGTGAAGATAACCCACCAGGAATGATATAGGTATTACTAATTTACATAGATAATTACCAGTTATATGGGTCGGTATTTTAAAGTGAAAATTATTATCCACCACATAGACTCTAACGTTACACAGACAGTTACAGTACACCTTGGACTACATTTCCCATAATTTTGAAGATTGTAACCTGATGTTATTTAGACATTGCCAAGTTGTTTGTACATTAATAATTGTTCAACAAATACATTTTTCTTTAATTTTTTAATTCATCATCAACCATTGCACTAATTACACCATAGCTGTGAGCGATCAAACACACTTTATAAGCCATAAACTTCCTCTTTCAGATTGGCGAGAATTGTTTAGCATTTATCACTCTCCTGGCAATAGCTACTTTGTAATGTAACTAATTACTTATTTAAGTTACATATGTAAATAAAATAAAAAATCTAAGTAGGCTACTTTTATTTAACTATGACTTTAACATTTAAACTAATCTAAACTAAACTAAGTACTATTTGAAACTATAAAAATTATGTCTTGTTTTACCATCTAGAATACAAATTACAGCCCTTATATATACAATCTATACAGCTATGCAGACATCGAGTGGCTACAGTTTAGAATTAAACTTTTTTTTTTTTTTGCTTTAAAGTATTTTTAAAATAAGCCTACATGTCGATATGTATGTTAAATGCTATGATCTATGAAAAAGTACTGTATATTTAAAAATAAATAAATAAATAAATAAAAATGAGAAAACAGTGTTTTCATATGTGGTTCACACCATCATTGAAATAAATGTTTTGTTTTGTTTTTTTAAACCTGAATAGCACAACTGAGTTGTTGGTGATACACCTGTGCTCACATGATGAAAGTGAGCAATGCTCTTCAGTACTTGACTACAATGGCCCAGAATCAAAAACTGCTCTCAACACACAGGTGTGTTTAGCACTTACACTCTCAAAGCAACGTGCTTTATAAACACCGTTCATAATAAATGTAGGAATTATAATAAATGATATTTTAATGATAATTTAAATGCATAATATATTTAGAGTAATTGTTTTATAATAATAATTCACAAATTCGTACTTGCCGGTAATTAAATAAGGTAAGCGAAGCTTGTATGACGTGCTACCCAGGGAGAATACTCAGGGTTAGGAAGGCTGAAGAGTCCTGGAGTGAACAGCCCTAAGGGCTTGGGAGGGAAAGGAAGCAGACAGCCAGTTCCTAACCGTGAGTGCTCCCCTTGTGAAAAGTAAGGAGGAGCTAGGGAGGAGGTGGGATACTAAGATCGAGATACGGAAGGAAGGAGATCTGATTGTTTTTAGGGTGAGGCTAGAGATTTGATAGGGAGATGAGATAAGTGGAAGAGTGATCGGTAATGATTACCTACGCGCACTCCTCCTGAAATTGGTTTTATAAAATACATTTTAATAATAAGTCAGCTTTACCGATAGATTTATTACTGACACATTTTACATTTTAACACATTTCATTCAATATGTATCTGTTGTAGGCTATACAGACTTCATGATTAACAGTTAGTTTTTTCCTTTTCAACAGGGCTACATACATAAATGGACATTGTCAGTGGCAAATCACTACCGTGCATCTTATCATTTCCGCTCTTCTGTTGCTGTGAGTGTATCTTTATGTGTTTGTGTGTTAATTTAGTAAAGGTATGCTGTTTTTGTTAATATATGAGTAAATTCACAGTGTAAAATGGACATTCCTTATATCTCCACCACTGGATTCACAAAAATGCTTCATAAAAAAACTGGGTGTGTGCACAAAATTGAAAAAGCATTGCAGCCATTTGCTAAAATCATTTAAGTTTTCTCCACGTATATGCTTAGAATTAAGGCCAAAAAGTCAGACCAGAAAATTTCATTGTGGAGTCTTTCGGTTGTTTTTTTAACAAACTCCATGCAGGCTTTCATGTGTCTTGCACTGAGAAGAGGCTTCTGTGGGGCCACTCTGCTATAAGGGGCTGCAGTGATGCAGCAACTTTCTGCCATCTCCCGACTGCATCTCTGGAGCTCAGCCACAGTAATCTGACCTCTCTCACCAAGGCTCTTCTCCCCCGATAGCTCAGTTTGGCCAGACGGCCAGCTCTAGGAAGGGGTCTGGTCTGATCCCAAACGTCTTAAATTTAAGGATTATGGAGGCCATTGTGCTCTTAGGAACCTTAAGTGCAGCAGAATTTTTTTGTAACCTTGGCCAGATCTGTGCCATGCCACAATTCTGTCTCTGAGCTCTTCAGGCAGTTCCTTTGACCTCATGATTCTCATTTGCTCTGACAGGCACTGTGAGCTGTAAGGTCTTACATAGACAGGTGTGTGGCTTTAATGAGGAAAAAAATGAACCTAAATGATTTTAGCAAATGGCTGCAATATAACAAAGAGTGAAAAATTTAAGTCTGAATAGTTTCAGACTTAAAGTAGTTTCAGATAGTTTCTATAATATAATAGAATAAGGTCTGAATAGTTTACATACCCACTGTATATACAGGGAGGGGATGAGGGGGATTTCCTCCCCCTCTGGTCTTTGCATCCCTGCCTTTGTTGAATTGTTGTTATCCCTGGTGGAGGTAAAATGATTCACTTTGATATCCCGTTCTGAATCAAATGATTTAACGATACGTTATCTGACTGAAGCGTTTCGAAATTAGTTTCTAAAAGCTCTGTTGATACATTTTCCGTCTTGTTAAATTTCATTTTATATTTCATATTATAAACATTTTACATTTATCATTTAACACAATGAAACTCCAAGTAAATCCCACTTCTGTGAACTCAAACTGCCCACTTGGGAAGCAACACTGATTGACAATCAATTTCACATGCTGTTGTGCAAATGGAATAGTCAACAGGTGGAAATTATAGACAATTAGCAAGACACCCCAAATAAAGGAGTGGTCCTGCAGGTGGTGACCACATACCACTTCTCAGTTCCAGTGCTTTCTGGCTGATGTTTTGTTCACTTTTGAATACTGGTGGTGCTTTCACTCTAGTGGTAGTATGAGACGAAGTGGCTCAGGCAGTGCAGCTCATCCAGGATGCTACATCAATGCAAGCTGTGGCAAGGTTTGTTGTGTCTGTCAGCGTAGTTTCCAGAGCATGGAGGCACTACCAGCATACAAGCCAGTACATCAAAAGACGTGGAGGAGGCCGTAGGAGAGCAACAACCCAGCAGCAGGACAGCTACCTCCACCTTTGTGCAAGAAGGAACAGGAGGAGCACTGCCAGCGCCCTGCAAAATGACCTTCAGCAGGCCACAAATGTGCATGTGTCTGATCAAACGGTCAGAAACTCCATGACTCCGTGAGGGTGGTACAAGGGCCCGACATTCACAGGTGGGGGTTGTCCTTACAGCCCAATACCATGCAGGGCGTGTGGCATTTGCCAGAGAACACCAAGATTGGCAAATTGGCACTGACGCCCAGTGCTCTTCACAGATGAAAGCAGGTTCACACTGAGCACATGTGACCGGTACGGTTGGCCTTTGGTTCCTCCTAAAGCAAGACAATGCTAGACCTCATGTGGCTGGACCGTGTCAGCAGTTCCTGCTAGACGAATGCATTGATGCTATGGCCTGCCCGTTCCCCAGACCTAAATCCAATTGAGCACATCTGAAACATCATGTCTTGCTTCATCCACCAACGTTGCACCACAGACTGCCCAGGAGTTCGCAAATGCTTTAGTCCAGGTCTGGGAGGAGATCCCTCAGGGAGGTCATACAGGCACATGGAGGCCACACACACTACTGTAACTGTACTCATTTTGACTTGTTTTAAGGACATTACATCAAAGTTTAATCAGCCTGTAGTGTGTTTTTCCACTTTAATTTTGATTGTAACTCAAAATCCAGACCTCCTTGGGTTAATATATTGAATTTCCGTTGATCATTTTTGTGTGATTTTGTTGTCAGCACATTCAACTATGTAAAGAACAAAGAATTTAACAAGAATATTTCATTCATTCAGATCTAGGATGTGTTCTTTTAATGTTCCCTTAATTTCTTTGAGCAGTGTATATATATATATATATATATATATATATATATATTAGTGGCGGGCCGTAATCAGGCATTAACGTGCTGCATTAACGCGAGACATTTATCATGCAATTTAACAAAAAAAAACAAAAACAATATGTGTACGTTTTGATTCATGTTGTGCCCACCTGCAGAACCTGAACCTGATTTTGCTGAGTTAGGCCTGGAACAACATTGTGATTAGCCAATCAGATTTGAAGAACCAATTTATAGTTTTTGTGAAGTTTAGGCTTACAATTGTCTATATTTTCCTCTGATTTTAGGCATTACTCAGGGGTAGGGTTGGGTTTAGTTGTAGAGATATGGTAAACAAAAATTTTGGAATAAAATGTTGTTCCAGGGTCAACAAAATATGTTGACCCAGCCTAACTCAGCAAAATCAGGATGTGCCTTATCACCTGTAGTCCAGAGATTATTACAGAGGTGAGAGGGACTGTTTTGTACATCTGGGCGTCACAGAGATCACACTCTGCATGAGTGCATTGCTATAGTCATTCAGATTGATAACAATTAGTATAATCACAAATACCATGGTGAAGCTAAATGGCTAGTATGACAAAACCAGGTTACTTTATTTTTATTTTTTAACTATTAGGATTTTTATTTGCAGTAATTTTTATAATTAAAGCATATGTAACCAAGTGCAGTAATGAACGTGAGTAATCTTACCTGATACTGATATTACAATAGCCAGTCTTAACAGTTTGGCTGTTTATTTCTATTTATTTATTTATTTTAAATATCAAAATATATTAAACGTGCGTGTGGAAAGAGCATTTACGGCATATCGCTTTGGCTAAAACACACAAGGAAACACGTTGTGAAAAAGAACACATTCTGACTCTAGAATTATCACAGAGGACGTTAGAGAAAAACACAGACATGGCAGATTTGGATGGGATTAAAATCACCAAGCACGTCTGTGAAACAAAACATTCTCTAACGACCTCCTGAAAAACTAGTCCTGTCCAAACAGGGCTTTACTTTTAGTCACTTTTTAGGTAGCACACATATTCCGAATGCCTTTGGAAGAATTCAAATGAGCCATTTTAATCTAGATTAATCTTTTAACATATAAGATAACACATCTTTTGACCATATGCTGTCAGTACCTTATATATATGTGTTCTTTTCACACAGGGTTTGGCAGATTGTAACACGGATCTAAACTTTGCAGAAGTTTTATTTACCGACTACCACTTCCAGTTCTTCCGTCACTGTGACTGATCAACAACCTTCAAAAGAAACATCCGTTGATTTGACTGCATTAGTCAAATGCAGTCTGTAAATTATATACAGTACTATAAAGGGTCTTTCATGGGCAGATGTTTGTGTTGCTGCTGGGGAAAAAAAAACCTTAAGAAATATTTGATATTAGTTTATTTGTATTTTCATGTTTTGAAATCAGAAGGAAACATAAGAACTCCAAAGGAAAGTAAAGCAGGTCTTCAAATATGATTTTACATGTATATGTTTCAACAATAAAGAGATGATTGTTGTTTTGTACACAACTACACAATCAGGTAATCTTTTACTCTGTTTTCCTGTACTGAACTGAGCACATTATGTAACCTGTACGCAAATGATGCTGACCAAATGAATTGACCAAACACATGATTGTTTCAGATGTCCAATTGTTTTTACAGCTAAAGACTTTTATTAATTCAAGGTTTTCTCTAAATATTAAACACTGCAAATAAAGGATTTATTCTCTAAAAGTGCTATTTTGTTGAGTCCTTAAATTAATGCTTTTCTGGTTTCAGAGACGCTTGTGAACCTCAGGCCACAGCAATTTGGTGACAAGGATGAGCTAAAGGGGAATTACTCGAAGGGAGTCATACTTGAAGCATGTTTAACTCTGTAATGCTTAATTATGCTTAATTTAATTCCCTGTAATCAGTGCAGAACCCATATATCTTGTCACAGTTCCTTTGGAATAACAATCTGACATATTGGTCTTTTATCTACTTCTGCAGACAAAGTTGGAGTTGTTTTCACAACTGGAGGTACAACAGCAAACCACACCCGTTTTCAGCCAAGTTATTTCCCAAAATCAAATCTTCGCCTCACATGGGTAACGAAGATCATAACACAATCTCAAGTTCTCAATTTACAAGTTCAGACTCAAACTGAATATTATGCAAAGGAGCAGAAAATATCTCTAACCCAATTCCTTAGATCAGAACACTGTTCCATGTACTAGAAAGAGAAAGAGAAATTCAAATTTGAGTCCGAAATGAAAGATTCTGAAGACCCTGTGTCACGCAAAATTTATATATTTTTGAATGGCTCCAAAATGACCAAGTCACAAAAACTGTCAAAGGAATGCACTCTCAATTAAGTGCACCAACAATTAAAGTAATTTATAAGCTCTCACACAACTTCCACATGAGTCTGTCTTTCTCCCTTTCTCCATCAATCAATCAATCAATCAATCAATATGTAGCGCTTTTAACAATACAGATTGTAGCAAAGCACTGAACATTATGAAATAGGAGAAGAGAGTGATGGTTATGTATAATGATTAGATGAAACTAATTATTTATTAAAAACAAACTACGATAATCACTAGAAATCAGGTTCTCCCAACTAAGCAAGCCAGAGGCGACAGCGGCAAGGAACCAAAACCCCATCCGTGAGAGAATGGAGAAAAAAAACTTTGGCAGAAACCAGACTTAGTTGGGGCCAGTTCTCCTCTGGCACCCAACTTCCAGTTCAATTTTAAGCACATGTCAGATTGTGCAAAGGACTTGTAGTGTGTGTGTGTGTGTGTGTTTGTGTGCATTTGGTTCCGGTGATCTGTCCAAGGAGCTCATCTATGTGTTCTTGTTTGCGATGAAGATCATCTCTTTGTTCTGGTACACCATCTGATCTGGGTACGGACTGAGGAACAGAATAAGAGAGAGACAGACTAATATTAGCATAGATGCCATTCTTTTTACGATGTAACGAGT